>JAQSVV010000077.1:3000000-3530274 GCA_036375495.1 Agrotis segetum | reverse complement strand
TACTTACCTAATTATAAAAATCAATTAACTACGTGAATCTTAATGAGCCACTGGCACTAGCAGAAAGATTATAAGGAATGCAATAAATTCGTAAAATGATACATATAATTATATTCGTTATTGCTTGAGCAATAAATACAATTCTTCCAAAGTTCTTGCTCCTATTTCTAAAAGATAAAGGGAAATCATCGTAATTAAATTAATAATAATATATGATTCGGGGCCACGATACATCGTGAATATAATTTTATCTCTCATAAAACTCTCTGTAATAAAACAAGACATGTGTAATTTTATTATTCTAAACGTGATCATTATTTTAGTTCTCAGTTTGATTCAATTAATTCAAAAATTAGTGATTAATTGAACCATAAATGTAAGGGTACCTACCACCCACGTATTCTCTCTGATACATAAGTCTTTACGTTCTAATAATTCTTCAAAGGGAGCTTGGTACGTAGCACGTCATGCGCGCTTTTATATATGTATAATTTATATTTATATCTATGTGGATTTGTTCGCAAGAAATAAATTCGTGGCACAAACACCTGAGACAAACCGCACAAACAACGCACGCGTAAAAATATATGTTTATTATATGGCTTATTTTTAAATAAACCTTTTGGGTTTAATGTTTGTGTTTTAGGTAAATGGAGCGTAGTTATTTAGAATATGGTAATGACTACATTTTAATAACTACTTATGCAACAAAATTAACAGGAAAGGTGATAATATTGTGACAATTAACTTTAAAAAAAATACTGGTCAGTAAGTCGATCGTCTGTATACATCCGTTTATTTCGCCGGATTCGCTGTGGTGCCTATTTATAATAAAAGTGTGTGATGTACATGTATTGGATAAGTAGGTATCTTTCCGGCGTAGGAAGCGGCCTTAGGTTCTTTATAAGAAGTATTTGTTAATATTAATATGAAAATAAGAATAAAAAGTTATTATATCAAACAATATTGAAAGTTTTTTTACTAACTATTTTTCCTAAACGATGAAATTTTCATGTGACTGTTTTTGATAAAAGGAAAGGAGGTGCTAATTTAATATATGGAGAATCATGGAAACATAGACAGGCAGGTACTAGTAACTCAATCTTTTATTTAAATTCTTTAAAACAATTTATTTCTACATATTCATCCCCTCACAAACTATTCTTCAAAGAACTTCGTAGTTAGCCCAAAAAAATCCGCAAAATTATAGGCGAATATCAAATGACGACGCAGAAACACGATCGACCAGGAAAAAGGTCCAAACTGAATGAGGTTGCATTTATTCTTTCTTTATGAAATAAGATCGTCAGTCATTTCTTTTGAAAGCCGATGGCCAGGCCGTTGGCGGTCAGGTACCTTCGGGACACAATCCTGGCTGTTTGCCAAACGTAGCTTGTAAAATTTGCCATATCTTGTGGCTAAGTCATAAATCCGTCAGTTTCTTCTATATAGACGATGGCACTCAACACTGGCACTTACATGGTTTAACAATTTACTAGTAGATAATATTATGATTGTCTAACATCCAATATACTTAAGTACCTAATAGGTACACTGATAGATACTGTACTAAGTATGTCCATTTTCCATTTAAAGAAAATTGTACAGATAGTGAAAGAACTTGTTCGTGGCTTGGTTGGTATATTTTTAGAAGTTTTATGTAAGACCCAAAATTATTCGAAGAAGGTATTATCACAGAAGACCTAAATTGCAAAAATACTGACCGTAATCTGTAAAAAATAAATAAGATGCCATAAAGTTTTTTTCTTTATTTATTTTCTTAAAAATATTAAATGGTATTTTTTGGAGTTTTTCACTCATAGTGGCCAGTTACGGTAGGAGTATTTTGCAAGACCTAGCATGTGACAGACGTGACAGACCAATCATTTTTAGGACCCGAATCATAATGATTCTTTTTGCACTTGAATGACGTTTTCGAAGAGCACTGTTGGTAAAAATGAAAATTGTATCGAATTAAATCAATAAATTGAAACCAAACGCCATTTTTTTTTCCGGAACTGGATTAATTATCCCGTAACACTGAATCCAAAAATAAATACTTAAGCACTTACAAAAAACAACAATTTCCAGTTGCGGTTTTCCCGTAATATATTAACAACATACCTACTTACAGTCATTATCTGCCTAAGCCACAGTACAAATGTACTCTGTGGCTCTACCTACCAGGTGCTATGTAGAAATCATCCATCACGTAGGATTCTCCATAAAACCAAAAATGGCTACGTTAGCACTGTTAGCAGTCCCGCACTCTTACCTACTGTCATCCATTAAAAAATGCGCCGAATCTTCCATATTTTATGGTACACCGCAATATCTTACAAATACCGATTTATCTCGTTTTCACGGTTCAATTCTCTGCGTTATCCAGAGGTTGTAGTAAATCAAAATGAAATTACAAGGGATCATGAAATATTGTTTTCTTACCTTTTCAGATGCCCGTTTTCATGAGCACTAAGTAACACCTGTAATGCCTGAATAAAAGGGTATCACGTCACCCAATGTACGGACATGATTCAGTGAGTCGAGAGACTAAAGCCGAAATAGCTTTGGAAGCGTCAGTCCAGCTAGAAACAGCTCTGTTGATAAGTTGTTTAGATGGCTGAACTATCTTGGATACGAGGTTTGGCGGGAGCTGTTCAGACCGCCTCACGGCTTCAACGAGCCTTCTGAGAGCCTCCCATCGGGTTTCGCGTTGCCATGACGGACTTGGAAATCTTTTAAAATACCTACTCACCCTACCGCCCGACTTGGGTCCGCACTCATTTCGGCCGTAGCAGGAATAGGATTCACGGACGGCTCGGATCTCAAGTAGGTATGTGGCGTGGCGTATCTCCACAAACAATGGTCCAACTTTTTTTCTTTTTCCTGCGCCGCGGCTGGCCCCGTATATATCCTGTGCACTTGATGATCTTATTGCTGCATCAAAGAGCTTAGCGGAGTTCGCGTAGCTGAATTTTGGGCCAAACGTAAATATTGTGACATGATACAAAATACTTATACCTACTTAATATTTGCCATCAACAGACTAAGAAATTGATCATACTATCTACTTTCGTCTTGTCCTATACAGAGGAAACGTTGATAAAAAATACGTACCTAATTAAGAAATAGCGGACCCTACTTTTAGGCATTGTTTGTCTGATATAATAAATAAGTACCTTAATAAGTACTGCTTTATTTAACGATCTCGATTCCTCAGTACCAATCTATTTATTTGACTATCATTAATAATCCAAGAATATCTCCACAATATCTCGATCTCGAGTGCAAACAACCGTCAAGATTTTATTGCTCCTCCTGACTGTCAATATACAGGCTCGTCATTACAAAGACATCGTAAATAATAATTAAGTTTTAATTCCCGTTTCCACAAACAGTAAAAGAAGTGTCACTTAAGTAATTATTATTATGAGTAAGAAAGTAATTCGCAATCGGCTATTTTAAACACTAATTTATATAGGTACGAGAGTTTTGCACATTTAACGTTACACGTTGTATAATTATGTTACGGTCAATTTGATAAGTCCGGGCATTATTAATAAGGGCCGGTCTGTATCGCCACTCAAATGGGCAATGTGATTAAAACAGCATGATTAATCACTTCTCCCGGCCATTATAAATAATACCCACCCTATCTTGGGCAAAGTACCTAATAAAAAAGGGGAACTCGACGGAGCCCCGCTCCACAGGGTTCCTACTTCTGGCTTGTTTTAAAAAAAACCTCGAATTAACCTAACCTATCCGAGTCGGGGTGTCCTAAAATTCCGGTAGCTTCCTTTGTACATCTACATATAATAGTTCGTTGACATGATTATGTTACGTTCCAGTTTATCAAATTGCCCGGCTACAAGTAGGGAATTTCATACTGGCCGGTCCAAGTGATAAATTCAAGTTATCCCAAACACTGACTTATTACATGGATCACGGGCCGTCGGGCATTATTAATAATGGCCGGTCAAAGTGATAAGTTGATCACTTTGCTCAACGCCCTTGGGCATTATTAATAATGGCCGGCACTTATTAATAACGCCCAGTTAATCACGTTGCCCCTAACATAATTTTATATTTTTAGCCATTTGTTACGTTCGACCTCTGCGACGCCGTCCATCGTCCGGTGTCCATTGTGTGGAGACTTTTGCTCAGAGGTCATTATGCTAAAGTGACCCGCCCAATCCTACTTGAGCCTGGCAGACAGCCATTTTATCTACCTAAATTATGCCTACTGTATTCCATAATCATTATGGTCACCTCTTTCAAAACCTAGCATGAGTATAAAAATACGCATGTGACATTAAATAAATGGGGATACAATTAAAAACATAAATCACATCAAAATTTTATTCCATTGAATAGAGTATACATTAAGTTCTGAACATGAACACAGATAATACCACATAGTAATCCTTATTGAGATAATATATCATTTAATGACAATAAGTACTTATACATCAAAAGTTAGAAATATCCTGCTTAGCTCCATTTGCCCCGTTCCTACATCCAAAACGGATCGTAATTTCTACCAGTCTTAAGACGGCTTGGTTTTATCAAATAATGCCAAACTGGTCTTTTGAAATCAGTCGACAATTTTTATTACTTAGTTAAAAAGTCTTCAATGCTAATTTAAGCTAAAAAGTTTATAACTTTTTGCTAAATGCGGCCGGCAACGTGAATCCGGCATTGTCGAATGATACAATTTTAGTCCTAATATGGGAAATACAGTCCTTTCACAATTATTTCCTGACCGAAGCAACCCAACACCAATGCTATAGTCACAAGAATAACAATCAAATTACAGTGGTGCTGGGTCTGAGGTAATAAGTGTGAAAGGTCTATTATAATAAGAGCGTCACTCAAAAAGTCGACAAAAGTCGTCACTACCCGCAAATGTTGATTATATAGACAACTAGAGAGGTTGATAGATATTATATTAAAGTCCTTTACTATAACGAAAGAACTCTTTATGCTGTTAATAAGAAACAAAAACAAAATAAGTCCATTTTCATATACGTTCGTGGTAACGAATGTAAGGGTGACTTGGGAAGAATCTATCCACATTATTATGTGCCCAGCTGCCCAAAAAATTAAAATGGACTACATCAAACGCCAAAACTTGTAGCTGTCGCGGTTAAAAAATGTGCGAAAAGGACGAGGAATGTTTAGTATCGGCGGGATTCTGTAAGCTCTACACGGAGTATTGTATTATCTCGCTCTCCCATTTTATGACCGTGGCTTTTACGAAGTTTGGCGTATATTAAAACACATTTAGTACATCTTAATTACGCTATGAGATTATACAGCTGTCAATAAACATATTATTTCCCTACTGTTTCATATTCGAAGTAACTAATTCGCCTAAAGTTGTGCCAGCATCACCCTGTAGCCGAATAATACTTCCTTACAAGTAAAAGCTTAAGTGAAATTAGCAACTTAGCAAAATTGAACATGCTAAAAGAACCTACATAATTATAATGATATCATTTCGTTTAACAACAGTGGTTATGTCTAAAATTAAACAAATATTGCTAATATAAAATAGTTAACAATTAAAAATAGTTAAAATTATATCACCGAGAGAATTACAGCCATTTCCAGGGTTACGTTGACCTTTAAGTTTACAATAATTTAGCTGCACCCTGTCACCTACGAATAAGAAATAGTACAAAATACTCAGGGGCTGAGACCACGGAGCGATATTTTCATATACCTGCTGCGACAACAATATACGATTTAGTTAATCTGTACTTGTTCTATAGCCAAATGGCAAGCGACATTCGCTAACGTTCAGCAGTCGCAAATACATTTTCTTCTTTATACCCCATTGCATAAAGTTGAAAATCTATCAAAGATTACAGATCGTTTTCGTTTGTTTCGTTTGCTATCGTTCAACAGTTTTTACTAGATTTTCAACTTTATGCAATGGGGTATAAAGTTGAAAATGTATTAGCGACTACTGAACGTTAACAATTGACCCTTGCCGTTTGGCTACGGGCTCTTATAATAATTTACCAACATTAACTTACAATCGTTGACTAGTGATACGATTAAATAATAGAGTTCAGGCAAAACCTTTTTCATTATCCAAAGAACTAATGGAACTACTGGAAAAAAACAATCTCACTAGTTCCATGGAACAACTACGGTGGAACTAGTGAGACGAGTTCGATTAAGATTTGTATCATTTGATCCATTATCAAAGTCCATGGAACTACTGAGAAAAAAAAAGTCTCACTAGTTCCATAGAACTAATTGATGGTGGAACAAGTGAGAATCATCCAGGTTTTTTATATTTATACGCATTAACGGCTGCGTTGCATATCGTGAAAAAATGTTGAGGAAAGAAAATTAAATAATAGCATAATAATCCCACAACTGGGATATGGATCATCTCTCAATAAGAGAGCGGGGGCCGTCATCAAGCGCTCAGAACCATTGCGTTCATGTTACAAGTCTCCGAATTTTTGACTCAAGGATATTGCGGTTTTCTCACGTTGTGTGAAACGTCACCCTTTTGAAAAAAAATGATGAAATAAAATTCACAAAGTGAAATGCCTGTGTGGGACACAGAATTATTAACTTGTAAATCGGTGTTGGCACTGAGCCACCGCTTTTAAGATTTAAACATGCAAAAGACATTATTTTATCGAATGAATATTAGATACCCTAGAATACGTTACATTTTACCTACAATTAATAGGGAAAAACTCCTAAAATCAGCCTCTAACCACAGTCGTCACAGAAGCCAAAACTGGACTCCCAAATATCGTTCTACAAAATGTTTAATTGTCTAAAGAGCCGGATGCGAATAAGGTTGAAAATCGCTCCGTGATACCAAACCTTCATTTTCCCTTCCTTAATGATATGGAGTGTCATATACTTACCGACTAGAAAGTAGCTCTAAGTAGCTACTCGAACAACACCGAGACTCCTTTAGGAGGTATCTAAAAACATTGGTTCTGGAACCACTACATTGTAAATAACATTTTGGCACAATCACAGGCTTCGCTTATTCCATGCTTCCACCGCGCGCTTCGTCTAATTTTCCTGCTTCATCTGTATCAAATGCACCAGATTCCACCAGCGTCTCCATAACGAACTGAAAAAACCATTTGGATGACTAAAACCGAAAGTGAGCATCTCTGTAATACTTTTGATTACATAGTGCCTGGATATAGGGTTCAATTTCCAGCAATGCCGTCTTGTCGTTCAAGCGTTAATCGTACATGTATCCATATTTCGTGCTCACGTAGTGCTCATAAGACTTATCTTTCTTCTACCACGTTGACGGGAGGGCGGCGGGATGGATGGGCCCAAAGCTTTTATCCTATTATCCAACCCGTTAAACGCTGACGCTGACTCTAGCGGGATCGCTTGAACCTCATCTATCCGTTGACAGCGGGGTGGATAAAGCCACTTCTACATAGTTGGTTGGCGACATAAGTAATTACAAAGTGCGATTTAAATCAGAAATCGACTCTATATCATTCATTTAATTTAAATAATGATGTAATTCGACTGACATTAGTCATCGTGGCAAGCCCTTTTAACCGACTTCAAAAAAAAGAAGGTTATTTTTTACTATCTACCCAATGACAACCGCACGTTTTCAAGTGGCAGCGCTTCTGTATATTAAAGAAAACTTCAGGATTGGCCACAGAGTACATTATAATATAGGATTGGCGCAATGGCTGAAGTCTCAATTCTAACTGATTTTTAATGTCGTAAACACACCCACGACATAGGAGAAATTCTAGTACTGTCCCATTGCTGAGCAAAGGCTTCCCCCAATTCCTTGCAAGAACTATTTTCAAGGCCGCTTCGAACCAGCCCTCCTGGTAAGCGTCTAGATCAGTGGTGGGCAAAGGGTCATAAAGGGTGGCCAGAAATTTTAGGAAATTTAAAAAAAAATAGTATGGCAGTGTTAACACAAATTATAACCAGTTAGAGTTTTGAAAAATAATGGATACGTATTTGTACTTTTGTTTAATCCATGCATATTCACAGAAATATAACGCATCAAAATTCGAGAGTGGCGCCTGACGTTAGAAGCAAGAAGTGTACTTGTTTGTGACGTATTGCCAATCATAAAAGCGACGTACGAATCTTCGTCAATTTTGATTTACGCAACAAACGAAACGATACCTACGTGTCAAATATTTTTTGATAATCAAGGAGCCTATGCACACCACGTTTTTTAAACGCGCCGGTGCAGCGCGTTTGATGCGATACGCACGCAAGTCAGTCGCAGCCTAGAACAAATGACAACAAACTGCTGCTCTGATGAAAAATGAAAATGAGCTGTTGACGCGCCGGTGCAGCGCGTTTTAGAAACGTGGTGTCCATAGGCTCTAAGTGACAGACTTATTAGATTTTTTCAGTCAAATACCTTATTGCAATTTAACTTTCATATAAAGGCCCTGCCATGGTTAACGTGTGTTTTTTATTCTCCTAAGTAGAATCTATACTTCTGAAATAAATTCCATTATCTTTTTTTTTATTATCGCGGGCCGTATTATGCAATTTATGTCGAAGGAAAGCATTTAACCCGGATTTGGCCCGCGACTTGGCCCGCTTTCGCGGGTCGGAGTTGGCCCGCGGGCCGTACTTTGCCCATCACTGGTCCAGATCATCTCGCCACCTTTTTCTGGGCCGGCCCGGCGGCGCCGTTCATCAACAGTATAGGTTTAAAAAAAAAACTATCTCTCTTAATAGAAACTGTTTATTCATTAGGCTTCCTCTCGTCACTGTTAAAGGGCATTTACATGGGTAGCTTATTCGGTCGATTTTGTCGATTTTTTTTGCAAAAAATTAGTCGGTCGCGGCACTGTATAAACAGATAACCGAGCCCCTGGTACGTAAAGAGCTTTAGCTCGTAAAGGCACACAGTGGATTTAAGTCAGTACGTGTCTGTCTGTCTCTTCCGCTCGGCTCAGGACGGAGGGACACATTTGATGATATTACCACAGTAGAAAAGGCCGCACGGCTAAATCGACCGAATTATTGACCCGTGTAAATGCTCCATCGTGTACACTAGGTACTAACGCCACACAATATTCAGACACTTACTATATCACTGTCTGCCGGCGGCGTGGTATCCATTTGGCTACCGCGTCGTTGCCGCCGAACTTTCTTTTGCTGTCGACTCTCAAACTTTTTTATAAACTCTTTTTGGTTCGTATAATCCAATGGTTTTTCCAGCATGTAAGCGGAATTTATAGGTATATCTGGAAATAAATGCAAGAATTAATTAATGTTTGTTCTTTTTGCACACAAAATCCTTTGGAGAAAAAATCAAACTACTAGGTCAATCAAAAGATAGGGCCGTTTAATCTGCATAATATATTTTGACGCTTGAAAAGTAATCAAATCCTATAGGTTTCTTTCCGGTGGCGTAGAATTATGAAGTCCGGCAAGAAGTTAGTAATTACAGAGCCAATAAAGGAAAAAGTCCTAAAAACTGGTTATTTGTAATCTTATCACAAAAAAAAAACTATAACAAACATATTTTTGTAGTCAATTTCATACATACAAAATGAGTGCAATCTACCTAAAACACACACATTTTAAGTTTAACTCATATTCGTTTCTACTCGATACATGTAATAAATAAACTAATTATATTTATCTACAAGGAGATATAAGAAAGATATAATCATTTACCTGGTCCAAACACTTCAGGAACCATATAGGGGAAAAGCCACCCCATCAATGGTGTTACCCCTGAGACGTAGTGCGCCTTTTTATGGTAGAACAATAGTCCATCGAGCTTCGGAGTAAAATTAGGAAAATGAGGTATATGCATCATAAACCTGTAATTTAAAAAAATATGATTACTGATTTACTGATATCAAAAAATTGTGACAGAGGCAACAATGACAGCGGAACTCTTCAACTATAGAAATATTAACAAAAATGCTTGGAAACATGCTGGTCCTGCTCCATAGTACAATGTAGGGCTTGAGCAGAATCAAACTTGGTTGAAATTTGAATGCTCACACACTGCCTATATTGTATTAAGTTATAGTTACATTATTTTGTGAAAGTGTGAACACCGTGTACCTTTTAGCTGTATAATTATTGTTTCTTTTTTTTATTATTTAAGTGGTCATAACTTGAGTACACCGCTTTCACATTTTATTTAGGTACTTAAAAAAAATATGTAATTTCAAAACATTGTGAAACGTTTTTGAAAAAGAGTAAGTATGGAGTTTCTTGCCCATTCTTCTCCATACAACCTACCTTAGCGAATGGGTGTAGAATCAATCCCATCCCTTCTTATTTCCTTTAAATTTAATAATCGACGTTCAAAAGTGCCTCCTTAATGGCCTAATTGGAATAAATGATTTGACTTTGACTCTTTGACTTTAACATATTTGCCGCCGGGAACTTTAACATTTTACTGGCGGCAGTTTTCTCAAAAATATCAAAAACAGAACTTACTCCGCAAAGTGAAACGGATCACATGGTACTTTAGGTATTACTTCGAATTTTAGCTGATTGGCCTTTGTGTGCTCTTTCAATTCTGGATGTTCTTCATATTGCGTCAGTAACCAATAGTGTCTGAATTCCGTCTGAAAATTAGGAAAACATTCTTTAATGCCACTATAAATAAAGGGTGATTTTTTAGTCACCATCCAAATTTTAATATATTAATCTTTGGTGAAAATCATTGAATACGTGTTTTTTCTTTTTGTATCACTCTATATACAAAAATATTGAGATATCACGTCTCAATGTTATCTATAAAAAGTTGATGAATCTGGACACGGCGCTGTGATGTGTCGCTCAGGTGTAACAGGGCGGGGTGGGGGGTAAGCGGGTGCACTCTGTCCGTTTCATGTGTCGGCAAGTGTATATTATTAACGTTTAGCTTAGTGACCACACAGAGCGGATGAGAAAATGATTTAATATGACAATTTGAAGTATCAATTTTTTTTTCAAAAATGGGGTTAGTTGTTGAATTCTAATGCATAGAAAAATTTTGGACGGCAGTAAAAAAGTCAACCTGTATATAAGAGTACAGCTATCCATACTCTGATTATCTGAGGAGTTAGCCCGTGATCAAAACAAATGGACTAGTCGAGCTGTCAGTGTATGCTTCAACACATTCGAGCACCTGAACCAGTTCTACTGCTTGAGAGGAACCATGTAGTCTTCAGTAAAATTTTAAGAAATCAATGCTGGCTGTATCAGCTGTAACAAGCATGTATAAACTGATGTTCTAAGCGAATAAGACTTACGAGCAAAGGAATCAGACAGGCAGTCTATCAAATGTTCTTCTTTTGTTGTAGTTTCTCTTTTATGGGGAACAATAAAACTTACCTCTCCATCAGCCATTAAAAGATCATTCCATGCCAGCAGGTCCAAAATATACATGGTATTTGTATTAGGTGTAAAGAAACCATCCAGAACGCAGCAACCAGTGTGACGACCGGGGCCAAGGTTGCCACCACCCGGTAACATTGACTGAAGCGTCCTTAGAAGGTTGCCTGACCGGGTAAATAGTTTGGTCCTGCCCTGGAATTATAAATGTGTAATTAGTATCACTACAAAATCTAACGTTATAAAAAGTAAGTAAAGTAAAAAGTATAAAAAAAAAAAAATTTAAACACTATTGTAAAAAGTAGCTTACCCGATTGGCCACCACCAATGTTCGTATACCTTTAGGGCAAGGCACAACATACCAATTTTCTTGAAAATCGTGTGGCTTTTCTATCATCCATTCTGACTGCATAAGAACATCCTTGTATGCACACTTCGTAAAACCCGCTACATAAATTTGTGGCCTATATGAAACCTGAAACAAAATTATTTATTTATTAGTGTATGAAGTAAGATATATTAAAGCAGTACTTTTATGTAACAATAAGTAATATCTGGTTGACCGAGCTTAGCTCGGTTTTTAAAATGTCTATGTCTAGGGAACCGAGCTTTACTCGAAACTGGGACCTTGATAAATAGATTCCTTGAGCTGAAAAACCCCTAATCTGTAACTTTCATGAAAATCCTTGGCACCCTTTCCGAGATCCTGATTATATATAAATAAATGTACAAGAATTGCTTGTTTAAAGATATTAAATAATTATGATGGTATATCTTACCCTCTCTTCTTGGAAAACGTTGGATTCCTCCACTGCCTCTACTAGTTCCAGGACTCCCCGAAATGTATCCGCAACATTTGACCGATTGCTGAAATGACAATAAAGTTTGAAACAATCAGCATCTTCAAAAGGTTAGCCAGCACCCAAGATCATATAAGTGAGCTTTATCTTTCAACAAAATTGTGGTACTTTCATAATCAACAATTTTTTTTTTTAATAATATAGTTGTGGCTATTACGAAATGCCAGAATAATAACCAAAATTAAATTGGTATTCACATTGTTTTTTTAAAATAATATTAAGTATACCATGTGTTTGTTTTTAGTTTATTTCTACAAGGAATTTCTGCTTTACTGTATTTTAATAAGATTGAAACAGACAATAAAACAAAAACATAATAATACTACAATATTCCTACATTATTCCCCAGACATCATTTGAATCTCGGTTCAGCTAATGTAGTTTAACTACTATTCTCAAATAAGACCAATGCTCATGTACCTTAAAAATAAAATGATCAACTGAACTTGACTAACAATCTGAAATATGGACTTATGACACTCTAGCTACAATATCCAAACGTTGTCCATACAAGACTCATTGAAGGAATTTTCTAGTTGTCATAGAACAAAGGATGTGGAAACTATTGTGGACAGTAGGGCGCTTAATTGGTGAAATAATTACCATGAAGAAGCCACCCAATCAAAGTAAATACATAATCAAGTCATTTTTCAGTCATCATCACTGTTTGTAAAAGGTTTTGAGTAAAGTTGAATTAAAATACACAGTCCAAATATCAAAACTCACGCTTTTTGAGACTTGAGCATTTGCTTTCGCCTCTCCTCCTGGCTATCCGACTCCCTGTCTTTATTCTTATACAAACCATCGAACTTGGTTATTTTTTCTATAATTTCATCCATTTTTTTTCAAAATAAAATGTAATTTGCTTTATATTACTAAGCTTTCGAAAATTAAATTAAATTGAAAATTTAGCGATGTATTTATAGTAAAGTTCAGTAATTTAATAGAATATCGAACAGAAACATTTATTTAAAATATCATTGAGACGAAAATAAAACCACTTTTATTTTGACATTTGTTCTGGCTGGGCTGGGACGAGATGACAGCTACTACTGACAGACAGCTGACACTGACAGCTATTGATTTAAGGTGAACGTAGACCTAGCCGCGCCGCAGTCTCCGCAGTCCCCGCATTACAAATTGCTTGTATGAAGTTCTATGAAACCTCGCACACCCACCCGCATCGCAGTAGCCGCAGAAGCGGTAAGAAAACGATGACTGTGGGGACTGCAGAGACTGCGGTGCGGCTAGGTCTGCGTTCACCTTTATTCAACGTCCGGTCTTCTTCTCTGTTGTAATTAATAATCGACTAAAATCAAAACGCACTTTTACAAACCAATAAAAGCCCAAAAAACAGATCAATCTACAGCTTGGCCAGAACGGATTGAACCGGAACTAAAATTTTTATTTCTGACAGCGTTTTAAAATCTTTGGTATTTGATGTAAACAAAGACCGCAGGTTTGTTAGATTTATTATCGTGCCATAAAACTAACGTAATAAGTGATAAAATTAAAATAAAATCATTCAAAGTGCTGGTAGCGCGAAGACACTGGCGACTTCCGGTTTTCTACATTTTTACGTCAGTCGATTTTTACAAACATTTTTCAACATGGCAGTTCGAGCAGTGCAATAGCGGGAAATTTAAAAATTATAGTTATGTACCTATAATTAACTCGATCCAGTAAAAAAGGGAAAGCAGTATTTTCTATTTCTATATTTGCGAGTTGCGTGGGTTTTCAAGTGAGATATTACATTGCTATCAACTGATTTCACATAACTAAGTAAAAGAACTCTCAAATGTAAAGTAATCACCACAGTAATCACAATGGCTTTGTAAGCCGAGATGGACTTCATCTTTCACCTTTTTTAATTTTAAATGGAACGTCATGAATTTTAACCCCTAGAAACAGTTTGGATAAGTAGGTAATGAAAATGAATTAGTTAAAACTGTTCCTGCTCATTATAATAATTATTGATTTAGGTCTTACATCAGAGGTGCCTGCCTAAGTTATGATTATGTTATTTTGATTTAGATAATAATCAATCCAAGTAGTAAATAGTTCAATTCTGACAGTCTCTCCTGCCCTGCCCTGGGTGGGAGGACTCATTTGGTGATTTTACCCCGCTAAAAATAAATGGGCATCCGCATAATTATCTTATTGACTTGAAACTTGAACTATTGATTGACAAAATTAAATCAAGCTCGTTCTATCACAATAATGTTGATGTTGTATAGCCCGGTTTATTCATCAGCCGGTAGCGTAAGCAGAAAAAAAAGACGCGCTCAGTGATTTTCATACAGTTTTGAAAATAATAATTAAATCTTATAAATATTTGGCAGTCATTTGCGACGTTGCCAATTTTCAGAATAAGTGTTCATAACTTGAAATCTTATATGCTGACTGTACCTACTATCTGTCAACGCAAGCCTACAAGCCGCCAATATAGATTTATTTCTTCAATGGGCGTTTTTCCCACAGACGTGGTTTTTCCATTCGATGGTACGGCAACGGCGACGGCGACGGCGGCGGCGGCGGCGCCGTGCCGGTGCCGGGGAAGCAAAAATGTATGAAACCGTATGGCTCGCTTTTACACTTACGAACGGCGCGCTGGAGTTTTCTCACACGACCTTAACATAAATATATCCAGCCCGCTGGGAATGTACAACACCGTCTATCAGGCGGAATGCATGGGCATTATACAAGCAGCATACGCGATAGAGGCCAGAGGAGTTACGGACACCCATATACGTATACTCTCTGACAGCGCCTCTGTCCTTCAATCGTTGGAGAAACAATATATATACCACTACAAGCTTAATACTAGAATGTCACAATGCACTAGAACATGTAACGGTATCTAAACGCAACAAAGTGACACTACAATGGATTAAAGGACACAGCGGATCACTGGGCAACGACGCGGCTGATGAACTAGCTAGGAGAGCATCCAGCGCATCAGTTTGCGGACCTGAACCCATTATACCCATCCCCTTCAACCAGATACGTAGATGGCTGCAGGAGCGCACCCTCACACAAGCAGAGAGATGGTGGACCTCGACACCAGGCTGCAGGCAATCCAAGGAAGCCCTGCCATACCTAGATGGCAGGCTAACCAGACGTCTCCTACGCCTGGACAGGACCGGCATGCGCCTGCTGACAGGGACCATAACGGGACACTGCTCACTAAACAAACATTTCCACACAATAGGCATAACGGACAGTCCCCTGTGCAGGGCTTGCATGGAGACTGAAGAAACCGTTGCACATGTACTCTTCGAGTGCACAGGTGTCACCCAGATCAGGACAGAGACCCTCGGGACACCCAGGACTTACACAGATGTTCTCCACAGACCAAAAAACCTGATCATAACTTCTGGAGGGAGGTGGGCTGGTTGGAATAAGCCACCAAGGCCACTATGGCCCACGCACAATGGTCCACTTAAAGGACTAAGTGCGGAAACCATAACCCCTAACATAGAACATAGAACGGCGCGCGGCGCGGCGTGGCGCCGCGCCGCCCGCGTCGCCGGCCCGGCCGGCGTTCATACATTTTTGTTTCCCCTCACCGGCAATACGCCGGCGCCGTCGCCGTTGCCGTGCTGTTTATTGGAAAAACGTCGATTGAACCGGGTTATTTAACATCTAAAAGTATTCGAAAAAGGAGGTATTATTAAAGACCTAAATTGCAAAATTACTGTCCGTAATCCGTAGAAAATAAGTAAGATGCCATAAAGTTTTTTTCTTTATTTATTTTCTTAAAAGTACCTATTAAATGGTATTTTTAAGTTTTTCACTCATAGTGGCCAGTAACAGATGGAGTTTACATACTATACGCTTTGGATCGAGTATTTTGCAAGACCTAGCATGTGACAGAACAATCATTTTTTAGGACCCGAATACATGGTTCTTTTGGCACTTTGAATGACGTTGTTGTCGAAGAGCGCTGTTGGTAAAAATGCGTAAATTGCAAAGGAGGCTTTATTGTCATTGATGAGGAATTATTGTGATGAAATCTTGTTTACATTTTTTTTTTTTTTTTAATTTGAAAAAACCTTTAACTTGAAATCTTCGGTTTATGCTGATTGTATATTTGTCAACGCAAGTAGGTACAAGCCGCCATTTTATAATCCTTTCTTCAATTTACCGGCTTATACTTTGGTCGCGAGACTTATTCCATCACTGTGACCCCGGAACATAAAGGGCTATTGAAGGACACCGTGGATTTTAGTCGGTACAAGTCTGACACTCCCTCCCACTTCGCCTGGGGTGGGAGGACTCATTTGATGATTTTACCACGTAAAAAAAAAAAATAATAATAACCGGCTTATTACCATAGTACAGGAGGAATTGCAATAATTATAATTTCACCACCACTTCCATTACTGTGAAAATAGACGTCCTCACTCCGGTCACATCGGTCTAAAATTATTGCGATGTTTTACCACACATCTAAGGTAAGAAGTCAAAACTTCAAAAGACCGACTTTTGCTCCCCGGATTTCTGTCTTCAGAGGCTGATTTAATCTCTGTATCAAAATCTGTTTCTCAATTGAGGCGTGAAAGCGTAACAAATATGTCCGAGAAAAAGGCATATTGATATCACAGTGATATGTCACTGTGATATCAATATGCCTTTTTCTCGGACATATTTGTTACGAAGCGGGTAAGCGTAAGGTAAGCGGGGGCAAAACGGACCCTAGCCCACGAGGAGACAAGTCTATGGTATAGGTAATATTTTTCATCCTGAAAGAAAAAGGGCCTCGCTGATGCATCTTGTCGTTGCCCCCTCCAAGATTCGCTCTTGACACTACGCCACTGTCTGTATAACTGTTTCAAATTGATTCAGCAATCACTCATCGATAACCGATTCATCATTGAACTGTTCGTCGTCCTTTCATAGACAAACTGTCTCAACAACGGATTTTTCGTGGACAGGACGATTCATTTAAGTAGGTATGTCATTTTCATCAGCAGACTCTTTCATATTCTGCAGTATCGACCAAAGGCCATTTCCAGCTAGGCACACTTTTTATGATTCTTTGACCTACATTTCCGTACCATAAAATAGTAAATAGACTGTGTTTAAATAAATGAATCACCTACGGAGAATTCGCCGTCAATATCAAGTATCTTCCAATAATGATCGAGTTTAAAAAAAATGTTTTATGGAATCTCAATTTCATTTTAGGCCCGACGCTGCGTTAAGCGGATGCCCGCGCGGTTCTATACAAAAGTGCTCCGTCGCGGGGACCCGCGCGGGCGTCCGTCGCGGAGAGGTGCGCCCCGCACCCACGCAACGGGGCCACGCGCGGGACCACGGACGTGGACCCGCGACGGTTACCCGTCGCGGGCGCCCGTTTAACGCAGCGTCGGGCCTAAAAGACCTTACTACTATCGATAGACACCCCGTCCAGTTTGGCGATTTTTTGCTTCAGTTCTATTAGTCGTTGAGTTCTATGGCCTCAGAATATATAATAGTAGGTAGGTACCTACTATATATAACTCAGAATCTCTATTTAGCTACCAATTTTCAACTGTGTAGTCATAAAACTCATAAAAGATTCGGATAAAAATGGCCGTGACATATGGAGTAATACGGACGGATATGACGAATCCATAAAATGACTCCATTTTTTAACATTTGATTTTTTGTACTTTGGTTCCGGGGCCACGATACCGGGGGCTCGGGACTGTAAGGGCGCCCCGCTCACTGACCGGCGTGCCACGGCATGGCCCAGAAGGTTATACTGCGGCATCCCACGGTGATCCGTGACATGCCGTGGCATCTCATGCTGAAAGCTCAGCTACTCTGGCATATAAATCCGTTTGATTTGAAGTTGGTTGTGTCGTTTTGGTTGACCTGGATTGCCACTGACCGGCCGGACTATACATCAGCCTAAAGGTACAGTTCCCACTGCTTGGCCTCCTCTCCACGGCTGGGACAAAGCCTCCTCTCTGTGAGAGGGAGTGGCCATAATCGACCACGAGGGCCCAATGGTGTTGGTGGATGTCACTGTCACATGTCTTCGAATTTTTGGTTCTAGGACATGCCGGTTTCCTCACGATGTTCTCCTTCACCGTTTTGAGAGCAGTGGTGATGAAATAAATTACACAAAGCAAAGCGCACGGCCCGATTTGTTCCCACGTCCTACAACTCGTAAGTCCAGGCCGATACTATTGGGCCACCAGACTGGGCCACTGCCAATCAGAAGAAAAATACGTCTAGTTATTGAGGACCCAGGAGTACAGGTAAGGCTAGTGACCTTTGTTAAATAAATCCCAGGGCGTTTAAGTAGGTCACTCCAATTTTATCAAAGGAATAAGTTAAATGATTAATAGTTATAACGACCGATTTATTTCCAGATAGATTTTCTATACTAAGATAAATAATAACATTCAGGTATTTAAATTACCATACCTATTTTATGTAGTCACGAAACTGCTTGGTTATATTGCTTTCCTCCCTACTCATTCTGTATTTGAATTTGCCGCGTAATTTTGTTCATTGTTTATTGAGCATTTATTAAGTGATTTTGTCATGTGTTTAGTAGTTTTACAGTATGAAATAGGATATTAAATTGTAAATAAAGTTTGCTATAACAGTTTAAAAGCAATTATCTCTATCATTATTAAAGCAAATTAGTCGTTTCAGTACTTATTACTAGCGCTTAATAAGATTCAGTGTTGCTACAAAAGATGACATCCTCAAATTATGGGAATAAATTTAATAGAAAGAAAATACTCTTTTGATCAATATAATTATTATTATCAGAGGTCGTAATTGGGTAGAGTTATTTAAGTACTTGCATCGAATGTTGATATTATATTTTTCTGCTCTTTAAAAGTAATTCCGGGATTTGGAGCGTATCCACTTTATTCTTTCGGTGTATGAAACCAGTAAGTACATGAATAACTCTGCCTAATTCCGACCTATGATAATAAAATTATTGTCCAGATAATATGAAATGACAGTAGTGGTATTCTGTTACTTCTCATCAATGAAATTTCTTATTACTTCACACAAGACTTTATGAGCATAATAATTATTACATCACTAAACAAAAACATGTAACAAACGTAAACAATTTAAATAATATTGTAAACGGAACTCAGAAAAAAAAAACATTGTGTCCTACGACTTTATCCACGTTTAAAATTATCGCAAGGGATCGAAAACGATACCGGTGATACCGGTATCGTTTTATCTTTTGTGTTATTCTAGACATAGAAATAATAATACCGAAAACTATTAGCATTACGGGCATTACCCAGTATTTTACAAATCATAAGGCAGAACATAATCCTAGTATGGCAACATTCGTCGCTAGTCAACGGACATTGCCGACATATTCCGAACGTGTGATTAGGTCACGTGGTACTTTTGGAGTCTTCGTCGTGGCGTAGCTTGTTCAGCTGCTCGTCGAAGCGGCTGTCGGACGGTCGCCTCTCAGCGAGTCAGCGTACGATGTAGCGGCCATTTTTGTTCTAAGTTCATAATAGCGTGCGCATATTTTAATGTATTTCGAAGGACATATAGGCAATTTTCACGATGACTATTATAGTTTTCCTAATAGATACTTCAGCCTCTATGAACCAAAGAGCTTATTTGGGCGGACGCCCAACGTTGCTCGATGTAGCCAAGGGCGCTGTGGAAACGTTCGTAAAGGTACGTGCAGTGTCATCGACTCGTCAACCGCCTCGTTTTTGTGATCGATTTGTTTATCGCGTGTTAGTGTGTTGGACTGATTTATTTTATTTCTTAGGTTCGTCAACGTTCCCCCGAAAGCAGAGGCGACAGATATATGCTTCTAACTTTCGAAGAACCACCCGCGAACATCAAGGTTAGTATATCAGAATGAACACGTTAGCGAAGATTTTCTTGTAGATTGTGCATAGGTGTGAGTGTTTATGCCGGTTCGGTAGTGTTTAAATGTTAAGCACCGTAATCTGCAATCCAGAACATTTCCATATTTTGAAAGTGCGAAATTTACTGAAATAGACAGCACGACGTAAACAGGACGAACCGCCGCCGTTGCTGCCTCCGCGATAGCGCTCGCTACTGCGCGCTCGTCGCACACTCTCATTGGCCGAGCCTGCTCACTACGAAATGGCGATTCGGGGGGGAAATTCAAACCGAATCATACAACACAACCAATTAAATTCTTATAAGCCTGATAAATGTATTGTTCTGAATTTATGTAGTGAATGATAACATGAATTGCTTTGCATTCAAAGTGCAGGTTGTGGTTAAACATCTATGGTGTCCTAGCCACTTTGATAATATGGCATATTTCCTGATTGACTTGTAAATTAATACAAATTAGTATGTACTTATTTAATTTATTAATTTTCAGGCTGGTTGGAAAGAGAATCTTGCAACATTTATAAATGAATTAAAGAATTTGCAATGTCTGGGCTTGACAACAATGGGTGCGGCCTTGAAGCATGCGTTTGATGTTCTAAACATAAATCGCATGCAGACTGGTATTGACACATATGGCCAAGGAAGATGCCCATTCTATCTTGAACCTTCTGTTATTGTTGTCATTACTGATGGAGGGAAACTATCAAGCAATGCTGGCATTCAGGAAGAGGTGAGTCATTGAACATTTTATTGAGTGGTCTTCTATTTATTGTAATTTTTTATCAGTTCAGATGCACATGTTAATATTAAATAAGCACAGTTGTTATCATTCTTCTATTTTTGTGCACTTCCTTCATCTTTATTTTTGTAGTTTATTATTACAGATTTCTGTTATCAGGTTTATAAAATAGATTGATAAAAATACTTTGTTGCAGTTAAATTATGCTTTCGTTATCAACTTAAATATTTCTGTTTGTATGCTATTTTGTTTGCAAGAAGCCTTTTGTGTTGCTGTGGTTTGTATCACATAAATAAATTTTACAACAATCTTCACAAACTGCAAGACTGACTAGTAAAGTAGAGTAAAATTACAAAATATTTACTTATATTTAACTTAGTGAAAACCCATTATGAAGTAAAAAAAATATTAAGATATAGGTAATTAAAGTAATCAAAGTTTATTAAAATAAACATCTCAATACTTTCTATTCAAAAATAGATAGGTAACTCAGTGATTATGCTATCAACAGCATTTAAAAAAATGGTGTCTTGATTATTTATAGTTTGGATGATCCTCATGCACGGTCAATGGCCAGCATTACTTGACCCACTTTCCCTTATTCTGCCACAATAAGATGGGCCATATTATTGTAATGATGGACACTGGCTGTAATATAAAAACTTTTGTGTGTTAACAAAGCATAATAAAGGAAATAGGAAAGGAATAAAGGTTCTTTTCCTTTGGCACCTAACCCAAGTTATGAATGGGTATATGGTGTCAACTTTAGCTACTTAGTCTACATACCTAAACTATGGTTCAACTAATGTCCTTTTAAAATATTATCTTATCTGAACTGCTTTAAACTGTGTTGAATTGGAGTTTTAAAATGGTCATGCATATTGATGCTTACTTTACACATTAAACATGCTGACTTTTTAAAATCACTTTTGTATTTTTAAACCACAATACATAAATGAATAAAATAAGAGGTTTAAAAATAACTTTTAAGTTTAATAATACTTCTTTACACTAAAGTAATAATTTCCTTTATCTGACAAAAAACTTCAGTTGTTTATGAGAAGTTCTAAGAAATACTTTGTTCTATATTCTATCCCTATTTAGCTAAAGAATATCTAAGCCCGTGTTTTTCTCTAGGTAATTTGCTTAGCTTTTAAGTTTAGTCACCCTTTGGTGAGTCCAGGATCCATACTAACAGAGGCACAATTTCATAGACAATTTAATACACTTAAAATAAAAAGCCACCTAATTAGCTCCAATATTTATATAAATTGTAACATGTAACTGTTTTTTGGCTCCAAATAAAACAAAACTTTTTTGCTAAAACCTATCAATAAAAATTGATAGAAAAAATATTGTGTTAATTTAATAGCTAAATAAGTTCTTATTTGTATTAGGTATCTATGTCTCTATGATTCTTTAGGTTCTCTTATTTTTGCTGTAACCTACCTAATGACGTCATAAATATCTGCAAAGAATGATGCACATACATTTTGGCTAAGGTCTGTTGCACATTATACCTAGCTACCTACTTAGTTCTGCGACGGTATTGATCATCGCCTACTTACGTAGCGTCTTTGGACTTTCGGTATTCAGATGCTTCTTTTTTTACCCGACTGCGCGACGCAAAGGAGGGTAATGTGTTTATCAGTCTATGTATGTATGTATGTTTGTTTCTATGTGGCGTTCTAGAGACCAAATGCGTAGGCCGATTTTGATAATTTTTACGTCAATCGATTCGTCTTAACCTTGCGAGTGTCACTAAAGACATGACAGTAATCAAAATTCACCACATTGACAACCAGACGCCATATTGTCAAAATGAAAAAAAAAAGTCGATGAACTATATCATGTGGGGTATCGTTGAATAGGTATTTTAAAATCATCTTTAGGTTCCCTTTATCATTTTTCAATTTAAATAATAGTTTAGGAGATATAACGATTTAAAGTTGTTTAGCAAAACACAAATTCTCTGAATAGTAACTAAAAAGTATGAAATAAAAAAAAAAAATTACGCAAAACAAAAAACCCGACTGCGTTAAAAAAACTAAAAAGAAAGAAACAAGCCCAGTAGATAAGAATTCACTCATTCACACTCACAGTCGGGGCCCGTTGGGAAGATTTGATTGGTATAATTTGAATGGGCCCCGACTGTGAGTGTGAATGAGTGAATTCTTATCTACTGGGCTTGTTTCTTTCTTTTTAGTTTTTTTAACGCAGTCGGGTTTTTTGTTTTTAGTATTTATAGTGCTGATTCGTCATAATTTAGTGTTAGCTACAGCTTTGGACTCTCTATTATGGAATAGGTTACTTCTAGGCCAGTATACTTCATCGTCGACCTCATAATTGATTACCATCAAATGAGAAGTGGTTAAATGCGGTTTTATCGTATTGACTGCCTACTTGAGGAAATCACTTTTTTTTAATGAAGAGTGGGTTGGTTCATTTAATCTCCATGACAGTCAGTCTGGGCATGCGAACGGCGAGTAGTGGGCAACTCGCTTGCCCATCATGGACTATGCCCGGGTCGGGGTCGCGGGACTCACAAATTGCCATGACCCCGGAACGTAAAGGGCTATTGAATGACACCGTGGATTTTTGTCAGTACGAGTATGACAGTCCCTTCCGCCCTGCCCTGGGTAGGATGACTCCTTTACAATGCTAAAAAAATGCAGTCTGCATCTCACATCTCTACGTCTCTCGACTTTTCAATAGCGTGTGCTAAAGGTATCCTTGTTTATAACTTTAGTTTTACTTTTACTTTATAACTTTAACGATAGGCTCACATTTGATCACTATCTCGCCTGGTGATGAGCGGTGATGTGGTCGACGGTGAAGCATGCTTACTTCAAAAGTGACTTAGTCACTCTTGACTTACAGGCGTTGAGGTTGTAGCTATTACGAAACAAAGAGACACAGGGAGTTCTACTCCTCAGCAAAAAAAAAACCTTTTTTTTTACTTACTTAAATGCATAACTCCAAGTTTCATCGCATCTCCCGTTTAGAGGTCGCGCATGCTTTATTCAAATTTCGCCAACAAGTGTTTCATTTGAATACTGTGTCAATAGAATAAGAATTTTGGTAAAGTATGCATTCTCTAGCAGCGAAACTATTAGTTATTCAAACTTATCAGAGTTAATTTATGATTGTCATTGACTTATCACTGGTGTCTAGATTTTGAGATAACATTTGATGACTCAGATTTGACATTCGGGTATTTTGCCTATATCATACTAATTTGTATTGTGGATGTACCAAAGCCCTTAAAAAATCTAATAAGTTACCTATATTTTCAAAAAATATTTGTCCCTTTTCTTCTTTTTTTGTCCCTGTTCACTGCTGGACATAAGAAACCCACGAAGAACGTCACGCCATGGTATAATTTTTAGTGTATTCTGACGTCAGGAGTTCTTTAAAATAATTGACGTTCTGTAATACGGGCCTATGTATTATTTGCGATTTATTGATGCTGGAAACTAGCATTTTCACGAACGATACCTACCTGAAACCTAGTTCACTCTCGGGACTGTCCTAACCAGGTAATCGAGACCCTGGACCGTAAAGGGCTATTAAAGGAACTCCGTGGGTTTTAGTCACTATGATTGTGACTGTCAATTATTATTACTAGGTACTTTCACTTATTCTTACAAAGTTACTGTAACAAAGCAGCATATTGTTCATCGACGACTACATTACGAACTGGCCCTTCTGAAATCGTATTGTCAGTTGGTCAGTTGATTAGCTGCCCAATCAGTGCAAGTAACACCATCATTATACATATTAATTCATCCCTGCTGCTTGGATCTTGTTAGTCGTACCGTGATATTATGTAGCCTATAGCCCTCACTATAGCCTTTCTCGATTAATAGACTATCCAATACGTCGTAAATATTTTTTTAAGATATTACTAGTTTTCCCCGTGGTTCTACCCCTCTGCTCTGCTTCTATAAATCGTAGCGAGATGTTATAAAGCCTTTAACGTTAAATAGACAATCCAACTCAACATATTTTTTCAATTCGCTCCAGTTTATTCCTGAGATTAGCGCGTCTAAACAAATAAACTCTTTAGCTTCATAATATTAGTACTTATAGATTTCGACACAGCTGGAAGGGACAATAATAAACATGGCAAATATCCTGTTTTAAGTTCGAACATTGTTGGCCCAGTGATAAAGGCCCCCAGTTACTCGTTTGTAGGTCGCGGATACGAACCCAGACAGGCGCATTATTGTGTGTGATTTATTTCATCACCTCCGTTGTCAAAATGGCGATGGAAAACCATCGTCAAGAAACCGGCATGTCTTAGAAAAAACCTAAAATTCAAATACGTGTGACGTACCTACCAACCCGTTTGCATACTGGATTTTAGCTCAATCCCTTCCTCTCACTGGATAAGAGGCCTGTTTCCCAGCAGTGGAAACATTAGGATTTGATTATGTTATTTTTGATATAATGACCAGGTCAGATTAAAAATTTTACAGTAGTAAATTGGTTAAAAACCACAAAGCTAAGACCTGCGCTTTACAAGAAGCGTATCTTGAACATAATTATATCGAATTAGTCATACGGCATCAGCAGTTGGGCACAAAGCGTTTGACGTGCTAACATGTTCGGTTCGGCACTGCAGATCGGCAAAATAACGGTATTTTCTTAAACAAGCCGATCTGAAGATGATTATGTGCAAAACCCCGCCCATTGTGGGCGTGGCCATTGTAATAATAACATCATGCGTTGGTCCGCTAGCAGCTTTTCACCTATGACCTACCACGCAGTGTAGAACAAAGCTGTGCCACTGTGTGGCTTGTACTAAAGCTATGACTCGAATCCATATTCACTTAACAGTTTTAAGTCTTCAAATTGACTCCTACTGTACTTCGAAAACATCCTTGAAAGCAGTATTGTGTGTGGTTACCCTTAAAATAAATTGCGTTTCAGAATTTGATTTTGTGATTCATCCATTACACAATTAAACAGCTCATAAAAGTCTGCAAGTTAAGTAGCAGTTAAGTAACAGCTATTTAAAAATCAGCCCTCAATCTTCAAAAACCACATAAGTACGGTTTTATGATGGTTATGTCCATAAGTCTAAATGATTTTAATGAATAATTTAAATAATTAGCCCGAAAGATTAATTATTATAATCATGATGACCCGTATTTTTTCTGTTTTTACATAAGTAAGCAAAAATTGAAGAAGATGTAACTCTCCTAAAAATCATAAAACGTCACTCGGTCGGTATAATTTTACCGAATTTCAAAGCGTTTTATCCTTTACAACATTTATACATTTAGAAAAAAAAGTGTTCATTATTTTTTATACTCTGACGGACTAAACAGATTTTGTTTTTTTTTTCTATTCTAATAAGATTCAATGTCCTGGGAACCATACCATAAAAGTATAGTCAACAATGTTTCTTTCAGTTCAATCTGCCCATGAACTGCCCAATACCTGGATCAGAGTTGACCCGCGAGCCATTCCGATGGGACCAAAGACTATTTTCATTGGTACTGAGGCTAGCAGGGACGCCAGCCGTCGAGAGGGACAGTGGCCTGGTACCCTCCGACTCATCACCTATCGACGCAATGTGTGAAGTTACTGGCGGTAAGTTACATTCATGCAACCAACTACCCTTTTCAGTAAAATACCAACTTGGCATTTATCTCCATATCCTTATCGAAAAAGTACCCATTCAAGATTATTTTTGTAAACAAACAACTTTCATATCTTTCTCTCATATCAATATTAGTTCGAGCTTTAAATTTACTCGAGTAGATTCTTTTAAAGATAATAATAAGCTAAAAATATAAGGAGTCTTAAACGGTTGTAGAAATTTTATATTAATAGGGATAGTGAGCCCTTTAGAAAACCAGTCTGACTAGTTTTTGTGCTGTTCGTTTAGAGTCAAGGTACATGTATTCAGATGTAAGTATAAATAACATTTTATGCTGCAGAGCTAACTGCTGGCTTAATTCAACGGCTTGACAAAACTTCACATATCTACTTAATGCAGTAAAGTTTTAGGAAATGAATAAATTAACTCAAAATAAGCTATTAACTTTATTTTGCCGTGTAAAAATATACGTCACAATAAATTTTACTCCATTATGGATTATAATTTTATTACCTACAAAAGTAGATTGTTTTATTTTCCTGTTCAATTTTATTTGAATGGAATTTTAACGTTGCCTAGTTATATTTATCTGTTGGTAGCGCATATTTCCCGGTTCTAAGTTGTATGTGTCGTTGTGGGTGATAGTATAGTTTCGAAATTGGACGTTCAGTACTTACTAAAAAGCCTACCAACAGGGTTAAGAATTTACTTCTCGTTTGAAACACACTCAATAACACATACTACAAAAACACAAAATTGAAGGTTCATAATTGAATGCAAATGCAGAAATGCTTAACAGATTTCATACAACGAGCAATATAAAAATTGTGATTTCGCGTACCTTGAATCCTTTCCCAGAACCCTTTTGTTATACTGTGACAATCAGTCAAAGAATTTGGCGTAGGGAATAATTAATTTAAATGACGACGAAAAAAAAAACGACTTTCAATGCTGATTCTAGAAGATCTCTAAGAGAGAACTCTTTCATTTTGATATCGGTTAGCTTCTTCAGGCAATCTTTCAGACATCTACACCCACAGGTATTATCATAGATTTAAATATGCTTACATCAATAAAACGGTAAAGAAAATAATTATGTTGTCGTAAGGACACCGTCTCTAGCCGTGTTGTGGTACCAACGTTTACGTTCTACTATCTCTTGCTGATATGAACTCAGCAGTAAGTAGACTGCTTCAAGCTGGGTCTTCTGAGTACACAGAGATGTCGAATTGCTTCAGAAGCAATTCAATTTGACTGCTGGAGCGATTCCGTGTATGTTTATTAAGGTTGTTTGTAGTCCGGGTTTAAAAATTTAAAGTATTGGGCCGCCCTGGACACAGACAAACGCTTTACCGGACCCCGAGGGCAGTTACTTCGGTGCGCACGTTGATTCATGTACGAGTTCTGGACTCTAAAATCCGGGGTATTCGCCCTAATGTTGATCAATGGCCAACTGCGTGTAGGGTCGGCCTTAGAAGTGAGAACAAATCAGACCTAATACTTTTGATCTTGAATAAACAATAAGTCCCTTTAATTTCCAGGTCGTTCATACTGCATTACTTCCCATCGTATGTTGATGCAGTGCATCGACAGTTTGGTTCAGAAAGTGCAGAGTGGTGTGGTCATTAACTTTGAAAAGATTGGCCCCGACCCTCCGCCTATAGAAGGGGCCAACAAAGGAGACGGCGATGGGGATGAGGCCAACCATGAGGGGGAGAAAGAAGCTGAGCCCTCTACTGCGGCGGGGAGCGTGGAAGGAGACAGGAATGGAGTGAGTACCTATTTGGTTTAACTTACTCTATGATTTTTTTATAGGAACTTACAGATGTACTTTCTTATTCAAACTGCAGTCTGCAAGATTTAAGATAAATCATTGCGTATTCCAAAGATTTTATCACACATATCTTTTATGGAATGCAATAAAACATTTGAATTGAATTTGAATTGAATTGAATTGAATTGAAAAAAATCCCCTAATATAATATTAAAATAAGACTTATATAGTACATTCAGTTGTCGCGCTTTCTCTTGCTATAGATAGACATAAAACGTCTTGTGCATCATGCACATCTTGTATTTGATTTATGTTACAGGTAAATAAACTATTTTTAAATTTTAACACGCGATCCCTTATCTTACCTATTTAATAAAAAATGTCGTAAAATTTAACAAAAATGAATTAATAAAAAGTGTTGAATGAATATTTCGCAGTGTTGCTAAAAGTGTACGAAAATTAAACAGTTGCCTAACAACTGTTTATGTGTTTAGACAGTGTCTAGCCAAACACAGGTTGGATTGTGGTTTAAATTATGCGTTTTAATTCAAACCAAACAGCTTAGATGCATTCAAGGATGAAACTACGCTTACTTTGTCTGTATTAAACAAAGTTTTTTTTTAACGATATTCACGGTTGTCCACTATCTCGCTTAATGATAAGCGAAGATGTGGTCGACGGTGAAGCACGCTTGCCTAGAAGTAACCATCCCACTTAATATTATTTTATAGGTATTGGGAATAACAATAGATATAATAAGGTCTTCATTTAATTTTTTATACATTATCTACGTCAATGTATATGATGCTTCTCTTAGTCACGCATACTACAGTACTACGTAGTACAAATAATGATAAGCAAGTGCTTTGTGACGCAATTGGTGCAAAGCCCTACATACAACACACCTAATCTATTAACGTAATAACGTTAATATTTCAAAACCGACCTTAAGGTGAAGGTTTAGAAACTGCATTTCTTTGATGAATTTGAACACTTTACTTTCAAAATCAAAAATCAAAATCAAATCGTTTATTTCAAGTAGGCCAGTTACAGGCTCTTTTGAATTGTCAAAAGACAAAAGTAAAATAAAATATTTTAAAATTAATAGTTACGGTGCTACAGTCCCAGTCACAAGACATAAAAACTGTGAAAGTACTGTAGATGCCCATTCCAAATCGTAGATCTTTAGGGAAAACAGACAAGAAACTCCATGGACACTCTTTTTCAATTACCAAAATTATAACAAAACCTTTGTTTCATTCAGGGCTCTATTGAGCCCTTAAAATGTACTTATTTTAATATCTCTATTTCCTATTAAAAAATAAGCAATAGAATCTCTTTTGAACGGCTTGCATATTAAAACTAGTTTCTATAGGTCACTCACCCATTATTTGAGCTATTAATATTCATGTATCGGTAGAAAAATTAACTACTAAATGCTAAATCAACATAAAAAAAAACTTTGCTGATTCAAAGTATTTGATTGGAGAAACTCATGTTCAGCAGTGGGTTTAATTCTACTAAAAAATCTATCCAGAAAGTTACCAATAAAAGTAACAAATCGATTGTAACTAACACAAAAAAAACAGAAGTCTTTGTGAATTAAATAACAAAGAATTAGGGAAAGGAGGCTTGGCCTTTTAAAAGGTTTCCTTAAGGGTGCTTGTACATGGCGCATGTAACCCGCGCAAGTAAAGGTGCGGGTTACCCGAGCGAATAACATGCGCAAGCTACTTGATCAAGTTACCCGCGGGGTGCTTGTACACGGCGCATGTAGCTTGAGCATGTTGAGGCACTTGCGCGGGTTACATGCGCCGTGTACAAGCACCCTTACAAACTTACAAACTTTTTAAAACATTTCCATGATCATAACAAAACTGTGACGTCACCATCACTTTTAGAACTCACAAAAGGTGGAATCCTTGTAAAGTCGGTGCGCGGCTATAGATAGATCTAGGACAAAGAGGAGTACGCCATCGTTATTTCAAGTCGTAATTGCTCAACTTTGGATTTGTTTATTTATTTCTTCTTATAATAGAGTTCAAGGAACATTCATTTCATAATAAACAATTTTGATAAATATATCAGTTAAGGAAGATATTTGTATGAGCAGTAGCCACTGCATCTTTTAACTTTTTTAATACGTACTCCTGCCGTTTAACTGATGCCAACGGCTTCGCTCAGCTGTAATTCAGAACTTGGGTCAACAGTATCCTATGTTATGCCAGGCCATAACTTATTATTATTATTACACAAACGCTGCCACGAAAAGCTAGAAGCTGCTACAGAGGTAGCTGAAGCACGCGACAGCCATTTGTGGTCGACACTTGCGATCGTTGACTGTTACTTTTTTTAACCAATGCATTACTCAGGTAGAGAGAGGGGTGCGGAATCGCGCGAGTGGCGAGTCGTTTTGTGGCCCGTGTTCGGGAGCCCTAAGATCTTTACTATTCTTTACAGATGTGAATGAGTAACAAACATCTACCAGCACATTGTAGAAAAACCCTAGTACTAACTTAATTTTTCTTTTTACAGCGTTGGAACAGCGGCCAGTATCAAAATCAGACACCGACCCCAACATCGAGTGGCCCCGGTGGTCCTAGTGGCCCCAGCGGTCCCACAGGCCCCAGCGCTCCTCAAGCTTGGCACTCCTGCCGCCGTCTGATCTACGTGCCGCGGACGGTCGCGCAGAAAGGCTTCGCTGTCGGCTTCTGGCCAATACCGGAGTCCTTCCGATCCGACCCTAACGCGCAAACATTGGTATGTATTTGATGTTTTTTTTTAATTTAGTTTTTTTTTCTGACCACTATCTGCCTGATGGCAAGCGATGTTGTGGTCGACGTTAATGCACGCTTGCTTAAAAGTTACCTATTCACTTTTGACTTTTATTTGGCATGTAAAAATCATTGAATGAGTCCTTCCACACAAGGCAGGAGGGACTGTTAGACTTGTACTAAAATTAAAATCCACGGTGCCCTTCAATAGCCCTTTACGTTCCGGGGTCACGGTAGCTCGTTAGTCCCTCGACCCCTATCCACTATTGTTTTAAGACCCCAAGGTTGTAGCTACCGGGAAACAAACACACGCCGGTGAGGAATTCAACTCTTTAGTTGTGTATATTATTTTGAGCATACACAAGTAATGGAAGACCATAGAGACGAATGACGGTGAATGAACTGTGAGAACAATGATAGGCAATTACTGCTAACATGACGAGTAACGGTGTACTACAGATGAAAATAAATGCTGCATGGATCGCAAATGCCATAAATTGGCAAACAACAGAATGATGATGAGAAATATGCTAGATTTTGTTTGTCTTGTTCAAAGTTTTCTTTTTCATTCAATTGGACAAAATAACAAAAATTTGAACAACTTTCGTAGACTAGAAGCTATGATAATAAAACCAACTTCAGTTGTTGTAAAGTTTGAAATTCAATTCCAATTACAAAGTCAGCTGGCCGGTCCATTTGGGGCTAAGATTCCTTATACATTGAGCTTGTATTTATTTAATTTTACTTATTGAATTTGACCACCAAACCAAATATAACAATTCTCATTGTTATATTTGGTTTACTTGGATTTCGGTGCATCTATATTCTTGGGCATCTAATTGAAATAGCGACATTATTCATATTAATTAAAATGATTTCATCGTAATGAACTTTTCCAAGAAAATTAACTCGTAATTTAATAATTGTGTTGAATATTTAACACCTACGAAGCCAGTTGGTGCAACGCCATTGTAGTTCCCATGACCAACAGGTCGATTTTCCTAATAAAAAATAAAAAAAATCCTCTCTTTGATCGCGATGTTCGGACTACGTAATAAACTATATACATTCGTTCAGAAAATATTGGTTCACATTCGATCTTCACGATTCTCGAAAATGATTGCCTGGCGTTGTTTGTTTGAAAAGTTAACAGTATAATGTTGGGTAAACACGAAAGCATAAAGTTTTAGTGCATAAAAGAAACAAAATATGTGTTATATGATTATTTTTACGCCTTTCGGGGACACGACCTTGGCACGGAATGGTTGATTTATGCAGTTTTCTGTAGTTGAGTTAACACTAAGGGACTTTACTCATGGTGCGACGCGTTGCGAACGAATTCCAACTACAAGTGAAAATCAACCTTGCCACTAAGAAATAAAGGTGCAATTCTATTGACTTGACGTTGTCATGGCCATCGTGTTTTGTTTTTCATCTACCCATAGATAGCAACGTGTTTTATGTCTTATGTCATAGTCGTAAGGTTTATTTTCACTTGTAGTTTGAATTCGTTCGAATCGAAACGAGCCTAACATTAATCGTGCTTAACATCCCTAAGATTTCGATTACGATTTCTCGCGCCCTGTATAACTATGCGGTTTCCCTGTATGCCAGAGACCCCTGACTTTTTAATACATTATCCTGTCCCTTCGGGCAGGGGCCGACAAATCGTATCATGTTATAGGCTTTTCTTATCAACTGCTACTTCTGGTATTTGTCTACCACCTACCATCGCCATCGTTGTTATGAAGTGGAACGCTCATTACATACTGTTAAACTGTTTTGCGAAGTCGATCGATTTTATGTTTGTTTGAGAAACTGTGTCAAGTTTACCGAGACGAACCTATGTATTGCATTATTATGTGTGTTTGTTCTATGCGGTACTTAGTAATGCATGAACACTATTGAGTGTTACTAATTATTAAATATTCGAAAAATAATTTGCAACAAAAATAAGCTCATATTGTTGAAAAAGCCTGCCTAAACTTTCTTTCGTACAAACTTTGTCCTGAAAATAAAAAAAAAAAACTCAAAATTAAGTAGTGCGCGTATCGACTTTAGCGACTCTGTTTTATATTATGTAAAGATAAAAATTGAATGATGATCATTTAAAAGTAGCCGTAAAGTGAAAACAAAATAATAAAGACGGATCGGAAGACGCAGCGTAGGCAGGCCTCTCAATAGGTGGACCGACAATCTGACATCGTGAGATTCGTTGGCAACCGATGGATGCAAGTGGCGTATAGGCAGTTTAAGAGGAGGCTTACATTCAACATTGGTCGTCTTCCGGCTGATTATTATGATGATGAATGACAGATAACAAGCCTTTTCTAACGTGGTACGGTAATATTTAAAAGCCAAGTAAGTTTATAATTATAAATTTTCTTTTTTCTTTCCAGCCACCTCGCTCTGCACATCCAGTGGTGAAATTCACGTGTTCCAGCCAAGAACCAATGGTGATTGACAATCTGCCCTTTGACAAGTACGAATTGGAGCCCAGTCCACTGACACAGTTCATATTGGCTAGGAAGCAGCCTACGATTTGCTGGCAGGTAAGAATTCACGTCATAATCTTACTATCTTCTTACTTTTACGTATTTTTTTTTACTTTTTCCCACACTAGGAAATTATGCTGTATTGTGGGTGCTTTTACAAAAATATTATAAGCTCACTTACACAAATGCTCAGACCCGGAACAAATACATGAGATAAAACAAATATTTGCTCCGCGCGGGAACTGACAATCGATGGGGAAGAAAAGTTCTCGAGTGGCGACCACGGACCGGAAGACGCAGCGTAGGCAGGCCTCCCACTAGGTGGACCGACGACATCGTGAGGGTCGCGGGCAGCCGATGGATGCAAGTGGCGAATTGTCGTTCGGCTTGGCGGTCTAAGGGGGAGGCCTATGTTTAGCAGTGGACGTCTTCCGGCTGATGATGATGATGATGATGCGGGAATAGAACTCGCGACACGCAACATAGCAGTGCAATCTCTCAATCAAGGATGGATTTATTGGACGTTTGGCATAATATACATGAAAAAATGCAACTTTTCTTTTTTTTAAAACAATGATTTGCTATAAGCAACGTTTTTATAAATAAACCGGTAACTGAACACACCTATCCATAAAGCGTCTGTGGTATCTAGTTTATGCAGAAATCATACATACCATAATCTTAAAATAAAAAAAACAAAAGTCGTAGTATAGTAGTATTTACAAACGTCAAGTTTCAAAGAGCCGTAGTAGCAATAACCTCTATACAAGCGAATTTCGTAAACAAAGGCTAACTAAAGACATTAGCAATTGACTCCAATTCGAATTAATTTATTATATAGGTTACCTTGTGTTAATGTAAACAAACTATCAAATTACATTTCGTTTAACTAGATAATATGAGCAATTACTTCTAATAAGTGTTTAGTAATTCATTGAAGATGGGCCATTTCTGTATTTGCATATTTTACCTTAATTGTTTACTTTTGCATGGCAATTATCAGGTTGCCTTATAAATAAGTTCCAGTGTCATTATTATGAGACTAATGGGACAATAGGTTATTTTTTGCTTAAAACAAAGTGCGGATATTTACAACTTTACTACAAAATAATGATGGAATCATTAGTTAATTTAGCCATTCAATGGACTTAATCATTATTACATGAATGGCCATCTTAGGATTGTTCGTTGTGGGCGTGGTAGCTTTTTATTAGCCTGATCAATCTTTTAAAGGCATATTTATGTATTTTCAACGGAAAATACACCTTCAATCAAGCAGTTAATGTTATCAATGCAAAATATTTAACATCCTTCTATTTTTCATTCTTATTTAACATTCTTCTCCATGGAAACGACCAACCCGAACCTTTTTATATGTGCACAATAGAGGCCCGTGTAAAATAAAATATTTTGATACCTATTCAAATAAAATTATGTTCCATTAAAAAAATATTATTTTTTCTTTGATGTTAATTCCTACAAATATTAACAAATTGGCTGTGTTTTGATTCAAACTGTCATAATTTTAAGTAACATGAATTCAATCAGGACGAACAAGAATGAAAACACGTAAATAACAATTACTTTTAATAATTTCCAGGTGTTCGTAGCCAACAGCGGTTGTAAGAACTCGGAGATCAACCATCCATTTGGCTACTTGAAGGCATCAACGAACCTGACTTGCGTGAACTTGTTCGTGCTTCCGTACAACTATCCGATGTTGCTGCCTCTTCTAGACGATCTGTTCAAAGTTCATCGGTGCAAGCCCACTCCGGAGTGGAAGCTGGCGTTTCAACACTATCTCGACAGAATGCCGGCTTATTATGTTGCGGTAAGTTGCATTCAATGTCTATGGTCGCAGAGCTGTGTTAGCAGGATACTATGACACAGGAAAATAAAGAGCAATTGAAGGAATGTGGTGTATTTTTACGAGGCTGATAGGTTCTTCCGCTACAGCCAGGGCGGACTCATTTGATGATTTAATCACAAAAAAAGGTACATATAAATGATAAAAATATGTGCCTTAAATAATTATTATTCCTTACATGTATCATTTAGAGGAAAATCTATGGTTATTCATAAATTATTATGCAAAACCATGTTACTGTAACTAAGTGTAAATAATTATCCTTTGCGAAACCTTCACAGCGTAAATTGACGGCCTTTTTCGCTAAATTATGAATTAAGTTAAACCTGTGTGTATGTATTAGTTAATTAATTCAAATAATAATTTGTGTGTGTTCCTTTTTTCAGCCTCTGCGCAGAGCATTGACTAAGATGGGAGCATCAGCACAACTTCTACAGAGTTTGATTCCCGACTCTCAAGACAACTCCCTCAGCTTCTCTGTGTTGAACTATTTGAAAAGACTGAAAAATCAAGCCAAGGTTGAATTCGAGAAGCTCTGTGCTGACGTCATCAACAAATCTTCCAGCAATAATACGCAAAAGGTAAATAATGCATCCAATTTCTTAATTATCTATCAGTCAATCTGCATTAATTTTCCATTCTTATGTCGTACGCGCTAGTGAACAATTTCTAACCAATTATTTGTTAATTCTCGCAAACAAGCATTTGAACAATTTTTAATACTTTTGTTGATATTTATGTTTACTTAGTAAACAGTATAGTCTGAATTTTCCCCAGCTAATGGCAGTCGGCTAGACCCCTCTACAATGGGACTCCTCTGGTGATATGTGGGATACTACAGCCATACCAGCGCCTTTTTTGTTCTCTCGTCTTATGGATATTTCAGCCTTTCATGCTCCCAGTGCGGGCTTCTTTAACGACACCTTAGCCAATTATATTCCTGGTCATTTATATTTTCGGCACTGTATTCCAGGCGTGCTGTAAATGTTTATAAATGATCATAAAACTATTTAAATTACATTTCAGGTAGCAGAAAGCGTTAGAGTAATGCCCCGGTCTCCACTCCGGAAGGACTTGACAACTCATCCGTGTCTCCAAGACAAGTTTTCAGCACTTCGCGATCAGTTGAATGAGTTCGGCGGGTTCGTCGTCGGACTGTCGAGAGGGAGACACAAGACGCAGACGCACACCTATAGGAATCCCTTTGATATTCAAAGAAGAGATTTATTAGATCAGGTAAGAAAATAATCATAGATAAAAGGAATATCCACAGCATCAAGACCCGGCAAATGTAACTGACGGATTAACCGTTAGAATTTTGAAGAATAGTGGACAGTCAGTTTATCTTTTGTTAAGGGCTGATTTTTCAATAGTACCTTTTTAAAATTCAGCAACATAGAAAGTAGAAGAGCAACTTTCAAAGTAGGCAGAATACATGTTATTGTGACCAAGTTTCACGAACTATTTCATCTAGTGGCTTGGTCTGTTTATGCTGTGTCTTCGTTGTAGCACAGTGAAAGTATTTGTAAGTCTGCTCTGCCACAGAAGGAGCAAAAGCTATCTAACTACTCGGTAAAATGAGTTATGTTATAAAAGCTGGCTTGAAAAAACTAATACGATCTGTACACCATATGGTGATGATCTCATGGTAGTGAGTTACAACTTTTGCAAATTAGGACTTGTTTTTTTTTCTGTCCATATGGCAATACAAGTACCTACTGTCTGTTAAGTTATAAAACGTGCATAATAATGAGTTTATTGTACAACTAAATCTTGGTAGGATATAAAATGCATGTAGTAGATTTAATATACACAAAGAATTTCTATCGGTATTCCTTGGCAAGTTTCCAAAATGAATTTCCATTTTATATACAGTACATTTTTCTGTAAATATCATTACCACATTGTATTCTAATAAGGCAGAATGTGTGAGCCATTGTTTACATAATTCATTGAACATTGAGAGTGAAAGACAACAGAGTACAAGCTGGTTCTCATACACCATAACCTGTTAAACAGGTTGAATGGGAAAAATGTTTTTGTCTTTAAGTAAATCAGCTAGCTGTATGACATGGTTTTGCACTTACCCATAGTGTTGATATATTACAAATACAATGCCATTTTAGCTATTGATAGAACTACTTGGCCATAATATTATAATCAATATAAATAGTTTGTTAATTTCGACTTTATGTTTGCAATGTTGATTTGTTCAACAGTGAAATCTGCGTGAAGACTGCTGGAGTACTTATTTAACTCTGTTAATTCCTTTCCTATAATATAGATAGGCCACACTATCCCACTGCTGGGCAAACACGTCCAATGCAAACCGCTAATTACTGACTATGATATTTATTTTCCAGGTGGTTCGAATGCGCGCTAATTTCTTACAACCATCTTTGGCACACACCCGCTTGGTCGACGAAGACAGTGTACATTCGATGCCAGTCGCTCAGATGGGCAACTATCAGGAGTATCTCAAGCGAATGACGCCGCAACTACGGGAGATTGAGTCGCAGCCTGTACGACAACACATGTTTGGCAATCCCTTCAAGATAGATAAGGTAAGGTCTTTTTGTTTTCTTTTACGTCATACCGAAGCCACACATTACTTCGACGTGTTCATAATATCCTTGCTTGAACTCTTTGAATTATTCATGAAATAATGAATATAAAGTAATGATACGTACAGCGTTTAGATCAATTTATTGATATGTATAGATGCTAGCAGGTTCACCTACCTGAATCTGTCAAGTTTCTGTGATAAATTTTCAACCTTATCACAAATAGAGGAGGGTTCATGTTCGATTGGTAAAATTTTACAGATTCGGGTAGGTTACCTGCTGGCGTTCTGTACAATTATTATTAAATTGTTAGTGAGGCTGATATGGGCGTTTTATTATTGATTACTTGGCTCTTCTGTACATACTATGGATATAAATTAACGTATGCTAATTTAAAATTGTACGTTTCCAGCGCATGATGGTAGACGAAGCCGACATGGACCCGGTGGGCGCGGTCCGCAGCGGCGGCGGCGGCGCGGGCGGCAAGCGCGGCGCCGACAGTCCCCGCTCGGCGCCCCCCAAGCGGCGCGCCGGGCCGCTGCCGCAGCACGTGGTGGCCCGCCGGCCCTCCGAGCCGCTGGAGCCGCCCAGCATCCCGCCGCCGCCCGTGCTGCCCGCCGCGCCCGTGGCCCCGCTGTCGCCTGTCACAGCGAGGAGACCCGCCTCGCCGCTCGCGCCCGTACCTTCGGATCTGCCGTCTGGAAGGCCTCCTGAGGTAAAATGCGATCTTTATCTCAATTTAAGTTTTATAAACATCGTAACGGTATTGCCACGTGTCGGAATCAACTCACGACACTGTTTGCGCAGTGGTAGCGCGATCGACTGCTGCGCGGGTTCTATCCCCACACGGAATAAATGTTGTATGATCTACAAATAGTAGTTGTTCCGGGTCTGCGTGTTTGTGTATGTGAGTTTTTATATTTGTAAACGCACCTACGATATAGGAAGAAATTAATCCTAGAGTGTGGGCAACGTTTTTTTAAAAGAAAAGAAAGAAAATTACTACCAAATCAGATAGAGCCAATGCAGTGCAGTGCTTATGCGTGTGAAATTTATCATAAATATCATAACACATGCAACAAGTAATTCCATTCATTTTTTATGAACAAATAATTTATATTTCAGGAACCTCCGAACATGGACACAGGCGGCCCAGCCGTGGGACCTGCATCGCCACCTGCCTCCCCGCCAGCTATCGCGCCGCCCAACTTACCGCCTGTTGTCAAACCCTTTCTCAATGGAGGTAATACTTGAACTAATTTTTTTTCTACAATGACCGTATAATTTCTCAAAACTGTAGCATGGCATGGGTTTGCATCCAAGAATGCAGCATGGCACTCGATTCGGCACAGTTTGCTGCCATATTGAGCCGTACTGTTAAATATGCATTCTGTTATGCAATTCAATATTTATCAAAATCAGACCGATCCAAACAAGTGTAATGTGCGAAACCTCGGTAAAAATCAGTGTAGAAAAAACATCAATTATTTAGACTATTATTTATGATACATGTTAGAACGACAGCAAGCCGTGAGAAGTGGAAAGAGTGGAGGGGCGGCCTTTTTAATAAATAGAACGACAATAATGGACTTTAAAAACTTTCTAAAAGCTGGTCACTCCACATGCAAGTAATATCTGTGATGTATCATTGTTCCAAAATTGTAATGTTTTCTCCATCTTTCTCCAGACGCATACACGACAATGGGCTCGAAAATGCCGCGCTCGCCTTCACCTCCGGCCGAGCCCGTCGCGCCCGCGCCCGCTCCCGCTCCGCCTGTCGCACCCGCGCCGCTCGTGCTGCACGACACGCAGGAGCTGCAGATCAACGCCATACTGCAGGGCGTCGCTGCTGAGAACAACTCCAATGCACGCTCGCGAAAGAGGAAACGAAAGGTACCATCATATCCTTTGTGTCCCTGTTTCGAATAAGAAACTGTTTGATCTTTTCTGGTTGCGTCAGATTGCAGAACCGTCGGTATATGAGAACGACGAAAGACTCTTCGAACACACTCAAACATTATCCTTGCCGAGTCTTTGCTGCTATGATAAAAAATGTACAGAATTACTAAATCATAGTTTTAATAAAACCAGAGAACAGTACATTGTTTTCTAGTTATGTATGTGGAAATATAATATTTCAGTGTAGCTTTCACCATGGGAATGAAACTTGCATTAATAAAATGCAAAATAACCTATCTGTATTAAATCGCCAATAAACATCAAACATGGACAAAAGGTGAAAACTAGGTCATTACTAACATAGAAATCTGTTACAGAACGACAAACAAGTGCAGTTGCAGTTGACGATGCCGCCACTGCTGACGCGCAAAGAGTTAGCAGATATAAGAAAGCACAATCTAGATGTAAGGTCTGAGGTCTTCCGCGCGGTACGACGACCCGGAAAAGGTAAACATGGCAATCATTTCTACTTGCTCATAAAAGTCAACTAGGTCACCAAAGAGCTTGTAAAAAATAAATAAAAAATAAACAACAACTACAAGATAAACTCAACCATTTGGCGAATTTACTAATATAGTTCTGTGACATTATATATTCGCCAGTCCATCTAGGGGTGCTACAATATAAATGGGAAATAGTTGCTAGCGCCTAAAATAACTGTATCAGCGACTAGGTATTGTTGATTGGTGTCGGAAATAGGCATTTTCTAACATGAACAGTTATGTCTAATATTAGCTTTTGAATTTATGTTTTCAATACCTTTTCACGCTTCGCCTACTATGGTTACACGTGTTTGCGATTACAGAAAGCAGATAAAAATGTATTTCCTGAATAAACAAATACAATAATTCTGCGTCGTTTCGTAGTTGATACTGTTATCATTTTTATCGCTGGTGGTATTCATGCACCGCATTCAGACCTAACCTAAATAAAACCGCTATCATTTTTTGCGATAACCTTTAAATTATTTTAACTTATACTTTTGTTTACAGATTACACGAAACTGTTCGAAAATTTAAAACAATTACAAGGTGGTGTGGACGTTAAAAAGGAAGTGGTACGCGAAGTTATAAATGAATCGTTAAGGTTCAAGCGTAAGGCCCTTGCCAAACTTTTGGAAGACTTTTTAGCGGGACTAGAGAAAAACGGGAGCAGTGCCTCAATTAGTTTGAAGAGAGTTAACAACTCAGTGATGTACAGTAACTCTAACAACAACCACAGTTAGTAAAGTGCGATTTCTGTGGACTTTGTGATTTTATTGACTGACCACATTTGCTGTTCAAAGTCGGGAACTTAGTTCGATGGAATCACGAAACGTAGATTAAAGACAATGGACACAAGCATGTGCTGTTATGATATTAGTTTCTGTGTTTAATTTAACGGTACAAAGACAGTGTACGTTTAAATCCTGATTGTTATTGTTACTCTACCATATAATTATCATATTCGATGATTTTGTATTGTGATTCCGCCTGGTAAGTAGTCATGTCGTCAGTGTACAGTAATAACACGAGATACGATGTTAATGATCTCACAGGCTCGATAGTGTGACTCACTGTTGAGTGTTAGTTATTGCATATTGTATGCGAATCGTTTTGTTTGTAAGAAACTGAGAATAACTTGTTAATCTGTATGAATCTTATAAGAAATGTCCTCTATTTATCATAGTAGAAAACTAACATTCATAAGCAAAATGTCATATCATATTTTCATTAATTTTTCAAAAGCATTTTTGTAAACTCATGAATTACAGCCATGACTTGCTGACTAGTAACCAAGTTTGTTGACCAAGGAACGTGAATATGCGTCGGCCAGAACTTACCGTTTTCCTGTCATTTTGATTTTTGTGTCTTACACAGATGTATATGAAGCAATATAACATTTGGTTTATTATCACAATGTGTCTTATTCAAAGTGGCAGTAAAATAGTGAGTTTCATGTTGTATATAAAGTTGTACATATTATTAGAATGTTATAGTTATTACCAATGGAATGTATGTGTAGGATGCTTTTATGCATCGGTCACTACTACTGTTAATGTGGCTGGATAAACCTGACAGAGATAGATATTAATATATTATTAATAGAATAATGTATCCAAGAATGTTCACACATTTTATGGACCTGATGAATTTAATGAAGACATTTATATAAAATTTTAGCATATTGACTCCATTGGAATTTTAAATGTTTTATTAACATCATGAATGATGTTGTAAACCTAACAATAATAACTATACGCTTACATCACGGTTCGTCAGTGTTACACGATTTTGTGGACACTTTTACACCAAAGTGTAGTTTATTTTGGATGTTCTTTATCGGAAAAATAGCATCATTACATAAAAAGGGAACTGTGATACTCGAAATTTTAAATTATCGAATATTATGGGTGACCCGCCACATTAACACGAGTTCGGTCAATTGTAAAGTGTAATATATCATTTTTTAAATAAATTATAATCCTTATTGGATTTTTATGCTCTGTTTTATTGGCCCACCTCAGTTTCCCATAAAAACGAAACTTCTTTTTTTTTCATTATTTTTAATTTTCGTCTACTTTCATCAGCATCCAAAACTTTTTGTCCGTGAATCAATCACTTCTTCTACACAAAACTTCTAAGTATCATGTTATAACATTGCGTTTATCAAATGTTCATTATACCTATTTGAGTTAGTATTTTGTAGATACACTTCAATTTGAGAGAGACGGGGATGCTGCAACAACAGAGATAATGCTCACGCAAAATTGGATGCGCCGCGTCCCCTCCGACCGATCTATAACGAATATGCTCTCGTACCCGTACCCACCGGCATAAAAGGGACAATATTCAGAAGAGATTATTATCTTAACCGGACATCCTTTTATACAGTTTGATGGTATAAAAGGTGTCCGGGAAAGCTGTATTTATGTATAAGTCTATGTAAACCTATATTTTCAAATACTTATTTTACGGTCGTTTTTTGGCTTCAGTAAAATCTGGACGCGCACAACACAGCTCCAGTCACACATGTTAGTGAAATAGTAGATTTATACATTTTTTTTAACATTGCCCACTACACACTAAATATAAGTAATTTCTCCTGTGTCTTGAGTTTTTTAAATAACTGCTTATGCGTGATCTAAGGATGGTTATAGACTGCATTATTTACAGACTGTCAGGAGACAGCAGTAACCAGGGTCGGACTTGGCCGCAAGAAATTGTCAGAAATTGTCGAACAAGTTTCAAGGATGGCCTGCTCTGATTTTCACTATTTTTCAATGAATTCTATTTAATTTCTCTAAAGTAAGAGTTGTTATGGTTGGCGCAGTGGCGGAGTGATCGACTGCTGTGCAGCGTGTCGCGGGTTTGAACCCCGCACGGGAATTTTTTTTTTATGATCTGCAAATAGTTGTTCCGGGGTGTTTGTATATGTGAGTTTCTATTTTTGTAAACGCATCCACGATACGGAGAAAGTCCTAGTGTGGGGCAAAGTTTTATAAGAAAAAGAAATCTTATCTGGATTCAATTTAGGTCACACGAGCTGGAATATAGCTTGCGTGATCCATCGATTCTACCTATCGCCTTGACTTGCGCCAAGGCCCGCGAAATCCATACGGGGCCCGCGTATGGCGGGGCCCGTATATCAAACGTCTCCTCGTCTACAAGGCCAGTCCGACACCGGCAGTAGCCTTACTAGATTTGTTTGTCGAAAAGTGTGTTGGACGTATAACTTTTGCCGTGGTAAGTAATCAAGTAAAGTCAAGCTATCTTTAATTTTTGTCGTGCTTGTAAACGGTGTTACGCTTGGCTGCTATGGAAAGTGTTGAGTGTGTATTGTGTTGTCACGCTAGTAGTGGCCGCGTGGCCGCCGAGGCGTCTTCACGCTCTGACAGGCAGGTTCCATTTAAGTATCTCAAGCTACCCGAATCTGTCAAATTATTCCAATCGTATCCCGTAATCTTGCTTAATTGTGATAAAGTGAAAAATCTATTGAAATTTTTCATCAAATAAATTAATATTGGGGTGGATAATACAAAAATTGTACAGACGCCAGCAGGTCAACCTACCCGAATCTGTCAAATTTTACCAATCGAACATTAACCTTCCAATATTGTGATAAGGTGGCCTACCATGAACACTTAACGCGATCCAGTTTAGGCTGTGGGAAAGAGATGGCGCTAGACGACTTTTATAGCTCTGTCTCTCTCCCACAGCCTAAACTGGATCGCGGTCAGATTGAAGTAGGATGATGCGCTGGCGTCTGTACAAAAAGAAATTAACTGTATTACACAAGAAATTTGTATAGGTACAGACAATTGAAATCCATTGGTTTTAACCAAAGTAGGTACCTGTTTTTTTTTGTAATGGATAAACTCGAAAACTAGGTGTAAGTACCGGTTCAAAAATTATTTTAGGTACTTACCAATAAAAAGCTAAGCAAGCAAGTAACTTTTTAATAGTTGCGCAATTGCGCATCTTATTCGTAGGCGGAGTGCTAGGAACGTATAAAATATTGTAGTATCTAAACGGTGGTCAAGTGGCCGATACGACATTAACCGCTGGGGTTGCCTATGGGCCCGTAATTTATAGTCACCGCGAGATTTATTTACATTTGTATCCATTCCCCTATCTAAATTACCTGCTTTATCGCTAGTTGTCAGTTTAATGCGATTTTTACTGCAACCGAATCGTATTAAAAAAAAAATGTAGTAGAACTTTGGAGATGTGAAATTTTTGAGTACCTAGTTAATATAGGAGCATGTGGTTGTCTATTTATTCGGTAGCAAGGTGGAAACTAAGACTAAGGGTGCTCCCACATCTATCGACTCGGAATCGGCTTTTTCCGTCGTCCTTTCTCTTTCTTTCGCTTAGAACTGCCATTTGCTAGACCGGCCTATCGGCAGATAAGTCTCCTCCGGGGTCGTGCGCTGGCTAAACAGGTAACTGTGGGCCTGGAACGAAACGAACGACAGTCCCTTCCGCACCATTTAGGGGAGGACTCGATTGATGATTTTTTTTAACTGTTGAGATGTTGATTGTTCAGGTTACGTATGTATCCCGATTTTAACTCCTTACAAATGCTGGCAAAGGGATCCCGGCGTCATGATGGACAGGACAGCACTGACGACACGACGGCGTGGGAGACGCCCACGGCATTTAACATCGCGACGATTTTCGGCCACTGTAGGCCCGGGCATGCGGTTGGCGAGTAATCGGTGACTTCCCGTCCGATAATGGGTGAATAATAAAAAAGGTGCGACGTGTTTAAAAAAGGTAAAAGTCTCCCTGACAACGGCAACAAGTGCAAAATCGACCAAAGCACAGAAATCCTTTGTAAAACATGATCACACTAAAGTAGTAACAAATCTTCCGTATAGCCTCTTATGTTGGCCCGACGATGTCGTCCCGAGTGGATTAACACGCGCAATTTATGTTTCATGGGAGCCACCTATGAATTTTTTACGGTATTTGTTAACCACAGCAGAGAATACACCAATAAAGTTTTTTTTTTCATTTATAAGCTCATCTATGACTCAGACTCTGTAAAAAAGTTTTTAGTGTGATATTGAAGCATGTGGCTACAACTTTAAGGGTTCCTTCCCACCAGAGATGTGCTATGCAGCTATGCTGCGAGAATGAATAGCGGTGTGAGCGAGTAAGATGTGCTATAAAGATCGCCACCGCAAAGTAGCTGCGAGTGGAAGATGTGCAGCTCGAGCTATGTGATGAAGACGACAAATAGCAGCCAGTCAGCACGCATCCATAGCACGCATCCATAGCACACATCCATAGCACGCATCCTTCCATAAAACATAAATATCTTGGTTGAATCCGTTTCCACCAGTGCCATGCTATGTGCACAAATAAATATGATTGGTGGATATCAAATGCACCCATACATAGCAACATAGCATAGCACATCTCTGGAGGTAAGGCTCCATAAAGGAGTTGTAAAAGGCGCAGCTTTGTGACGTACCTACTAAGTAAGTGAAGAACATACTTAAGGCTATATTACTCGTACGTTCTGTTGTATAAGAACTGGTGAAATGTTAGTACGTATTTAAAACTTTTGCATAAGCCTATGAAAATACTATAGGAGTCATGAATGAATAAATAGGTAATTCTTCTAGGCAATTTACTGAAAAAAAAATAGTATTTCGACCCGAATTTCTTGTTAAGTTACATAAATCATCGAATAAACAACGCTTTTTTAATTCACTTCGATTCCGTCATACCACTTGCAACACATCCAAACTTGTACACTTAGTACTTACAGAAAAGTTTTGATGCGTTTTACCTTTGTAAGTACCTACTTAACGCTAAGGCCACACAAACGGGAAATAGGTAACGTTAATTATCGCGGTGATGGAGGTTTATATGGACATTTAAAGACTATTATCGCGAAAATTATTAGAGTGGCCCATATGTCAATTGATGTAACCAAAAAGAACTTTATATGTCTATTAATTATTTTTCAAGAACAACAAATGGACTATAGGTACTATAGATTTGCAATTTACCTAATTATGCTGTCAGCTGACAAGTTGTTTGTTTGGTTGTTGGTGGAACACAGCATACTTTCTCGAACAGCGTTAAAGACGTTGTTCACAACAATCAGGTTCACCTTGCTACGTTAATAATAATAGCTTTTATCTTGCCCTGCAGACGAGGTTAAAGCGGGGCTATAGTTTAATTAATTAATCCGCCTCCGACTTTACATTTTGACAGTTTATTAGTCAAAAATACAAGTTTTTTGGCAGACTTGTAAAATGTTTATTAAATTTTTGGAATGATTTTAAAATTTATTTGACATTTAATTAAAGAGTTTTTAATTTAAAACTCCACCTGTGTTTGGCTATGCTGTCTTATCTTTTATTGAAAATCTGAACCTAGATATCTAGCCTAGATATATATTTAATTTAATTAAATTATTAAAATATACAGTAAACTAAAACTGATTACATATTTATTCTGCATAGGTACCTAAGTAGTAGTACAAATACATAAGTGATTTGGAAGGCAAGTTGAATTACAAAAAATAACTGTATGCCATTTTGAGTTTTGAACAATAATAAACACTATTTTTCTCTTCCACTGAAACAATTAATATTTAATTTACAAAATTATAACCCATCAAAACTCGACGGGAGAAGTTAGTGACGTCAGAACTTATTAAAAATTGTACTAAGTTGTGACGTATCTATGTATTATGAATTTCAAAAGCGTTGTATCTTCGACAATATTGGTTTATATAGTAGGTACTTGACTGACTTCTTAAATTTTTCAGTCAGCCTGTTGTTATAATCGGACACATACCACCTTCAACGTCGAGATTTACAGGCGTGATATTTATGTATGTCTTTTACGAAATAGTGCCTATTTACTTTTCATATTTTTCTTCACAAAATGGTGAGCTTACAAATAATAAAAATGAGTAAGTATTATTTTATTTTAGAAGGTGAGTTTATAGGTCAGGTTTCAGACGATCCGATAGTTTAGTTCAATACAGACTTGGGTGAAATAAAAAGTATTTTTCCACTTATTTTTCAAGACCATTCAGGTGTCGCTGATAATAAATATTTTTACAATTAAAGTGGTTTGAGGTTTTTACACGAAAGTTGTATAATTTTTTTATGTTGGACTATTTACCGACGACGTGCATTATTTTCTCGGTAGACTGTTAATAAATAACTATAACTTGGGACCAGACAACCAGACAAATTGTCTTACCATTTTATATCTAAAATAAAAATAAATATCAATATCTTTCAGTGTTACATAAAACACCGAGTATTGTAAAAAATATATATTAGATTCCCAATTCATATTATTTTGGTGGGTACCTAATGCCAATATGTAACAAAAGAGTCTGTTGGGAATTTCTCAAGTACACACGATGAAAGTATGTTTTAACAATAAAAATTTTGATGCTAAGAAGGCAATACAAATAAATGGGAATTAGCTTTTTCTTTTTTAAGTGTCGCTATATCAATATGTGCGGATTTATTGAAATTGTGACTGTATTTTATTGAAAATAGGGGAACCACTTCAGTTACTGTTGTTACGGCTAATAAGTACCCGAAGTGCGGTTACACCTAGGTTTAACCGGTTAAGGCTTGGTGTAACCGACCACATGCGGTTAAAACTAGGTGTATCCTTCCTTCACAGGAGCAAGTTGACGGAGTCCTCGTTTTCGGTAGTTTTTTGGTGGATTTTATAATTTAATTGTTCTGCTATCCCCACGCGGAAAAAAAATGGGTCGAATGTACAATTATCAAATTAAAAAAAAAAAACAAAAACCTTAGGCTAATTTATACATTTATGTACTTTTTTCATGGGAATTATTTTTGTGGCGAACTTACAACAACCAGAATAATTAATTATAATACTTATTATCTAGTCTTACCACGGAGTAACGTAATCACCCAGTACTAGTGGTCGTCTCTGTCTGCGAAGCTATGCTAGCAAAGAGGATCCCGGCGTCATTAGGGACAGGACAACCCGGTCGACACGACCCTGACGCCGCCGCCGCCGCCCTGGGAGACACCCACGGCAACGGACGTTGCGAAGAATTTCGGTAAGCGCGCCCGTGCATGCGGACGGCGAGTAGGTAATGTGTGACTTACCGTCCGATAATGGACCATGACCGGATTTAAAAAAATCACTCAGTACTAACTGATTTGTGGAGGTCATAGAAGCAGTCGCTCCATGTAAAAAAAATAACTTGCAACATAATTATAAAAGGCTGGGCAAATAGTCACCACCACCTAGCCTGTCTCCAGCTGTGTCCCTGTGCATTATTAATTTACCTCGTTCACTGTCAATGTATGTTAAAAAACAAGTATTAAGTGGGTATTGAATAAGAACTCAGCTATAAAACGTTTGTTGGACTTCTGCAGTCGACCAAGTGTCTGTTATTAATCAACTGATAAACTAACTATTGTTAAAATCACATTTTTATTTGAGAAATTGGGGTACATATTTGAATATCGAAGACTAAAATATCTACGCTTAAAAAATCGATGTTCAGAATATCGAAAATTAAAATATCGATTGTAACAAAATATCGAAAAATGTTACATCTACGCTTAAAACGTCGAAGATTAAAATGTCGACTGATTTAAATGTCGAATGATTCAAAATATCGAAAGACGTTATGTCGAAATTCAAAATATCAACGTTTAATACATCGCAGTTAATAATATCTACGTTAAAAATACCTTCTAGTTGAAATATCTTGGCGATGGCGGGGTCTTTCAGGACCCGCCATCCTCTTCGTACCTGACCTGTCCAAATCGGGGTGCCCTAAGTCCCGGATAAAAAGTCGGGCTCGCTTTTGCATCCTTAGTCAAATTGCTGATAACCACCTACCAAAGTATGTCGACGGAGCCCCGCTTCGCGGGGCTCCTATTTCTGTTTGCAAGGTTTAAAGTAACCTAACATGAAGAGGATGGCGGGGTCTTTCAGACTCCGCCATCCTCTTCGAACCTAACCTGTCCGAGTCGGGGTGCCCCAAGTCCCGAGCTCGCTTCGCTCGCTCTTGCGTCCTTAGTCAAATTACTGATTTCTACCCAACAAGGTAGCTAGACGGACTTCGGATGCAAGAGCGAGCGAAGCGAGCTCGAAACTTGGGGCACCCCGACTCGGACAGGTTAGGTTCGAAGGGGATGGCGGGGTCTGAAAGACCCCGCCATTCTCTTCGTGTAAGGTTACTTTAAACCTTGCAAACAGAAATAGGAGCCCCGCGAAGCGGGGCTCCGTCGAGTTACCTTGTTAGGACATTCGATAATCTGTATTTCGATATTTAGATCCTTCGATGTAACTTTTGTAGATATTTAGATTTTAGATATATTGGACGTAGATCATTTAATCATTCGATATTTTAAACTTTCGATATTTTAATTTTCGATTTTATGGTCATTCGATATTTTAATTTTCGATATTTTGAACATCGATATTTTAAGCGTAGATATTTTAATCTTCGATATTCAAATATGTACCCGAGAAATTGTTAAGAAATGATTGGAATTTAACAAATGGTTAGTTTAATTACTCATCAAACTCTTAGCAAAAATCAAAGAATACTCGTCCATCTTACAGTTAAATGTACTTCCACCTACTTTCTGTAAAAGGTTTTACAATCCTTCCAGCTAATAAAGTCGCCATTTTAAAGTACACGTAATATAAAATAAAGCAAAGGTCAGAGTACCTATGAGGCGAGTGTGGAGGCATCGTAAATTCAAAGTGCCGAATTTCACGTCTCACTAGGTTCGTTGTGGCGCGGTAGCGAGTACTGGCAGACAGTACTTACCCGGTGCACTTGCAAGTCCGTGTATTGACTTATGTCTTCTGACAATGGTTGGAGTGGTAGCTTATGTTCTTGCTTAATGTTTGCCGGGAATTTTGGAGTAATGTTGTGTAATTTTTATGTGAAAATTTTCAAATTTTAGCGGGTTTAGTGTGATGTTGAATCTGTTGAAGAATAATAATATTCCAAAACTATCACACAACGCCATCTAGTCCCAAGCTAAGCAGAGCTTGTGTTATGGGTACTAGACAACTGATAAACACACTTATATATTTCTAAATACATACATGTTATAGATAAATTACACCCAGACACAGAACAAATGATCATGCTCATCACACACAAACATTTGTCCTGGGTGGGAATCGAACCCACGACCCCCGGCATAGCAGTCAGGGTCACTAACCACTAGACCAACAATCTAAGACTTCTCGTACTTGAAAAATTAAAAACAGGTGAATCTCTCCGATCCATGTTACCGAGTTTTGGAAAAATAAGAGTGCTCAGCGAGTATGTCATAAATGTGACCGTAGGTGTTGAAAGTAGCGTCAGTGACTGAAAAATTGCGTGGTATAATAGGTTGTCATGGCGTGGGCATGCGATCGTAGGAATGAGGAAAATGTCGCGAAGTAAGTATAGCTGTTGACAGCGACTTTATCCCTGAAGGAGGTGTATTCCGTTACAATAATAACTATTCGATTACGATATGAACGTAACGTCTTTCAACTGTCACTTTCTCATTATTTATTTATTTGGTAAAAATAATAATTCAAATGAAAAATCTCACTCTTTCTTCAGCTAGAAGAGAGCGAGATTTTTTATTTAATGTCGTTTTCATATGACGTCACAATATGATGCCATCATAATTTGAGTTCTATCTAATATCTTTAAACGAGCAATTCCTGTATATTTATATAGAATCAGGATCTCGGAAACGGCTCCAAGGATTTTCATGAAAGTTACACATTAGGGGTTTTTCGGCTCAAGGAATCGATTTATCAAGGTCCCAGGTTCGAGAAAAGCTCGGTTCCTAAGATACAGACATTTTAAAAGCCGAGCGAAGCTCGGTTAACCAGATATTAAGTGTTTAAATATTAAGTACAGTCACGAACAGTAACATGTAAACACTTAACAAAATTCAAACGCAAATTCCTAGTGAAATACTGATTTCCACTTTGAAATAAGACCTAGTTTGTAATAGTATGGCTTCCGAAATAGAAGTCTAATTAAAAGAAAAACGCTTAATCAATGTGGTAGCAGAACATTGCTTTTGAATACTGCTAAGTGTATACATACTTTTGCTCGTGACTGTATGTGTGTACGTATAAAGGATAATGTCTATAATATGTTTCGCTACAATCGGCCCCTTCTTCGCTTCAGTGCGGTCTTGTAAGGTGCATCGATCGATAACTTATTATCGTAGGTAAATTCAGCCGGTATCGTACTTTCTGTGTCGCTTAGACTCCTACTTAACATGCAAGGGGCTAAGTTATACTTAAGTAGATAGTTTCGAATGTGGGTGATCGATTACATACTGGAACTTTGTGGAGGCAAGGTTTGAATGGTTCTATTTCACATTTTACCGGAGATAGAAGGGTGGAGTAGATACCTTAGTATGTTAGGCTACCATACAAATCATCATCATCATCATCTTAGCCATAGGACGTCCACAGCTGAACATAGGCCTCCCCTTTAGATCTCCACATACACCGGTTGGAAGTGACCTGCATCCAGCGTCTTCCGGCGACCTTTATAAGGTCGTCTGTCCACCTTGCTGGTGGACGTCCTACGCTGGGCTTGCTAGTCCGTGGTCTCCACTCTAGTACTTTTCGACCCCATCGACCATCTGCTCTGCGAGCAATCACACAAAGCACCCATACAAATAACCATATTAAAATATTGATATTCAGTTGCATACGGATCGACTGAAAGTCGACCCCAACATAATTGGGAAAAGCTTAGGCAGCGATGACGATGTCAAAAAACCGTATTACCCCTGGGTAATACGGTTTTTTAGTACCTGTACTAACAGGGTTGTGGATGTGGGTCAGATAAGCAGTTGCTCTATGCAAAGTATGAAGTTGCATTCGGTAAGATTGAATGCCGACCACGACGCAGTTCATAAAATAAATAAATAAAATTATTAATGAGTAATAAGAAGTAAGGAGAAGTAATAAAAATAAATAATAAGCTGGGCAGATGATGATGATAGCGAAAAGATTTGAAAAAGAAGACTTTAAACATAGTGATACAATTATTGAATGCCGACCATGACGCAGTTCATAAATAAAATAAATAAATAAGTACTAAGAAGTAAGAAGAAGTAATAAAAATAAATAATAAGCTGGGCAGATGATGATGATAGCGAATACGTTTGAAAAAGAAGACTTTTAACATAGTGATACAATTATCAGTCTTGACTGTTTTGGTTCTTACGTGCACTTGTTTAAAATGTTTGTTCCTTGTGATGAAATGGCTGCAGTCATAGTTGTTATTCTTAGTCCAGTAATTTATAACAAAATGTTTGTGATTGAGTCCAAAAATCGTCAAAATGGTTTTAAATGCATATTTCTTATTTGAACATAAGCCCGAATCAGATTCCAATGAGATAAGACCATAAATTCAGAAATATCTACTGTCAAATGAAAGTTATGATTTTTTTCTTTTTGTTTTTACTTTGAAGCTTCGTATCTCAATTTGGTTATTTTCGACTTAGTGACTTTTCGCTCTACGGGGACGACATGCTCACAAAACATAATGATATTTTCTTCAACTGCGTGATATAACAGTAGGTACTGTAGCTATCATTCTTTTCGCTATTATTATAATAGATATCAAACCAAAAATAAACACCCAATTTGGCGAACAGAAATAACAAAACCTTCCACGCAACGTGTCACCGATACCATTTTTCTGTAAACAAATCATATTTATCTTAGTATCAATTCTAAGCAAACGTTTTTCCGCTCCGGGCGGTATTCGACCGCGAAATTTTGTGGGTTATATCGGAGAGTCTGATAAATTTCATGATCATATCTTTGAATTTTATTGACCGTTAGAATCGATATTTGTGTTGCAGGAGTTTAGAGTAAAAGTCGTTTTAGTCAAACTACTGGGATGCTATTCGCTAAGGATAATAATTATAGTCTTGTGTCAGCGTGGCCCCAGCGTCAAAACTAATGTTTGTTCAAAAAACAACTTTATAGGGATAAAATTTAGAGTAAAGTACAACAGACTGGTCTGGCCTCCTCTTTACTGCTGCTTGCCTCCTTTTTTGCGAAACCCTTTTTGCCTTTTCTAGCGACTCTAGCATTTCCAGCGACTTTGGCGATAATATCATCAACCCAATACTGTTTTGGAGGACTGTAGTTTCTTGTTTGGCCCACAATCATCATCCAATAATCATACCAACCCAGAATTAGGAATTAGACCTCTCCTTCCTTCTGCTATTTTGTTCCTTGGTTTTGTGCGTCCCTCATTTAGCTATTTTGGATTACCGAACGCAGTTTTAGATGGTCGTCAAGTCCACCAAACAGAAGAAAAGGCAACTACGAAATTCCTGTATTTCGCATTACAAAATGGCAATTCTACAATTTCCCTAAATTTTAGCCCTTTATCAAAAATACCACCTTTTCTTGAAGCCCGCGACATGATAAAAGCAATTGACAATAACGATTCCGCCATTTTAATTTTAGTACCATTATTTTATTTGACGAAACATTATTCAATAGTAACTTGCGCTCGTTTGACCTTTCATGGTGTAATCTGATTTATGACACAATGAAAAAGTTTTCAAGATGATTTCAATCGCTTTCAGTATTTATGGGTAGTTGTATTATATTTATCGTTTTTCTCTGAAGTAAGATAATAGCAGTGTAAATATTGTCGTGTGGTTTGATATAGTGACAGCCATTCGGGAGTAAAATAAAAAACTGGCTCTGGTCAGACAAAATTATTTATTGTGTGAGCTTTACCGATTAAAAGAGATTTAGATATACAATCTGTAATCCTGATAGTAAAGTACTTCTTGATTATATTCAACTCGTTTTCACCTAATCATATACCTACAGGTCTACGGTATCCATTAATAGACAACCGGACTTGCGGGGTTGAGTAATGAATAGCTCACCGCCCGATGAAGGCCCAGGTCCAGGGTCGGCAGCGCGTCGTTTGCCACGCGCACTTCATGGAGCTGTCAGCTCCGACGGGAACGCCAAAACGCCAAACGTCTTCAAAGTTATACTATGACCTTGGAACGTAAAGGGCAAATGAAGGAATGGGTATTCAGTAAGAGTCTGACGTTACATACATATACATAGGTACATCAACGGAAGAGGCTATTACTCCCGAACTGTAACCTTAGCACGAATTTTCAGTATTTGTACGTAAAGTAAATTGGAACTTTGAAAATTTCAAATTGACAATTTTTAAGGAAAAAAATTAGTTCCTACTTCGCACACCAGAGGCGCCGTTCAATTTTTCCATACAAGAAACGCTGTAAATACTGTTAATTAAAAGAGTGAAAAGTCGTGCTAAGGGTACTGGGTGTAGCGGTCTTAAAAGTCTATTTTTTAAGCCGTCAGCGTTTATATCCTACTGGAACGTCCTACCGACATAAAGTCTTACTATAAAGTATCTTACGACCTAACGTAGGTTATGGTCCACCCTTGTGGTAAATTACATCAAAATCCGCTTAGCCATTAAGACGTGAAGGGCTGAAGGCGTGACAAACAAACCAACGCACTATAACTTTTTAATAAACAGGGGTCTTTCTTTTGAATTAGACAACAAAGTCGATCAATTGTATGAATTTTTTTTTCCAAATATTACCTACCTTCGATTTTTTTCTTCATTGAATTTTATTTTGATATATTTCACTCACTTTTGCAGAAAACTCACACCTAACCAAATAACAAATACCAATGTCAAAATTGTTACCATAAAAAGTGCTAAATCTTCCCAAAAAGTTTTTCCATATTATTATCTCATAAGGATGCGGGTTTCCCTTGCGGGCCCTTTTGACAAATTTAAAAGATATCCTTATAGCACTTGTTAGTATTCTAGCCATTTCTAAACCACACTCGCCTAACACGTGTCATACAAAGCCATACATCGTGAATATCCATTGTACAGTACTGAAAACACATTAGCAACGTAATTACGTTGTATCTCGACATTCAGATAAAATCTGGGCGAACCATTACAAGTGCTAATGGAGGAGTAACCGCAATGTTGATGCTCGATATCAGTGTGGCTGATAACATGGTGTTACTGAGCTTCTGCCAATTCTCTTCAAATTGTATGTGTGCTTTTTTCACAGAGGGTTCCGTATCCAAAGGGTAAATAATGTTCGCGGGTCTTTTCGAATTACCGTACCTTAGAACGTAAAGGGCTATTGAAGGACACCGTGAATTTTAGTCAGTACGAGTCTGACAGTCCCTCCTGCCCTGCTCTGGGTGGGAGGACTCATTTGATGATTTTACCACGTAAAAATGTTTATCCTTGACATACAATCATATAGACAAAAAAATTAAAAACTATATTTTTGTCTTCGGTATCGATTGTAGATCACACCCCAAATATTCTTGTAAAAAAAAAAATTCAATGTACAGTTTTGACTTTCCTATCATTTTATTATTATGTATACGTAGAGATAGTTATACTGAACTCTGCGCATTCGCGAGTCCGACTCACATTTAGCCGGTTTACTTTTTTTTGGGTAGCTGTTTGGCAATGGGCCGTATTGTAGTGAACATAATCAAACAGACATTTTTTTAGCGTGGTAATTTCATCAAATGAGTCCTCCCATCCTTACTGTCAGACTTCTACTGACTAAAATCCACGGTGAGCTGATGATTGATAAGGGTTGTTGTAAGTTCGCCACAAAAATTATTCCCCTCGTTTTGATCCTGTTCGCCTAGTACTTTCTGTTCAGAATGTCTATACTCTTGCCTTTATTTTCACACTAATTCTTTATTTTCAACATACTGTATATATATGAATTACTTTACACCAAGAATCAAACTAAACTAAAAATGTAAAAGTAATGTGCTAAGAGACTGGCAGCGACCCTCATTGCATGGCAATGTTTAGTCTCTGGTCAGGGTAAAAGCCAGCCCTTGGATCACGGGAAGCGTCAACAAGTCGTTTTGAAATCTCTTTGAGGCATTGAGCACTAGGTCCTAGATAGATAACAACAGGGTTTCTAATAGATACTATTTGGCATAAGTGTCGTTTGTATACATAAATGTAACGAGGTACTTCCAAAAAAAACCAGCTAATTTAATCCAAATAAGCCATGAATATTAAATTAAACAAACTCAACTAAGAGACACAAGAACACTGGACGAAAAACAAACAAACAAAATGAACATACGTGCATTGTTTTTGAAAAATAAAGACATGGGCTGTGAGGCGTCCGTCGACAATTTATGTTTCGTTCTCGCCTAGTGAAAGCCCCCGATGAAAGTTTCAGCGTATCTCCAAACTGCAGGCGTGAAAATAAAATTGAAGCGGGCTTTGGGTTTTCCAAAATGGTTGCTATCGGGACGCGGGGAAGTGTGGTCGCAATGTGCCAGTTTTGTTTGTAATTATTTCTTTGGCTTGTAATAGTATTACTGGGGGATTTGCTGTAATCGTGTGTGAACACTCTTTTTTATGCAAATCGGTGATTGAGTTTGGTTTTCGTTTTGTTGAGTTGGCTTTTTAAGTGTATGGTAGACGGTTTGTGTCAGATCTCATGAATATAGGTATAGTATAATATTGTGGTAAGTACAAAGAAATCAAGATAATTATTTTTATGTTCTTATCTTGCTATCAGTCTTCCAAACTTGAGCATATGAGATGACTCTATATTATAGTAGGCATACACCATCCTGCCTATGTGAACGATAGATGTGACGCTTGCAATTGTTTCAAATCGGCAGTTCGTCCATAGACACCATACACCATACTGCCTATCGTAAAGACTGATTTGACACAACGTCAAATCTGCATCAGTGATGCCTACTCATAACGCAACAGTGGCTAATTCTACATATATAAATAAGTGGAATTCTGAAGCAATAGTTCAGTTTTGGGTTGAAGTAAAAAAAATGAAATTCTTCCGGTGGAATAATAAAAAAATTGGAATCGACTTCGTTTTTGATACCGAGTACGCCCACGAAATGCCTGCGGTTCATTTTTTAACACCTTTACCCTTAGCACGAATTATTTTATAAACGCAACCAAGTACTTTCAATGTGTTGAATCTGTGCAAAACTGAATTTAAAACAGGATTTCTACTAACAGAAAACCACCAACTTTATGTATGCCAAGAAGCAAACTACTACAGTCTGTTATGATGTTATCAGCTTGGACTTGCTATAGTTATAAGGTAGGAATTACCAAAGATTATTAACCATACCTACTACTACTATAATAAGTTTATGCAGGATGTGATGATACATACGTACATCAACTATTAAATGCAAAACCATCACTAACAAATTCATATAATGTAATCAACAATTTGATTACGTTTATTGGTTTAAACTGTCTCACAACCCATTTCTACCCCTTAATAGGTACTGGTAGATTAAAAACATACCTATATAGTGTGCACTTTTGTCCGAATCTGTCACACTAATATAAATTAACTGAACTACAATATTCACAAGCAAGGGCCATCACTGAGCCAGCATCTTCGCTGTATCATTTTAGTTACAAGTTTTTTACACTAGAAAAATGGGTTAATTTAATGGTAATTTCTTCATGTTTACAGATTATTTTATCTTTGGACAGTAACTCTACTGAGAGCAAGGATTGCCTATTCTCAATTTCGCTGCTGCTCTGTGAATCATGCAAGAAAAACACACTGAATTATATGATAAAATATGTGGTAGTTTACCTAATATTATAGGTATATATAGTGTTTTAACCTTTTATTATTAAAATAAATATTTGGATGGTTGCGGGCGTGCGGAATAATACTCGGCAATGTTTATAACAACGTTTGTATTATCGGATAAAAGCGCAAGCAAAGGTTTACAGAGATGAAGATGAAGAATAGATGAAGTATAGCGAGGATAGAGAAGATTTAGAGTAAGGAAGAATATAAACCAAAGATCTAGGTGATAGCGAGAATGAAAAATAGATCTACGATAGGCTATAGCAATAACGCGGTAGTGAACCAAAGCGGCGTGGGTTCGCGATGAAGGCGTCTAGTTGACTGGCCGGTGGTCCGCGTCGTCTGCGGCTGCAGCGGGCGGCGGAAGGCGGTGCGGCGCGCGGAGTCCGGGGTGAGGTAAGCCAACAGGTTTCCGCGGCCGGGCGGCGCTCGCGCATTATCAAGCGGCGCGCGCCTTCGCGCCAACATGAAGAAAAGGGATAAGCAGAACTTGCGCTGTAACTATGAAATTCAGATTAATATTTGTGGGTCAAGAATGTTGACGCCACAGTACCCCCTTACGAATAAAAGGGTCATATTAAGGCACAAATTTATCAGGAAACCTGACTTTACGTCCTGAACGGGTAGTCTGTATTGGTTGCGTCCCCTGCGTACCGTGACTTTGTGCATCCACATCCTCACTCCAGGTATAAGCTGGCTTAACTCTGTCAATTGACACTTTGACAGTTTTATTGTTGAGCAAAATATCAATTGTCTTTGGACCTCTTGAAACGACCTTGTGAGGGCCACTGTAAGGTGGTTCTAACGCTCCTCGCAGCAAATCTTGACGTAAAAACACGTGCGTAGCGGTTCGTAAATCTTTGTGCTCAAACACTTTATGCTGCGAATGATCGGATGCTGGTCGCGGTCGTAGTTCAGACATTCTCTGTCGTAATTGACTGACAAAATCTGGGTATTCTACCTTGTTATTGGTTATAGTGAAAAACTCGCCAGGGACACGTAACTGCTCTCCAAACACTAATTCAGCTGATGAACATTGCAGGTCCTCTTTGTATGCTGTGCGTAGTCCTAGGAGAACTATGGGAAGAGAGCTTACCCAATCCTTTGTACCATGAGTCATTATAGCAGCTTTGAGCGTACGATGTAGACGTTCAATCATGCCATTGCAGGCTGGGTGATACGCTGTCGTCCTCGCTAATTTGATGCCATACGTCTCTGCTAGATGTTGGAACAAGTGCGATTGAAATTGTCTACCTTGGTCCGTGATGACCTTCTTTGGGCAACCATACCGAGCGATCCACTCCGACACGAACGCCTTCGCCACAGTCTCTGCTGTCATGTCAGGAAGCGGGATCACCTCAGGCCATCTGGTAAACCTGTCGGTTATGGTAAGACAGTATTTAAAATTGGATGATACTGGAAGTGGGCCAATTAGGTCCATGTTGACCTCTGCGAAACGAACATCTGGTATATCAAATTTGCCAAGAGGTGATGTGGTATGCCTCGTCACCTTTGACTTCTGACATGGAATACACTCTCTAACCCAAGCCCGAACATCTTTCCTAAGGGAAGGCCAAATATAACGCTCACTGACCATCTTGATGGATGTCCTCGCCCCGGGATGGCTTAAACTGTGCAACGTTTCGAACACGCGGCGTCTATGGGTAGCTGCTACAAAAGGTCTGTATTTGGACAAAGAAACATCACAATAAATCTGTACTTTTGAATTTGGTACTTGCTCTAACTCCAGTTGCAGCGAGTGGTTACCCTTTAGAAGTTCTAGCAGCTCTGGATCATCACGCTGCGCAAGGGCGAGCTCAATGATGTCCACTGGCGCGGTAACTGCCTCGATTCGAGACAAAGCATCTGCCACCTGGTTGTCCTGCCCCGAAACGTGCTGTATGTCCGTGGTAAACTGCGAAATAAAATACAGTTGATTAATTTGTCGCGGTGAACCTTGTTGATCTTTCTTTTTGAAAGCACTTATCAGCGGCTTATGATCGGTATAAACAGTGAAGTTTCGTGCTTCTATCATGTGACGAAAGTGTTTGATGGCCTCATAAATTGCAAGGAGTTCGCGATCATAAGCGCTGTATTTTTGCTGTGTGGGGCTCATCTTCTTCGAGTAGAAAGCCAAGGGCTGCCAGACATCATTTACTTTCTGCTGTAAAACGGCTCCTAAAGAAACATTGGACGCATCTACTACCAGAGCCAGTTGCGCATTCGTAACTGGGTGAACCAGCAGGGCTGCATTTGAAAGACTACGCTTGCAACGCTCAAAAAGTTCGAGTAACTGTGGAGTCCACTTCACTGGTTTTGATCCTTTCATACCTGGTCCTGCCAATAAATCATTAAGTGGGGCCTGTAGTTCAGCAGCGCCCTTCAAGAACCGCCTATAAAAATTGAGCATCCCTAAAAATCTTCTCAAGCATTTGATAGTTTGAGGCGGTGGGAAATTTTGTATGGCCTTTATTTTTTCCTCTAATGGGCGTACTCCTCCAGCTGAAACAGTGTAACCAAGAAAAGTTACCTCGGGTTGGCCGAACTTGCACTTAGCCACATTGATGACCACGCCATATTCTTGAAGGCGAGAAAACAGTTTGCGTAGATGTTCTTCGTGCTCCTGCGTATTCCTAGAAGCTACTAGAAGATCATCAATGTACGGGAAACAAAAATCCAGATCGCGTACCAAACCATCGATGAAACGCTGGAACGTTTGAGCCGCGTTTCTCAGCCCAAACGACATAAAGGGAAATTCAAACAAACCAAACGGTGTCGTGATGGCTGTCTTCTCAATATCTGCCGGATGTACTGGTATTTGCTGGTAAGCTTTGACCAAGTCTATGACAGAAAAAATGGTGCTTCCATGTAAGTGTTGTGAAAAATCTTCAATATGACGAACCGGGTACCTGTCCGGCACTGTCCTTGCATTCAGCGCTCGGTAATCGCCACAGGGTCTCCACGTGTCGTCATGCTTCGGCACCAGATGTAAAGGTGATGCCCAAGGTCCGCTGGAGCAACGAGCTGTTCCCTCCTTTACCATAGTTTGAAATTCAACCTTGGCAATCTTCAAACGATCTGGTGCTAAACGTCGTGGCCGGCAGAATACGGGTGGGCCGGGAGTGGTATTAATAAAATGGACGGTAGAATGACGTACCTCCCTTGGTGCACCAGATGGACGTGAGATGTCTGGAAACTCTCGCAACAGCTCGTGGTACCGAGAAGTACCGGTAACAGCTTTGATGCTGGGTAACTCGGTCTTCGCGACAGCTCCGCTAACAAAGAGGTTGGTCAAACCATCAATTAACCGATTATTGCAGCAATCCACTAAAAGATTATAATGGGAGAGAAAATCATACCCAATTATTGGTTTTGAGACATCCGCGACGATAAACTTCCAACTAAACTCCCTCCGTAGTCCTAAATTCAGCTGCAAATTAATATATCCGTATGTAGATATAACAGAATTATTAGCTGCGCTAAGGTCATAATTTACACGTGTCCGTTTTTCATTTAAATAATGGCGAGGGTAGACGCAAAGATCGGAACCCGTATCAACAAGAAAATGTTTTCTAGACTGCAGATCGGTGATGAATAAACGGCTGGAAATACCGCAGCAATCGCTCGCCGTCATTAGCGACTGGCGTTGGCGTTTTCCGGAACGAAATCGCAAGGCTTGTTGCAGTGATGCGCTCTACTTCCGAATGTGGCATGGTACCAACATATATCACGGTTATCCGCCATTTTGTAAATGCGGCCTCGTGAACTACTCCTCGAACGGGAAAATCGCCTACTACGACTCCTATCTGGCCTACCTGTCCGAGATCGACGTTCTACCGTAGCGGTCAACTCATCAAATTTCCGCGTGAGACTGGCTATTTCAGTACGCATTACCTCAAGTAAGCTCCCATCAGAGGACGAAGTACTCGCGACCTGGGCCACCGGGTTCAACGGTGCTATCTCCAATACCCGGTCAGCCAGCTCCGCAACAGCTTCCAGTGACGTGGCAACCTGGGACGCTATGATGGCCTGCAGACTGGTGGGCAGACGGCTGGTCCAGATGGTGCGCACGAAATCCTCTGGTACCCCAGGGCCTGCCAAGCTCTGCAGGTGGCGAAGAAATGCGGACGGCTTACGGTCCCCAAGCTCCTCGTGGATAAGGAGTTGTCGCACCTTCTTTTCCTGGGAAACTGACAAACGCCTAATTAGTTCGGCTTTAAGCTTCTCATACCTATTTGTCGCCGGTGGATTCTCTAAAATATCTTCTAGCTGGGCCGCGATGGCAGGCTCCAAGTTACTCACTACGGTATAATACTTAGTCGCATCGGACGTTATATTGGACAGGGCAAACTGGGCTTCAATTTGAGTGAACCATACATTTGGTTTCTCTTGCCAAAAGGGAGGAACGCGTACTCTGACCTTTGCTATCTCTGCTGATCCCAGTGCAGCAACCAGCGCTTCAGTCAATTCATCCGCCATCTCGCAATGACTTGCAGAATATTTTTTCTTCGACGTTAACGTGTCCGTCGCGGACGTTCCGGAAGATTCTATGACGTCACGCGGTCGCGCTATACGTTAACTACGCGGCGAATCACGTCGGGGTCACCACTTTTGGATGGTTGCGGGCGTGCGGAATAATACTCGGCAATGTTTATAACAACGTTTGTATTATCGGATAAAAGCGCAAGCAAAGGTTTACAGAGATGAAGATGAAGAATAGATGAAGTATAGCGAGGATAGAGAAGATTTAGAGTAAGGAAGAATATAAACCAAAGATCTAGGTGATAGCGAGAATGAAAAATAGATCTACGATAGGCTATAGCAATAACGCGGTAGTGAACCAAAGCGGCGTGGGTTCGCGATGAAGGCGTCTAGTTGACTGGCCGGTGGTCCGCGTCGTCTGCGGCTGCAGCGGGCGGCGGAAGGCGGTGCGGCGCGCGGAGTCCGGGGTGAGGTAAGCCAACAGGTTTCCGCGGCCGGGCGGCGCTCGCGCATTATCAAGCGGCGCGCGCCTTCGCGCCAACATGAAGAAAAGGGATAAGCAGAACTTGCGCTGTAACTATGAAATTCAGATTAATATTTGTGGGTCAAGAATGTTGACGCCACAAATACTTAGGGAAATATTAATAGTTATATTTTATTTACAAATCTTATGATTCGTCGTCTCATCGTTCTCCTGCCCTTATTCTAATTCATCAAATCTTCTATTTTTCTCTACTCATTATGTCAGTACTCACCTTTTTAGTAAAATCATGCAAAAATAATTATATTTTATATATTTGCTCTGGCAGAGCTGCTTAGCTTTGCTTGAAATGCTTTAATTAAAATCATATCAAAATGAAAGTCGTTGGTTTTACTTTACTTACTTTACTTTTACCTATATTATTAACATTCTGTAAGTTATAACAGCATAGGAAAAATACAATTATTGTAATTTAAACACAATCACTAAATAACTATTACTAACAACAATAAGGAATATGATATTTCACTTCACTGAGATGTAAATCCATTGTACATTTTTTGTTAATCGAAGTACCTAAATCCATGATAAAGAATTACACATTGATCCAATGGCTCTCAACTTTCTGTATCAAATTGTTTGCATGAAATAATTAGGAAACATTTTGATCATACTCGTACAATACCTAGCGGTTTCACACTAGGTATATCACTGTGTCAGCTGGTTTTATCTTCCACCTTATTCATGTCTGAAGAATGGCAGGTTCTGCGATTATTTTGTGCTGATCCTCTTAGCATGTCGATGGCAATCTAAATTGAGTCGGGTCAGAATTGGACCACGCGTTTTCCATATAATTTTTCCAGAGCAAAGTCGTCGATGATGATGATGATCTCCCTTAGGTAGGTAGGTATTTTAAACGCTTCTCGATTTTATTGAAACGAACCACAAAATTTAATTTATTGAATTTCCTAACGTATTTTTGTTTGATGTTTGTTACTTAGATACACATCGATTGTTTTATTTGAATATTCGTTGTCATAGTAACCATATTGTCAGCCTCTGATTTCAGTTTTGCCCGTATTTTAATATTACTAAAAAGGTTTTAAAATTAAAAATAAAATGATTTTACAATTTTATCCTAACTTATTCGTGTAGTATAAATGCACTTGTTCGTTATGCTTTCACGCCTAAACCGCTGAATTATTTTGATGATATTGGTTCGTAGACCCATCTGAAAAAAAAGTCATAATGACTACTCATTAATCGTAGTAATAGTGCCTGCAGGCAGTTGCTGGTTTTTTTAATCCTACCTAGACTTTTTAAGACGCCATTCGCGCGAAAATTTTTTTTTTTCTGCTGGCGTTAAAAAACCGCCGATATAGAACAAATGCATTCCCTTGTATAATAATAATAATATTCCACAACTATCACACAACGCCATTTAGTCTCAAGCTAAGCAGCGCTTGTGTTATGGGTACTAGACAACTGAAAACATACTTATATATATTTAAAAACATACTTACTATAGATAAATTACACCCAGACACAGAACAAATGATCATGCTCATCACACAAAGATTTGTCCTGGGTGGGAATCGAACCCACGACCCCCGGCATAGCAGTCAGGGTCACTAACTACTAGACCAACAGGCCAGTCAAAATCTGTTCACACGTCAGCGCTTTTAAAGTGCCAGCAAAAGAAAACGCTCGTTTGAGTCGGGGCTTACCCGTAAGTATAATAAATACTTAGTTTTAACTTACCTACCTGTTCCGACACCTTTTTTTAACCTACTTCAAAAAAAGGAGGAGGTTCTCAGTTCGGAATATTTTTTATTTTTATGTACGTTCCCCGATTTCTCGAAGATGCCTGGACTGATTTGGAAAAAAATTCTCAGGTCAGGTTCTGGTGATAGGATCCCAGGGAAAGCGAGGGTAACCTTCAAATTTTATAGGCAGATAGTACCAATTATATATATTTTCTAAAGCTGTTCGAGTATTTGCATCTGATAATCATCATTTCAGGTGGATGAGCTGATGATGGAAGGTACAACTCCTTAACAGTAAGGAGTAGGCATCGATTGATTTAGTTTGTGTTCGCATATCTCCGGAACTTTGAGTCCGATTTAAGTAATGCTTTTTTTTGGTGTGCGAGGTATCATTTAACTTAGGGAACACTGCAAGTTTCATCAGAATCGGTAGAAATCGGTCAGTAATTTTTGAGATATGGAATTTTATTAGCTTATTGTGTACATGAGCGATGTAATTACCGGTGCGAAGGATTACAAAATTCTAGTGCACATGTAAGAGAATGATGTTCTTGACAAGAATTCGGGTTGAATATTTAAACTAAAAAGAGTTAAAAATATTTTTTTTTCAAAAAACTGTAACCGCCTTCAAAAACAACCACAATCTACAAAATTACTTTTCATTCGGAAGTCGGTGGCTAAAAGACAATGAAAAGAAAAAAAAAAAACAAAGGCACCGACAACCGAAAGAAAAGTTATTTTGTAGATTATTTTACAATTTTTTGTGGTTGTTTTAGAAGGCGGTTACATTTTTCTTGAAAAAATTTTTTTTATTATCACCTTTTCAATACACGATTATTTTGACATTGAAAAATTTTGCCTTTTTTTTAATTGAAGTCGAAAATAAAAATTATAATAATGCAGAGAAGTGTTGCTTTTTATTATTTAGCTATTAGCCTCCTAGAGGGTTACACGAGCACAAAGCATGAAGGTTGGTTTTTGGGTAGTTAATTTCATAAAGACCTTCATATATTTATTTATTTTACAATTTTTTCGCTTAAATAATGACCAACATTTGAAAGGACCCCCCTACCCTAAATAAAGGGAAAATATTTATAAAGTGGGAACACTGTCTTATATTGCGTACGCATCACAGACTAGATAGGTACGCATGCTAGACGTGGTGCGTTCGAAAACGTTTGTCTAGTAAATTAAATGTAAAATGAAATGCGGAGAATATTTGTTTTTTTTTTTTAGTCAATTCTAATATATATTATTAACGTTTTTGTACAATTATTTTCTTATTTAGTCACTGAATTTGGATTAGTACTGGTTATTTTTAAATAAAAATAAATATTTGTCAAAAAGTCGAGTTTCAGAACGATCCCATATGCAGGACTCTGGGCTGCGTTTATATCCTTTATCCAGTTTAAATTTATACTGCCTAAATGTCAAACACCCCGTTTAAGTACACCGCGACGTGAAAAATGAAGCTAACTAAAATTTAATCTGCCCCGTTTACGGTCATTCGCTGGGATAAGTTTTTACTAAATGGAATTTACTGATAAAATATTGCGACCTTTTTACCTCGCAATATTTTATCCTGCTGTCAGACTGACATCGGCCATTCTCCGGTTGCAAGTTTTTATTTGTCCGCGCTTACTTAATCCGTAACATGATCATATTCAAGCGTGGTTTTTTTTTAAATGTTAGATTACGACCGTATCTAGCCGTAAACAAAATATTGAGTTCTGTTCTTAACTAGTAAGCCTAAATTAATTGAATCTCTGTTCGAAAAAGCTCTTTTTTCTAATTACCGAAGCCTGTCCGCACTCCAACTTGATGACAAAACTTGCTTGTAATTTCTCAAACCTGCAGATTTACTTTGATCCATTCAACGTTTTAAACAATACTAAGCAACGTGTATCACCTACTAAAATATGGAATCAATAGAACCAGCCTATAAATAATAATAATTAAATAACCGCGTGTCCGATAGAAAGTTATAATTGCCGTAACATTATCTGTTCTCGGGTGCACATGCCTAACTATCGGTATTTGGCACATCAGTACCGCACGCGTCGAATGTTCTTAGGGTGTGCTGCAGCCCATTAGCAGTCGTACGTCACAAACGTTACTGTAGCGCCAAAGAAGCACTTGAGTATATAATTTCCGTAGCCCTTGGTTCAAAACTTTTCTAATTACCGTTATACTCATTTAAATACTTGATTTTTGAAGTTAGACCCTAATTGATAATGTAAATGAAACAGTACTTTGGCTTACGTATGTTATGATAAGCCAGTATTTGCAGACTATGTTGGTTTTCGAAATTTTGAAGAAAGTCTATCGTTTTCTAATTACCATATACTAATTACCATGTGTTAATAATTACCGTTGTATGAAAAACTTATACAGAAAAAATCAGACTAGAGAGTAATAAAAGACAAAAGGAAAAGGGAAACCTGGAAAGAATCGAGGAAGAAGTAGTCATAGATCTAGACGTGCTTGATAACAGCATATCAGATCCTCTTGAAACTCTGTCAAGACCATTTATCAATTCACCTACTGCAGTCCACTGCTGGACATAGGCCTCTCCCAGGTAGCGCCCCAGAGCACGATCTCCTGCTTTTTTATCCAGCCACTGCCAGCCACCTTCTTCAGGTCATCGGTCCATCTTGCTGGGGGGCGTCCCACCCTACACTTACCTACACGCGGTCTCCATTCAAGAACCATCCTACTCCAACTTACGTCGGTTCTGAGGCAGACGTGGCCAGCCCACTGCCACTTCAGCTTGCTACAGATTTGGAAAATATCTATAACTTTGGTCTTGTGCCGTACCTCATTCCGGATTTTATCCCTTAGTGAGACCCCAAGCATAGACCTTTCCATAGCACGCTGAGTGACATGAAGTTGGTGAGCCAGCTTGACTGACATGTTCCACATTTAGGCTCCGTAGGTTAGGACTGGAAGGACGCACTAATTGAACACCCGGTTTTTCAGACACTGTGGCAGTGGCGACGTGAGGATATGACGCATTTTTCCAAATGCCAAGCTGCACTCTTCTGGCGATTTTCCGCTTGAATTTATCTCTACTTAGCTGTAATACCTGCCCGAGGTAGATGTATTCTTGGACAACTTCGAGTGTTATACCTTCGACGGAAATTGGTTCTGGTCATTGAACACGACCTTGCTCTTGTTTCATCCCAAGACCCACACGTCTCGAGACAGCATGAGACTGTTCAGCATTTTTTGCAGGTCTTGCATCGATTTCGCCATAATAACTATGTCGTCGGCAAAACGTATTCACCGTTGACATTGACACCCAGTCCGTTCCAGTGCAGCTTCTTGAACAAATCCTCCAGCGCGTTGGTAAACAGTTTAGTTAGGGGATATTACAACTCCCTGTCTCACACCTCTTAGCAGCTGGATGGTGGTTTTGTACTTGGACCGACATCGACGCCATGCTATAATATCGTTTCCTTAGCACTTTTATGTACCGCCAATTGACTTGGCATCGCTGCAAGGATTCCAGAACAGCCCAGGTTTCGACGGAATTGAAGGCTTTTTTGTAGTCCACAAAGGCTAGACACAGCGTGAGCGGCCGGTTATACTGCTCTGTCTTGTGTATAACCTGCCGCACTGTATGTATGTGGTCTAAGGTGCTATAGCCTTTGCGAAACCCAGCCTGCTCCGGTGGCTGGAAAACGTCAAATCTAGCGGAAAGCCGATCTGTGACGACCCTCGAAAACAGCTTGTAGACGTGACACAGGAACGGGATTGGTCTATATAGTTTTTGAGGAGATTTTTGTCTCCTTTCTTGAAAAAAAATGTCACCACGCCCCTGCTCCACGCCTCCGGGGTAATCCCACTGGCTATGACGAAGTTGAACAGCCTCTTAAGCTCGCCGACCATAGGTTGGCCCATAGTTTTTAAGAGTTCGGAGGTGATGCCAACACTTCCATACTAACCTTAACCACTTCCCTGTCCGATGAATCACATGTGACTCACGACCATTGTTTATCTATTGTGTCTGCTGCGCGGACAGTGAAAGTGTTAATAACAGCAACTCCGCGTCCAACTAGTGCTCTCTCATCTTCTTCTACTAGTACTTTGTCATTATTAAGCAATATTGAGCAAATGAAAGAAAATAAAGATACAAGTATGGAGATACAAAATATTTTCTAATTACCGTAACATCAAATATTCAACTTGTCTAATTACCATACCCAACTTTTTTTAAAATCTCAATATCTAGAAAACCATCAGTAATAGTAGAATGCCAAAATAACTATTGAATTCCTAACTTTATTGTGTTTCATATTCTAATGTGTTTAACGTCATATCAGTGAAATTCAAAATCGGCACGGTAATTAGGCAAATAACACCTATTTGGAGAATGGCCGACATTACGTTTTGTTATTTTGCTCGATATCCGCAGTAAAAACGAATATTATTTTTATTTTAGAGAGTAAATATTATTTGTGGATTATGGATTTGTATTAAACCGGCAAATTGATTATTTGTTCAATAAACTGAGCTGTCAATTGAATTTGACAACTAACATTGACAGAAACTTATGACTCCGTTCAGCGAACCTTCGCTAGTTTAATTTTTTCCGGCGAAATACCGCCGGAAGATTTAAACGCACCCCAGCCCTGGCCACCACTCCTTGACCTTTAGACATGGCAGACATTTCATTACATCAAATGCATTAAAAAATTAGTACCTTCCGAAAGTCATGAGTGGTCGGATTTTAGTGACTTCTCAGTGATGTCGGCTGACAATAATCCCTGTATTTGTTACAGAGATTTTGCAGTATTTTACTCTACAGAGTCTGCTTTACTTTCCCAGTTTACTTAAGATTGAAAATTCATATTCAGGGTATCTTGTATATTTAAATATATTTTGCCACCGGAAGAATTTCATTTCTTTTTTATTTCCACCCGAAACTAAACTATTTCTTCAGAATGCCACTTATTTATATGTAGAATGAGCCACTGTTGCATTATCTTGTCTTTTGACTCGGGACACTACTTGACTAATTTTGAAAGTCTCATGATGAATTGAAATGGTGTTAGAAAAGTAGCTAAAAAGTTTAGCCACAAGTTACACTTTTTAGCTTTTTTTCTAGCACCTTTATAAAATTAGCTAACTATCTATGAAGTTGCTAAGATGGCATCACTGCTGCCGATTTGACGTTGTGTCAAAAACGATTTGATGACCTATCAAAATTGGCATGTCATGCCATCAAATTGGCATTCCACCCCCATACACGTTCAATTCTATTTGAGCAAATTGGCAGTTTTATGCCGAATTGACAAATAGGCATGTACGTGTATGGCTACCATTAGCATGTGGTTCGCTTCTGCCATTGGACTCTTTCTTTTAGTTCCATTATTGACTGTCTTGTCGAAGAAGTGCCACCACTTTTAAAATAATTAGGTACAAAAAAAATATGGTTACAAACGAAAACTCGCTCCAGCAGGCGTAGCATGGCGCCGTAGAAAGGGGTTTTGTCGAAGGAAGAATAGACAAAATGACAGAACGTAGAAATAATTTTAGCGTTTTAAGCATGGTAATGTAAAAAATATAGAAATAAACGTTCTATTCATACGAATGGTGTAATACTTGTGCAAAAAAAAAAACAGACGATTTGTATAGAAATAACGATAAATAACTTTGTCTTTTCTTGGTAGAATAGAGATAGAATCGCCCTACGCGTGCAGGACGAAACTTGAGCAACAATACCTCAGTTGAACAAAAAAACTGAAACTAAATTCATAATATTTTTATCAAGCAAACAACAAAGTTGTAACAAATAGGTTGCACTACGAAGGATGACACTAGCACAAGCCCCCGGGCTGATTGTCGGCTAATTCTTCTCGCTCCACTGGAGGTTGTACTTCGCAATAAATTCGTCGCATTCATACGACCCAGCCGACTGAAAGAGTGCGATAAAAACGAGATGACTTGCTCTCCCACTCTCCCACTTTCCTCCACACATTTTTTCACTCCAAAGACAATGTTTGTGACCTCTGAGGTATTAAGACGACGAACCAATGACGATATTGTCTCTATTGAATATTTCATTGCTTCCCACGTTCCTTCCTACCCTTATGAGTTTGTCAAACGGCGGTTGTTAAGCCGAATCGTAAATTTGTTGTATTTTTATGGATATGTGGCGTAATACGGCTTTTTATATTAGTATTTACGAGTGTATTTGAACACAAACAAGGCTGGACAAGGATCATTTGATGTCTGATTGCGGACGGGAAATACAAAAAAAAGAATACCACAATGAGATCGTTTCACTGTGATTTTGTGAATAAAGCAGTGATTATTGTGAATTTAAAGCCTCAAATAATCAGACAATACAAAAGCCATACAAGCTTTGACAGACGTATATTTCATTATATAAAAAATCGCTTTTAAAAGGAAAAGCCTCTGTAATTGGTACCTATTTATTTTTGAAATGATTTTATTCTACGAAAGAAACTATAATCCGACTATAATAGGGTCCACGATATTTAGATTTGTTTTGATCGAAGTGATCTAAACGGCTTCGTCTTGTTCAAATTATAGAAAAGAAAAAAAAAATAGAAATAGAATAATGTTTTATTTTGCATTTTTTTTATTTTTATTTTTATTGTCGTTACAGTCAGCTAATAAGACAAAATACTTGCTGACTTATAAATTTCACGATCATTTTAAAATGTCTTATTTTCTAAGTTAGAATTAACCTGAAATCACAAAAAGCGTTTCGAATCCATCCAACCGCAAAATAATTGAATATCCGGTAGTCAAGATATCAACAACTACTTTTATATCTCGTCAAGTCAAAATTAAAGAATCTTAAAAGCAACTTTCATTAAAAATAGAAAAAAAGACTCAAGCATTAAATTTCTTGAAATTTTCTTTGTGGAAAAAGGTACATTCTCATTCAACGGAAACTCAAACGGCTTTGTAACTAATTACTGCAATACGTTAGTAACGTGAATAAAATGTTTCTTATTTAATTTCCTTTGTTGATCTACAAAACGTGAATTCTATGTACAAAGATCTATTTTGGGATGTATCTGTGACTTTGGGTTGATCTTTTGATCGGACGTCTTTGAACATTTTACATTTGAGAACAGAATGAGTCACTTGGCTGGTATTTCGAATTAAGACATTCGGCCTAGTATTCCGAGTTATACTGTGATCGACCATCAATCTAATTGAATGCCGATGCCGCAAATAAACCATTATTTCTGACATTCTCGGTAATACTGGGTAATCGATACCCAGTGGTTTCTTCTTCCATTTTCCGCTATCTGAAGTCACAGAATCATTTACCCCTTTTTCTTTATATAATAATATTGCACAACTATCAAACAACGCCATCTAGTCCCAAGCTAAGCAGAGCTTGTGTTTTTATTATTATTTATTTTATCTACCTTATTTTTTTATGAAGCTTTATAAATTCCAATCTAAAAAAAAGAATATTACTCAAACAATAGTACGATAAACTCGCAAGTGCACTAATAATGAAATGACGGAGGTTACTTTAGTATTAATTGGGCACCTGTTGAGATTCCAGGCCGTGATATAGTGGGGACCTCGGGACCTTTGTCCGGCAAAGTCTTTATCATAGTTGTGTATTTGGATCAGTACTTTAAGTTTAAAGGAACATCATTACGCTTGCTTTACAGTTATTATGTCTTGTGGAACTGTAGCTTCATTATTTAAATATTTGTATGTTTTAAACATTTCAAAAATCTTCTCTTTTTTTAAAAAACGTTGCCCCACACTACGATTTTGTTCCTGTTTCGTGGGTGTGTTTACAAACATAGAAACTATAATTAATATTAGTTTCGTACCTTTAAAAAAATGCCTGTACCTGTAATACTTCAAATAAATGCATAATAAATGCAGTCATCATCCGAATGATGACTTATATTTTTATTGATTGGCAAAGTGTCATCATTTTTAAATTGCCTTGAGATCATATTACCTAAACGATTGAGTTTTGATTTGTCATCTAGGTGTTAACAAATCAAAACTCAACCGTTCATCTATGCAAATCACACGACACGACAGGATGTGACCGTAGCAAGTCTTTGGTCGGTCGGAGCGGGAAGTCCGTGCAGAGGCGTCTCTAGCCCTTGTGGCGCCCGTGTGCAACCAGTACCCTGGCGCCCTGTAGTCTAGTAGGAGCGGGGCCAAAATGGAATACTAAGGGACTACTCATGGCGCGATGCGACGCGACGCGATTCGTGCGATATCGAGTCGATGGCCGATTTAAGTCGCACTTTTTACTAATGGAGCGATGCAATTCGACCGTACATTCAAAAATCCACCTTACTGCTACGACATAAAGGCGCTGCAAACCAAAGACAAAAGAAGTCGCACGTGACGAGTAGTTGCGCAATCGAATTTCGAACGCAGAATCATGTGCATTGTCATTAGCACGTAACGTAAGTACATGCAAATCGATATCGAGGAGATCTGTGAGCGATATCGTCAATCTGTGCGACTCCATTGGGCGTTTTTCCATAAAACGGCACGGCCACGGCGACGGTGACGGCGCCGGCAGCACTCAACGCCGGGCCGGCGCCGGTAAGTGCAAAAGCGAGAGTTGTCACACATTTTTGCTGGATCGGATTGCATCAATGGATGCAATCCGATATCGCGTCGCACCATGAGTAAAGTCCCTAACAGTATTTCCAAACGGAAATTCGGATGCAAACGGTGCAATTTTAAATGATGCGGGAAGCAAAAGTTATTTTAGGAAGAAAGGGGTTAGGTATAATATAAAAATCACGACTTGATTTTGCGTCTCTGGGAATTTTAATTTGAACTTTACAGCATTCCAATACAGCCGAGTTAGCAATGATTGTCGACGTGTTGTCATTTGATCAAAATAAACATGCCGATGCCGCCGGCACGCGCCTTTGGTAGTGATGCGACATTACGCCAATTTAATCTTTTATTATCTGTTTTAAGGCTGAATTCACGTTGAAACAAAAGTTATTGTGTGTTTTAAATAGAATAGGAAAAGGAGTAGCCGTACTTTGCTACCGCGCGCCCGGCGTTGGCGTCGGCCATAACACGAGCGCAGGACCTTTGATAGCGCCGCCGCGCCGGCCGGCATCCACGCATCTTTGGAGGTGTCGTGTTAGGTAAGATTCCCGCCAACCGTCCGGAATCGGCGGCATTTTACAATGCGGTAAAGAAAATTGAAATCTATCAACAGTATTTATACAGTTCAATTTGCAAGCAACATAAGGGACACGTCGCTACGTGTCGCGGAATGCCGACGGAGATAACTTTGCAAGCAATCATGAACTGTATTTACTGTTGATAGATTTCAATGTTCTTTACCGCATCTTAAATTGCCGCCTATTCCGGCCGGTTGGTGGGAATCTTACCTTAGGGGGCGCTCGGCGCCCCCTTAGACCCGGCGCCCGCGTGCAACCCACACCCTGCACTATAGGTTAAGACGCCTCTGAGTCCGTGGACCGTCAGTGGACGCTAACGTTCTGTTTGTGTTGATTTCTAATTACATGGCCTGTACTGTGATAAAGTCACAAACACCATTGTATCGTTACAGTTAGGAGGTTATATGTACAAAGGTCAAAAGCGATTCCGACTGCTGCCACTGTTGACTAGTGTGACAGTTTAACCGGTTACAATTACCACTCACCACTCTTTTATGAGGAGCAGCAACCTATCTGACTTCATTACTTTGTATAAGGGTGGGGTAAGAACTCTTTGTATACTGGTTGTTGGAACTAGAGCCCGCGCTAGTGTCAGGTCATTACATAAAATTGCATTTATGGTACATAGCGGTTTCAGTATTTCGCGGATGGTCACCCATCCAAAGGTATAACTATCTCAGCAAGTGTTGCCTGCTGCTGAAAAATGGATCAATCTGACTGTTAAAGCCATTAGGAGTTAGGACTTCATTTCTTTTGGGTGGTAAAATCGTCAAATGAGTTCTTTCGTTCTGACTGTAGTCAAAGAGACTATAAGATTCATACAGAATAACAATTCACATTGTTTATTTAGTTATTCTTTACATTCTAGGCGTTTGGTCCTGTTTGAGTGCCCTCATTATACCGACAGATATATGTATGAGGCGCACGTGGAGCACTACGTCCATATACACCGGCCGGTGGCGAGCTATTCATTACTCGACGACCTCCTAACATTTGAATTCGAGTAAATTATTAGTTTCGTTTAACTTTATACTATACCTTTTAGAAAATTAAGCTCAAAAGTCAATGTACTCGACATACATTAATTGTATAATGTCATTGTTATCCATCTGTATTGTTAATAGAACTAACTAGGTAGGTACAAACTCTAGTTCGGAACCTAGACCAAGTCTAGGAATGTTTGCACTAACTTGATTGTTTTCAGCCTGTGTTACTCTGAGTTAATTATAATGTTCTGTTATTTCATGACAATGTGGTCTTGGTATATTAATAGTAATTATGGCCTGTTTTAGTGCTAAGTTTCTGTCATGTATTTCATTACAACTGAAACTGACTAGTAAATAATTATATTTGAATGTCCCATGTAATACATAGGAGTGAGCTTATTATCATCAATCCGGCACAAAATAAGGTTCCCTCCGTATTCGCTACTGAGTTAGGCCCGGTATCCACTAAAGCGGAGAGGAGAGGAGATGTGTTTGAATAACCAATCAGATGTCAACAGATGTCAACTGAAGCTAAGCGGAGATGAAATGTGGACATCTGATTGGTTATTCAAACACATCTGCTCTCCTCGCCGCTTTGGTGGATACCGGGCTTTAAGATGACTTTTGTGGAAAGAATAAATCGCCTGCGAGTGGGATTTGATCCCGTGTTTTCTATATAAGTACCACTACCAATGGCTTCCGAAACTCACACTCAGATGCTAATTCTTCTATTCCTTAGTTAGAAGGTTTTGTGATGGAAAAACACAATAAAACTTCGCTGGACATAGAAATCGAACCCCTCTTGCTCAGCAGCCACGCTTGCAAACTGCTAGACCAACGAGGTAGTCAACAATGCCAATGTCATAATCATCATCATCGGTCTACATTGTTACCACGGCAGGGGCACAGGCCTCCTCTATGTGAGAGAGAGTGGGCCATAATCCACCGCATGGGCCAACTGCGAGTTGGTATGATACCTCATTACATGTCTTAGAATTTTTGGTTCGATACATCGGTTTCTTCACGATGTTTTGCTTCGCCGTTTTGAGAGTCAACGGTATATTATTATTGAATAGTTAATACGCTTAAAGAGTGAAATAAAACATCAACATCATCGTTGTCATTTTTAATTGCACTGTTCATGTAATTTTTTTTATCGTGTTAATGTCATCAAAATAAATGAGTCCCCTCACCCCCCTACTGTCATACTTGTACTGACTAAAATCCACGGTGTCCTTCAATAACCCTTTATGTTCCGGGGTCACGGTGATGAAAATGAGTCCCCGACCAATAAGTCCCGCGAACGATTGCATGTGTCACTTAGTGAAAATGAACATAAGATTATCTAAAAACCTAAATCATGAATATGCGAAACACAGTAGCTTAGTAAAATAGATAATAAATCATTTGTGAAGTAGGTACTTCCACATTGTTACCGTGTTACCGACTTAGCTATGAAATTAATTACGTAAACAAAGTTTTACAGCTAATTACGAACTTTGTAGGAAAAGATTTTTGTTATTTCGACGTAAAATAGAATGAAAGTCAATTTTGTGTTTTACCTCCGTAACAGAGCGGTGGCAGAAAATGATTAAAACTCCAGACCACTTACAAGATATTTTCAAAGATTTGTTCGTAAACAACATTACAGATTTTTCTTGACTTTAGAATCTGAAGAGACTTAGTAAAGTCGTATCTAGGGAAGGTACAAACTTATACTTTATTCATAATATCATGGTGTTTTTTTTGTTTATGCCAATCTGTGCCACTGCTGGTCAAAGTTCATGCTTTCCCATTTTTTTTTCAAAAATCGCCCTCCAAGCAACCCTCATAGTATTTTTTTTTGGTACTGGAAATATTTTATACATTAATAAAATACTTGAATAAAGTAACTACGAGCACTACTGTTCATGTTTCGGTTGTGCTATTACATATACTCGTACGTACCTGCGAGCTCTGCAAAGTCTCCTTATATGGTTTCAGTTAACCAGTATTGTGCCCATTGTAGTCTGTGTCCACCTCAATACAATTTAAGCTGAGAACAAAAAGAAATATAATTGAAAAACATCCTTAACAAATGTAAAACAGGATTCAATTTAAGACGACGTCGTCAAAGGTGTACAAAACACTGAAGCAGCTGATAGGAAGCACAACAGATAAGCGTGTTTCAGTCTCGCTAAGTCGAACCTCCTCGGAGCAAAGACGAAGCGAAAACGAAAACAATTCAAAGCGATCCCACTGCAGATCATTACTGAGATTTCCAACTTCAACGATGTTTTAATATTTTTTTTCCGTCTGGCTATCAGATGCTGCTCCGGAGTAATTTGTACAGAAACACGTTTTTCTTTAACGGTTTCATGGAAATTAATAAACTGTTGAGTTCTGGCTTGAACATTTGTTTTGTAGTGTTTGTAACTTTTAGTGGTTATGTCAATAATACTTGGGTAAACTTATGAGTGTCTAGTTAATCATAATCTGTCAGTAAATAACATATTTTCAGTAACGTATCTTAAACCACTTTACGTCGCCAAAAGCTTGAAATATCATCTTCTAGTAATGCGCATAAATCATACAGAAAATTTACTCCGAATGAGGCCAAAAAGCTTTACTCCTACGTGTCTCCCTAATCCATGCATCAACGTACGCGACAATTGGGAACGTCATCATCTGAAGTGAACTTGATTGACAATTGGTTTATTCAGTTGGCAGCTAAGACCAAATCAATTACTGGGCCATCCACAGTTTAATGTGAGCGGAAAAAAGTCGATGGCAGGGATTGGAATCCAAAGCTGACCGACCAAGTGGGGTAATTAATTACGCGTGGCCGTTTTTGCAACGGCCCGGCCGGTCGGAAGAAACGGCCAAAGATTTATTGTTTGCGCCACTTCACTTCGGCGTCTCCGGACGGGGAATTACTAATCTTTTCTTTAATTCTGATCCCTTGTTTTCTTCCGTCGGTAATAGAGCCGTAAGCCGGATTAAAGGGAATGCTCATTTCAGACTGCTTCATAATGCATTGACTCGGAATATAACGGAGCAGGAATAAGCTTTACATTAGATACTTAGTGTGTAGCTTTAATGAGATATTTATAAGGTAGGTACTAGCTTTTGCCTGCGGTTTCGCCCACGTAGATGTTGGAAATTAACCCACAGGAACTTAGTACTGGGGTACAAAGTATCTTATGTGCTAACCAAAGTCATTATCTAACTCTTTGTTACATTACTTCGACATTAGTGGGAACTTTTTGGTATAAAGACACACAGAAAGACAAACAGAGTTACTTAATCATTAACAATATTAATACAGATTATCAGCTAAGATTAATTACTCGTTGGAACACAAAACCAGGAATCAGCTAATAATCATATACGGCAGAGTGAAATGAGAATTTCAATGATTTTAAACAAATATGTTCCTAATCCGAATTGATTGATATCAGTAATTAAACTCAAACGAATGAATTACGAAGTTCGGCAGTTCGTTTGTTTGGACCAAGTATTAATATGATTGGATGCTGGACGGGGTTGCTTTAAAGGCTAATGACGCGTGGGTGATAATTTCCACGTGATATTGATTACCTGGCTCTTGAACTTGGCTTATTGAACACTTGCGCTACGCATGCTTTCTGGTCAAACCAAGTATTTTTCCAACAAGAAAGAAAAAATATATATTTGGCGCAAAAGAACCACTATTATTATTTATATACCTACACAGTATATAAAAAAAAAACACAAAAAAAAAGAAAAACTTTATCTAAATTTGAAAAAAGACTTGTTCTGTGTTTCACGGCTGCGCAAAATAGACTGTAAAATGTTGAGCAACATGAGCTCGACGCTGGCTTTTAACTGGACTGCCTATGACATAAATGTTGGGGCCAGCTTCAAGTCTAATCGCATATATGTAGCTGAATACCAGTAAATAACATGATTCGATATCCATACGATCTATTTAGTTAGTGTTGGGTAATAGGATATCTTATGGCTGAGGTAGGCTTTCTCAGGGCCGCCTGTCTCGCGACCACCATATTTTCGGGGTCCGACGCTTCTCGGACCCCGATTTGTTTTGTCGGTGCTCTCCTGAGCACCTGAACTCCTGTTTCAATTCCTTTTGGATGAGCTCACTCTAAGTAACGCCTCATCTTTGCCTCTGAGGTTAGATTAGACTGATAAAGGAACTGCATAACTTGATTCCGCCTGGCCCTTATCCATCTTCGGGCTATAAGACGTACGGCAATGCGCCATCGTTACATGGTGGACATCCCTCTGGTACGTACAAAGCGTTTTGCCAATAATTTTATTTGGCGCACAGCTCAGGAGAGAAGTCCTTGCCGGATTCTCTATTTCCTGACTTGGGGTTTTCAAGTTAAGAGTTTTTGAATTACTTCGAGGCAAGCATGCTTTTCCGTCAACCAGCACATCTTCGCTTGCCATCGGGTGGGACATTGGTCAACGCGAAACTATCGTAAAAATAAAAAATAAAACTTATTAGTCACAAAGGGTGCTTGTACACGGCGCATGTAACCCGCGCAAGTAATGGCGGTAACCCGCGCGAGTAACATGCGCAAGCTACTTGATCGAGTTACCCGCGGGGTGCTTGTATACGGCACATGTAGGTTGAGCATGTTGAGGCACTTGCGCGGGTTACATGCGCCGTGTACTGGCACCCTAAGTCCATAATTAGTAGCAGTAGTGCTCGGGAAGGAGGAGGCGCGCCGCAAGCGAGAGAGGACAGAGTCCTCCCCCGCCCCAACCGCGGTGTAGGACGCCCACGGCGACGGACGTCGCGAGACGATCTCCGGCCACCGTAGGCGCGGGCATGCAGGCAGCGAGTAAAGGGCAACTCGCTGCCCGACCAAGGACCATGCCCGGGTCGACGGCGCGTCGTGTCCCACGCGCGCCTCAAAGAGCGTCAGCATAATGACGGGGCCCCCCTCTCAGAGGGCCAAAGCCTGTCGCGGGATTATTCCCTTACCGTGACCCCGGAACATAACAGGCTATAAACGACACCGTGGATTTTAGTCAGTAGAAGTCTGACAGTCCCCTCCCGCCCTGCCCGGGGTTGGAGGACTCATTTGATGATTTTACCAAGCTAAAAAAAAAAAAAGTATATACCATACCATAATTAAACGTTTTTAAAAGGTACTAATGGCACACAATAAACTAAGTTATTTTCCGTAACAAAATTGTATGGACATAGCTGCTAATTAAAGTTTCCAAATGGTTGACTAAGTAAAATTTCAATATAAGGGAAAAGGTCGTGAGAATTTGTCCTCCCATTTATTATCATACCCAAAGGACAGTTGGCGGATAAACTTGTATATACTAGTAAATTGGGTTGCCCCCTTAAGGGGCAACCTCGTTATATGATTGAGATTGCCTATATTCTGATATTAAGCAAATTACATGTATTATCCTATTTCTCTGATAAATTAATCCTCAGTGATTTCTGTTACATTTATGAATACCGCTGTAATTAGTTCTTTAACGTTTAGTTTTTTCAGGAGAACATAGAGGGAAATGTTTTATAATTTTATTGTCACATTAGATTAATATGAAATCAATTGTATTATATTCTATGTAATTCACAATGAGAAGTAAGGTGAAGATCGACTAAGGCCGAGACTCCACCAAAGCTGTGCGAGTCGAGTGCGAGGTGGACTGAACGACAATGTTCTATTTAATGCAATGACATAGACACTAGCGCCACGTTAAAAGAATTTCAGTCGTGGCGCGGACTCTACCACAAATTTTCCGTCGGTCTTCTTTCGCGGCACACAATCAAGCAATGTACAACTCATTGCTAGGATCTATTGGCGCGTGGTCAAATTAGGAACTAACTCTGTCACTCACTAGACTTTTTGAATAAACACAAAATGCGTACACAAATACTTACCCAACAGCGCTCCATTTTCGAGCGCCAAAAGATCTTTGTAGCACTATTCAATGTTATGACGCTTCGTCAGGAAAATAATCAACAAAGTCCTTTTGTTATCCTCATCACCATTCTGATAAGATCAAGCTACAAAATCCAGACTTATTTCAAAACGATAAAGTTGAAAGTTCTTTCTTGCGAGTGCAATACTGTTTTTAGTAGCACTAGGTGTCCTGTTGAACAATGGAGGCGAAAAACTCTTGTTGTTTGAATTAATATCAAACAATCTTCATAAGTCAGTAATCTATATAAGTAATCGGTGCCTGCGTTAGCAACTTCTGCTGGTCATCATCATCATCATCATCGGCCTATTAATGCTCCCACTGCTGGGATACAGGCCTCCTCTCTGTGAGAGGGGGTGGGCCATAATCCACCACGCGGGCCCAGTGCGGATTGGTGGATGTCACATGTCTTCGAATTTTTGGTTCTAGGACATGCCGGTTTCCTCACGATGTTTTCCTTCACCGTTTTGAGAGCAGTGGTGATGAAATAAATTACACAAAGTAATGCGCCTGCCGGGATTCGAACCCACGTCCTACAACTCGTAAGTCGGGGCCGATACCACTGGGCCACCACTGCTCACCCTTCTTCTTCTTAACTTCTGCTGGTCACCCTTAATAAATAGGACCACATATCATTTAAAGTTGGTTTACCGCAAAAAACACAATCTCATAAGATAATAACTTAGCTAGGTTATTTTTATTTTGGTAATAAACTAAACAAAAAAAAAATATAGCCGGCAAAGACACAGTGTGACTTCCAACTTTTTTAATTAATATTAATGTAATCACCTATTAACTAATAAACTACTAGAAATGAAGTCTAAAAAGAAAATAATAATAGAAAACAAAGTTCGCCAGTTTAGTTCGTTAGACTATATTTATAGAAAAAGAACTAAATTAGATTTGCAGCAACTAATAGTTGCTAATGAGCACAAACAAGTTTATAGGAAAATAAGGGCAAGGATACATTGGCCGGGAAAAACGTTATGGTAGCCATACACCATACTGCCTATTTGTCAATTCGGCATAAAACTGCCAATTTGCTCAAATAGAATTGAACGTGTATGGGGGTGGAATGCCAATTTGATGGCATGACATGCCAATTTTGATAGGTCATCAAATCGTTTTTGACACAACGTCAAATCGGCAACAGTGATGCCATCTTAGCAACTTCATAGATAGTTAGCCAATTTTATAAAGGTGCTAGAAAAAAAGCTAAAAAGTGTAACTTGTGGCTAAACTTTTTAGCTACTTTTCTACAGGGATGGTTAGGCCACGTTCACACGGCGATTATTTTCCCGTATACCGTACACGAGATTTTATCGAATAGAGTTGATAAGTTTTAGGACAACTTTGCACGGTACACGGTAAAATATTATATTTCTCAAACACGGGATTTTCCCGTATGAACGCCGTTTAAACTATTTCTAAGTTTTCATTTGTGAACTGTTATTACTGCTCTATTCGATAAAATCTTGTATACAGTATACGAGAAAATAATCGCCATGTGAACGTGGCCATACCAGGAAAACTGAAGCTTTTCGCACACACATGGATCGCATGTACACTCGTAAAAAAAAGAGTTATTCATTTTATTTTAAACCAAAATACGATTGAAAACTTGACAGGTGTCAAGGGACCACGAAAGCAAGTTAAAAAAAGGTTTATGCTATTTTCGACCTTATTGACATTTATGCAAACACCTGATTTTAATGAAGGAGCAATGTTAACGAATGAGAATGTGAGAAAAACAAACTAAATTTTAAATGTCGATAAGGTCGAAAATCGCTTGCACCACTTTTTTTAACTTGCAATCCTTAAGCAAATGTTTTCCGACCTTCAAGCGATTTTCGACCTTATTGACAACGATGCAAACACCGGATTTTAATGAAGAAGCAATGTTAACGAATGAGAATGTGAGAAAAACAAACTAAATTTTAAATGTCGATAAGGTCGAAAATCGCTTGCACCACTTTTTTTAACTTGCAATCCTTAAGCAAATGTTTTCCGACCTTCAAGCGATTTTCGACCTTATTGACAACGATGCAAACACCGGATTTTAATGAAGAAGCAATGTTAACGAATGAGAATGTGAGAAAAACAAACTAAATTTTTAATGTCGATAAGGTCGAAAATCGCTTGCACCACTTTTTTTAATCTAATTCGATAGTCTCATGATGAAATGAAAAGGTGCTAGAAATTGTAGCTGTCGTCACCGAATAATAGCCAGATCTAGTTGCTGAGTTGGCATCACTGGTGCAGATTTGAAGTTGTGACAAATCTATCGTATCGATAGGCAGGATGGTATATGGTGTATATGGACGAACTGCCGATTTGAAACAATTGCAAGCGTCAAATGAAAAACAATTGCAAATATCGATAGGCAGGATGGTGTATGCCTACTATTAGGGGAACAATCAATCAACAACTGGTGCCGAAGTTACTGAACAGAACACCCTTTGTTAAGATTTTCTTATAAGATTGGTACTTATTAGTGTGTTAGGGAAATGTTTTCCACCATAGTAAATATGTGTATAATTATTATACTAATGCATTTTTTAATTAGTGAGAAAATAATCCTACGGTAGCGGTTTTACATACAGTGGACACTAGGTTCCTCTTAGTAAGAAAAATATCAGATAAAAGTTTGTATCCAAACTTTTTATCTTTATTTTATTAAATTAGTGCAGATTTTAATCGAGTTTGGCAAAAACGATCCAAAAAATTTAGACAGAAAACAGGGCTTCATTAGCGTCCATAATAATTTGTAATTTTAAGCCTGAGAGGATTTTCTTTTTGATTACAAGACGTTGACGTCACTATTTGACAAGAAAAATATAAAAAGAAGGGAAATGTCATGCAAATAGGATGTCATGATTGTTATCACTTAATCTGGTTTGTACTATTACGACACCCACGTAGGATTAAGTCGCTTTTACAAAGAAGACTAAAAATAAATTTCGAATTGGCCTGTGTAAATTGTAATATAGCTACTTCTGTATGACAATAAGTAGATAGATACCTGGTTACCGAAAGTAATCTAAGAAATACGTTATATACCATACATACATTACCTATCACAGTTTATTAACTGTGATAGGTAATGTATTTCTTCTAGGTCCAGTCTGTCTCGGATTATTAGCGGTTAGAAAAGGATTCGTAAAGACCTTATTAATATGTTCCTAGGATTCAAAAAATAAGTAGAATACGTATTGTTAGACAAACGGTAGATAGTTGCGTAATTTCGCAATCGGTACTCATAAACGGTTCGAATGGCCAATCAATAAAACACGATCCGTCACGCTAATCAGAGACGCGTCAACGCGGGATTTTGACTGTGTAGCAACAACACAAAAACGCGTCTGTCAGCACTAAGCCTTACAAATTCAACCCCAAATTTTTCTCATCAATTTATTTTCCGAAAGATATTTCCAAACTTTTGTTGGATAACGGTTTATTTTTCATACACAAGTACAATCTCTAATGAGGTATGGCTTTAGGTATTGTTGTTGTTCAAAGTTTGGTCGTTAATTAGCGAGTGGAGGCGTGCTGTGGAGTTGAGCGTCGGATCCCAGGTGGGATGTGCTCCTGCGTTACACTCTGTATTTGCATAAAAGTTAGTGCAGTTACAGAATATAGCCGCCGGTGTACCATGAACTACTGTTGACTGCCATAGTTTGCCAGCGCACAAATATTATTTGAAGTAAAATTGTTTTGCGACGGAAATGGGTTCCTCTCTTTATTGTTCATATGAAATGCATATTGAACCGGTTGAGAGTTCATCGAATAATGTTTACGGAAGTTTGAATACACATTTGTATTTGTTTTCGTGTCAGCGGCTGATATATCTGAGCTTGTTCCATCTTACAGTCGTCACGATATCGCGGCCTTGCTTTTCTTACGTAAGAATAATTCATATTTCACATTGTATTGTAGATTATGATTGTATAGACTTTTTGTAGATACTAAGATATTATTCTGACCTAACTTATTAAAGAAGAATAGGGAATCCATTGTGCTACTCCCTACGAGAAAATACCTAAGATCGAGCTGATTGGCTGTTATTTTTCCAATAAGGAGATTTCAAAATTATCTTTGGGAGTAGGTACTTACTTATAACAAGCACAATTTGGTGGAATTCTTAAAGTTGATATTAATGGAACAGAATGTTAAGAAAAATAAATGACATGGTTCTGACTTCCCCCGGTTCAAAGACTTGTTTTACAATCAACTTGAAACCACACATTTTCTGGAATTCCCGTTTATTTCTCAAAGAACTCATTATTTTGTATCGAAATTACGCCAAGGGAAAGCTGTCTCGCAAACTTAAACTGTCGACAATTATCGGATTTACAATTTTCGTCGTTCCAAGTCTTGAAATAGTTGTCTATAGGCCGCGGTGGCGTCTTGCAGATCCCGGCGAGCGTCGAATGAGAGCTAATGGTCCGTTAATAATGCTCGCCAGTCGGTCTGTTAGCAGCCTTCGCCGCCACGAATTACGACTTGGGGCTTTCTGCTAAACTGCCGAGAATCGTACGCCTCGCCCTATACGCTAGCGCCGGCCTTAATGAGACGTAGATGGGAGATCGCTGCGCAGTCATGTAGGCATGATTAGGTCGCCGCCACCACTATTCTCATGAAATGATTACTTTCAGAGGCACCCGGGTAAATGTTCCTCACTTAATTATCCACATATTACTACTCAACAAAATTTTAAATATCATCTCCTTTTATACCAGCACCAATTTCCTGAATTGTGTACTCCAATTTTCTATTCAAATACTGTACCGAATTCACAGAATTTAATAACACGAGTGATGAGAGTGTAATTGCGAATATGAAAATTTGGCATTGGTGAGATAAGTGGAGTGATTAAATGTGATCTAACACAATGGCAGGTGTAACTGGGGAACTGATATCCGAATATCAAACATCCATTACTTAGGTCTTTGTGTGACACAGAACAATAGTTTCCAACGAAGTCACACACAGAAGAGTCTTTAAAATAGAAAAGGAATTTATAAAGATAAATTGCTCCGGTTCCGTCGTCGGGTGATTATTTCGGCGATCTCCTCAATCGGCAGTTTTGTCTTTGTGTGCTGTTTCCTGACCTTCCTTCACTCCACAGGTTTTTCTGCGAGGCAATAATTTTCTTCACTCACGAGGCTCGTCCAAGCGAAAAGAGAAAGATAAAAAAGGTGGTCTCAGCTCTTTTGTCGTTCGTCTGTGAGTGGAGCTCGATTTGTAACAGATATCTACTTTATGTAGATGTACGTATGAACAACTTTTATTTTCTTAACTATGAACTGCGCTGGGGAACCGCTTTGCAGTTTTGCTCTTTGTACGCTTACCTTCGTTGATTTTTCGGTAAGTTTCGTGTAATGTAAACTTTATGCGCTTGTGTTCTCACCACAGATATCTTAAAGAAGGTTCTCACTGTCTTTGGTAACTTAGAATTTATCGCACATAGACACAGTATAGCGTAGGTCACATCAACCAAGTCTTATCAGTATTTTAAGTACCTATCACCATTACAATTAAATATACTTATTCTATTTTATAAATTATTTCTAAGTCTGACAGTCCCTCCTGCCCTGCCCTGGGTAGTAGGACTCATTCGATGATTTTACCACGCTAAAAAAACATCATTTAGTCCTCAACGCACGATGTTCACTTACAACGATTAAAAAGAATGCGCAAACAAATCGAACAAATATCAAATTAAAATAATAATTAACGTCGATATTAATAGGAATAATAGGCAAAGAAAATCCAATAAAAAAATCTAGATCAAGTCTACATCAAAGATATAATTAATTGAAAAACGCTTGTCTTGTTAAAGTACACAAGAAAAATATTTAAGAGGCAAACTATAAAAGATTTTTATTTGAAGACGTACCTACAATCACAGACATAACACTTAAGGCAGGAGTGTCCTAAGTTCTAACGATCAAACAACTTGACGTGGCGAGATCTCCGCTATGAAACGCTCCTTAATTTTATTGGACAAAACATAGTCTTTGTCCCAGTGAACAAATCGCTGGGGGATCGTATTATTTTCTGCGTAGATTTATCGGCGCAGGCGGATCGAGGGCCCTTTTGTTGGGCTTTTCCATAAATCTTTCTGCTATTTAAACGGTTATTAGGACAGGAGCGATTGATGTCCAGTGGATCCTTCGTGGGATAGAGAACACTAAATTCTGTTTTGGATTACGATTGGGCTTCTCGTTGATTCTCGTGACGTAATTATAATTGCTATGGGACTTGGGGAGGTAGTTAATTATAACTGTTAAAGGCGTCCTTGTGATAAGGTTTCCGGCGCCCGAAATTATTTGGGAATTTTGCTATATTTTTATCAAAGTATAAAGTTCTATGAATACAATTCATAATAATATAAATGACGTAGTATATACACATGTATGTGTAAAGTAAAAATTCAGTTCAGTCTTATTACGACACCCGCGGGAAGAAACGGGGTAACCTATTATGGGAGAACACGGCGAATGGACCATAAAGCAAGGAAAGTTTTGTTTGTATGCCCAGGGCTGATGCAAATGGCCTTGTTGGCAGGAAAGTAAACCTTAAACGGCAGGATATATATTTGACGTAAAAGATTTTTAAAACCAACAGAAAAAATCATGCAATCGATAAATTAATTCATAAATTAATAATTCAGATCAGTGGCCTACCATGAACTCTGAACGCGATCCAGTTTAGGCTGTGGGAAAGAGACAGAGCTATACAAGTCGTCTAGCGCCATCTCTTTCCCATAGCCTAAACTGGATCGCGTTAAGAGCTCGTGGTAAGGCTTCTGAGCAGACAGCAGCTGTTATAACACATATTACCAAATAATCACCCAAATTAGTGCCCGACACTGTCTCAATTAATCATATAAAATTAAAGGTTTGAGTACACGATCACAGTCTGAGACAAAGACGCGACGTCCTTATTCAGTGGACCGAATTAGTAGTTCTGTGGCTGAAGCTCAAGTAAGCTGTATTTGAAAAGCGGAAAACTTAATGTTATGCCGAAAATTCAGCCCTTGGGGACTATAAAATGGTAAACCAACTTTATTTGTAAACTCATACAATTGCGAAAGTAATGCTGTCCGATTGTTTGGTATTTTTTCACGTGTTTATCGGCTGCACCGAAAATGATGGCGCATAAGTTTAAATTGGATACTGGTAAAATATAATCAGGATAAAGTCATATTAATGAAGTCTCGCAAAAGCTACAAAAAAATACCTATGACTTTTTCAATATAAAAAAACGATATTTTATTATGTGGTAAGTAAAAACATCATATAAGAAGTCGGTAGTCTTCGAAAACACGTCAAATATGTCGGGAATGTCGTGACAGATCTGACACGCCTTTTTGGAGATTTACCTTCGTAATATTAATGTGGAAATGGCGGCAGTCGAATGTCAGGAATTTTGGGTTCTACATATTTTGTAGGACTGTGTTAACTACAAAATGTAGGCATGGCTGACGATATGTGTATTAGTTTTCTAAATGTTTTCAGATGTGGATGGTGTGAAACGTAATATTATCTTGATAGCTTACCATGTCAACAAAATCTTATTGTGTTTTAATTGTAAGAAAAGCAAGTGGACGAGGAACTAATTAACAAAAAAGTATTTATTTTCACCTGTTTCCTGTTTCCGCATAGAAATACGAGTAACATTTCTATTTATAATCCCGAATTAATAAATAACAATCAGGACAGAGGCGCCCGTGACAAACGAGTAAGAAAATACTCTCCCCCAAAACATTTGTGGCTAAGATAAAAAACGTGTCAAAAATTTTTTTTCAACAAATTAACAAAACACGATCAAAAACAAGTACCTGAGTATTCTTTAAGAAAATCTGTCCTGCTGAGAGCACTCTGCTGTAATAAATTCACTCACAATTTATCTTTTTGTGGATTGCTTTGCTTGTAATAGCGGCCGGGGCGTGGGAAATTCGGCAAAAAGCCCACTGCGCTCTCTCTACTTTGCTGAACAGACCCATTACACAAAACATTATTCCAAATTACATTGGGCGCGTAACGATAATGTTTTTGTTCATTTGATAAGAGACGAAATGTTGTTTTTCAATTATTATAAAACAAAATTACACGGAGCTGTGCGTTCGTAGTTCTTATTGGTCAACGACCGTCCTTTTAATAGATTTTCTGTTTCAATTTTCTTCGTAATGATTCCTTTTGTGGTTTTGTTCGGAGTAACTTTGGTTCGGAGTTTAGTTTCATTTGCTTTTTTAAGAACACGGATCTGTTGTTTCTTTTTTATAGTAATATATATTTTTTCCGGGTATCTGGTTCGTTTTGTTGTGAGTAGTGTCTGCTATTAAATATTTTACTGCCTTACAACCTGTTACTGTACGAGGCCCGGGGGTAAACATTTGGTCGGATTTATGGACTGCATCTCGGTGCCTACATAACGGACCGACTATAATTTGACGTACCTAGCTATTAAGTATTAGTAGAGGTCGCGGTTTGTTGAGTTTGTGTTGTTTATGATATATTATAGTACAGGTATCCTATAGAAAAGTTAAATATTAGGAATTTCACATAATATAATTTCCTTTTTGACAAAACAAATGTGAAGTATAGTAGAAAAGTTTGTTTATACAACCAAAAAAAAAAACACAAAAAAGCCTAACATCTCTCACCGCAAGTGTCATAAAAACCCAAGTATATAGACGATTTAAATACGCAAAAAAATCATGGAAAACTTCTTAGCGTGTCGATGATAAATATTGTATTTGTATTGTTGTGTCATATACATTGGACCATTTAGCTACGCGAACCCCGCTCACTGATACAGCCTTATGATCGTCCAGGGGGGGTATTACAACGCCTTAAAACCAGGCTTGTTCCAGTGAGTAAACGAGATAGCGCTATACGACTTGTATAGCTCTGTCACTTTCACTCGCCTGAACAAGCCTGGTTTTAAGTTGTAATACCCCCCAGTGCACCTCTCAGGTTACAGGGCAAACTAAATGGAAAACTAGATCAGACAACCTTTATAAACACTATTGATAGTCATAAGCTACTGCCATATTTTGGTTAAACGCTAAACTTCCTTAATACGGCAAAACAGTTTCAGAACCTTATAATCCGAAAGTATCCAGCTGGTCTCACTTTGAAAATTATTTACAACGGAGTGGGTATTATGCCAGGAAAAAATCAGATTTCACCCTCGCGTCTCACATGCCTCTGCTCTAGTACCAATAACAACCACGGGCGCTGTGACGACGCGCTCTGCAAAACTTCTTTGAAAAAACAAAACAACTACAGTGCCACAGTCTAACATTATGACAGTAGGTACGACTCGGCTTCACAGGCGGGGTACACACGGACGCGGTAGGGCTGCCTGCTTACAGTATTTTAATTTAGTGGAAATTATTTCTAGTTTTTTAACTGACTTCAAAAAGAAGTAGGTTATCAATTAGACGATATGTTTTTTTTTGTGTTTGTTACGCGATTACTCCGCCAATACTGTGGATCGATTTTCAAAATTCTTTTTTTGTTCGAAAGGAGTACTTCTGAAGTGGTCCCATTGTCACCATGTCAGGATATGATGATTAGATACTGGAGAAATCGAGGGCAACCCTCAAATTTTGTTAGCCTACACATCGTTTTCCGCAAATTTTATGAAGTAATTTAGGTATTTGCGTATGGTAATCATCATCTAGCCGTGAATCATGAAGCCGTGGGGCGCCGGCTTAGAATTGCGCTCCCCCAAATCATCCCGTGGGTGTCGTAAGAGGCGACTAAGGGACTAACCGGAGGTCGGGCAGCAGCGTCCTCCGTGTACTGCACATCCTCACTGCGATCGCCAACCCGCCTGCCAAGCGTTTCGATTAAGGCAAAAAATCCCCTTTATGAAAACCACAGAAACCAGGCCCCCAGTCCCCGGCAGCTCCGCTATCCCTGGCGCGGGTAGCGGTCAAGGTAACGGCGGAGTAGGGGGTGCTAAGAATCTCCGGAAGAGATCCGGCTACCCACCCCCATGACGACTGGCCCTGGTAACACACAACATACGAACATTGAGGACTGACGAAAAGATCTGCGAGCTGGAAGAGGAGCTGAGCAAGTTACACTGGGACAGGAGGGGGAGGACACCGTAACCCTGAAGTCTGGTAACTTGCCCTACTACCGAGAGGGCGACCAACAGTCCCAAGGTGGTGTCGGGTTTCTCGTTCACAGGTCCCTCGTAAACAATATAATAACCATCGACAGTGTGTCGAGCAGGGTGGTATACCTAATACTCAGAATATCCAAAAGATATTCGCTGAAGGTCATTCAAGTATACGCACCGACCTCGTCACACTCCGATGATGAAGTGGAGACTATGTATGAGGACGTAAGTAGGGCCATACATAGCTCCAAAACCCACTTCACTGTTGTTATGGGGGACTTTAACGCAAAGTTTTTTTTTTTATCTATATATATAAAAGAACAGGGGTTTTTCTTTTGACACGACTACAGCCGAAACCGCTAAACGCAGAAACTTGAATTTTGGACAGGATTTGCAGTCTAACATGTAGATTGGCAATAAGACGGGATTTTGCGAAAATCCTCCTCTAAGGGGGTGAAAAGGGGTGAAAACGTTTGTATGAAAAATCTTATTCCTTGGGTTTATAAACTTGAAACTTACCACGAATGAGAACATAAGTAAGTAAATAAGATTAGCACCATTATTTTTTTAAAACTACCCTCCATTGGTAATCTAGGGGTTGTTAAAGTTTGTATGGAAAAACCATAACGCGTGAGCTGATGAATTTGAAAATCAGTATTTATATACTATATAAGAATTAATCAAACACGTATTTTTGGATTTTTCGAAATTCACCCCCCAAGTTGGTGAAAAGGGGTATTCAAGTTTTAAGGGGGGATATTAAACCACTAAACGTAGAAACCTGAATTTTGTATGATACTTGCAGTTATTATGTAAATAAGCATTAAGAAAGGATTTTGCGAAAATCTACCTCTAAGGGGGTGAAAAGGGGTGAAAACCTTTGTATGCAAAATCTTATTCTTTGGGTTTATAAACTTGAAACTTGGTACGAATGTGAGTATAAGTAAATAAAAAAAATGGACACTATTCTTTTTTCAAAACTACCCTCCATATTTGGGTTTTTCGAAAATCACCCCCTAAATTTTGAAAAGGGTTGATTAAGTTTTAAGGGAAGGATTTACTGCTTGCTTCGATAAATTCTAAACTGGGCATAAATTTTCTCTCAATCGAATAAAGGATGCGTATTTTTATTTACATTTCTTAAATCAACCCCTAACGGGGTGTAAATCGGAATATCAGTTTGTCTACTACGATTGATTGTTTGTTTGTATTGAGTTTTTAGATTTTCTTATAAGGAGGGTGAGCGGAAATTAAATTCACTGAGTTCGAAATTAGAAACACGCGCAGACGAAGTCGCGGGCAAAGTGCTAGTTTTATAATATTCCACAACTATCACACAACGCCATCTAGTCCCAAGCTAAGCAGAGCTTGTGTTATGGGTACTAGACAACTGATAAACATACTTATACACCGTGACTTTTTAGTCGTCTTACAAAAGCAGTCCAGTTCATGTATCCAACGACTAGAACACGTTTATAACAAAAAAATAGGTATTTAAGAAATTCGAAAATTTTAAAAGTAAAATTTTAATTCATTATTAAGTGTAGTTAAAAACACCCTTGTCTCATAGAAAATGGAGATGAAATGATCTGCCCGACTATTGCGCTGGGTAGGTATACTCTACAGTTTGATTCGTAAACATTTTAACTGGGTGTTTCATATTTCTAATGGACCTATTTATTAAAAATAAAAATTATTATTAACGATTAACAAAAAAAAAACTCGCCTAGAGGTATTTTAGGTCGGATACATTAAGTGGATCCCTTTTGTAAGACGACTAAAAAGTCACGGTGTATATTTCTAAATACATACATATTATAGATAAACTAGCTGTGCCCGCGACTTCGTTCGCGTGCATGTCGGAACTTAACCATGTATTTTCTTTTAAATTGACAAAGTGTCATACAAACTTCCATCCCCTATTTTATCCCCTTGGGGGTAGAATGGATCAAAATCCTTTCTTAGCGGATGCCTACGTCATAACATCTACCTGCATGCCAAATTTCAGTCCGATCCGTCCAGTGAAAGCACTGTGCGGTTTAACATTCGTCTTAATTGATTCGTTCCATTAGGTACTGATAGGTTCTAACTAATACATTTACATCCTCCATCATCCCTTTTTATATCGCCATGGGGGTTGAATTCATCGCGGACGTCTTCCAATCTTTGATTTCAGGTCAATCAGTCGAAAATCAAAGAAGACATAAACTTTCATCCCCTCTTTTATCTCCTTAGGGGTGGAATTTATCAAAATCCTTTCTCAAGGGGTGCCTACGTCATAGTAGCTTTATGCATGCAAAGTTTCAGCTCGATCGGCTTAAAATCGACGAAGTTTCATATAAACTTTCATCCCCTATTTCATCCCCTTAGGGGTGGAATTTATCAAAATCCTTTCTTAGCGGATGCCTACGTCATAATAGCTTTATGCATGCAAAGTTTCAGCCCGATCGGTTTAAAATTGACGAAGTTTCATATAAACTTTCATCCCCTATTTCATCCCCTTAGGGGTAGAATTTATCAAAATCCTTTCTTAAGGGATGCCTACGTCATAGTAGCTTTATGCATGCAAAGTTTCAGCCCGATCGGTTTAAAATTGACGAAGTTTCATACAAACTTTCATCCCCTATTTCATCCCCTTAGGGGTGGAATTTATCTAAATCCTTTCTTAAGGGATGCTTACGTCATAGTAGCTTTATGCATGCAAAGTTTCAGCCCGATCGGTTTAAAATTGACGAAGTTTCATATAAACTTTCATCCCCTATTTCATCCCCTTAGGGGTGGAATTTATCAAAATCCTTTCTTAGCGGATGCCTACGTCATAACATCTACCCACATGCCAAATTTCAGCCCGATCCGTCCAGTAGTTTGGGCTGTGCGTTGATAGATCACTATGTCAGTCAGTCACCTTTGAGTTTTATATATTTAGATAGATTACACCCAGACACAGAGAAAATGATCGTGCTCTTCACACAAACATTTGTCCTGGGTGGGAATCGAACCCACGACCTCCGGCATAGCAGTCAGGGTCACTAACCACTAGACCAACAGGACAGTTGGGCAAGAAAAGCGGTGATGAGTTGAGAGTGGGGCAATTTGGATATGGGCAACGGAACCCTAGGGGACAGAGGCTGGCCGACTTTCTGTAGAAAGAGGAACTCTTCATGATGAACTCTTTCTTCCTGGCTGAGTCCCGATGGTTTCACGAGAAACGAGATAGACTTTTTCATGACCGACAAGAAACGGATATTCTGTGATGTCTCTGTGATCAACAGGGTAAAAACCGGTAGCAATCACCGAATCGTAAGAGCCTCGCTGAATATCAATATGAATGAATGAAAGATATGTTAACGATGTTATTACCGGTGTTACGGATTACAAAATTCTAGTGCACAAAAATGATATACATATTTTACAAGAATTGTAGTTGAATATTTAAACAAAAAAATGTAAAATAAAAACTTTAAAAAACCGCCTTCAAAGACAATCACATAAAAGGGTAAAATATCCTACAAAACTTTTCTTTCGAAAGTCGGTGGCAAAAAAGACTATAAAATTAATAAAAAAAAGTCACCAACTTCCGAAAGAAAAGTTTTATAGGTTATTTTACCCTTTTTTGTGGTTGTTTTTGTATTGTAAATATGTATTACATTATTTCCAATTTCAAGTTCCGAATGGTGTAGAAGTGTTCAATAAATATGTATAATAGACATTCCATTCAATGTATCACGTTCATGGAACATTGGGCTTAGATTGTTTATGATCATTTAGAATTACATCAGAAAGACGTATCCATAGCTGAACAAAAGCCTCCCCACTATACCGCCACGCTGAAAGACAACCGCCACTTGCATGCATTGGTTGCCCGCGACTCTCACCTTGTTGTCAGGCAACCTAATGGAAACCCCGCTTTTAGTTGTATCGCTATTTTGAGAGAATTTGCTATTTTGAGAATTAGGCTTATACGAGAATCTACCAACATAAGAACTTGCCACCTTGCCACTATATTTGCGCGGCCTTGTTGCCATTTTATGGGAAAAATGTATTCTGGTCTTTGACTGCTGGCCTTTAAGAGAGACTAAGAGTCACTCAACGAGCAATGGAAAGAGCTTTGCTTGGAGTTTCTTTGCGGGATAAAATCCGAAACATGGACATTCGGCGAAGAACCAGAGTCACCGACGTAGCTCATAAAATTTGCAAATTGAAGTGACAATGGGCAGGCCACATTACTCGTAGAACTGATAACCGATGGGGAAGAAAAGGTCTCGAGTAGCGACCACGGACCGGAAGACGCAGCGTAGGCAACGACATCGTGAGGGTCGCGGGCAGCCGATGTATGCAAGTGGCGAATTGTCGTTCGGCCTGGCGGTCTAAGGGGGAGGCCTATGTTCAGCAGTGGACGTCTTCCGGCTGATGATGAGCATTCTGCTCCTAAACCATAATAATATTATAACGTTAAAATATTTGTGTCGTACTAGACTTAGCATGGCGATGTATGAAATAAATGTGTTTGTATTTATGAGTATGTAATAACATGAATAAATCTATACAAAAACAAATCATCATTTATTTTAAGCCGACCTCATTATACAGTAATAAAAAATACTCGACCAGCAGAACAATTGACATACTGTTTACTCGTATTTAGCGCGCATGTGGCAAAAGAAATTTCAAAAAAATGGTCTTCGGCTATTTGAAATTATTTCAGTCTTAAAATATTTTAGCTCTCGTATTTTTGTTGTATTAATTGTGTTGTTTCTCTGATTATATCAACAAAAATATTATTATTTTAATAGCCGCCGGGCGCGGTGCAAACTGTCATAGTCCTCCCGTCTCAATAGAGCGGCGCCGACTGGCAGGTGAAACAAAATGATGCCTGAAGCTAGAACCCGCGCCGCGACAAAAGTCGTTTTGACGCGGCGGTAGTGTCTATGTCATTACATCAAATTGTATTAAAAAAATGTAGTACCACGAATTTTCCGCAGACCTTCACTCGTGACGCTGATTCTAGTGTGACGCGAAATGGAAAATAGCATTCTACACGGTTTAAAAACGTCGTAAGCGCCGAATGCTAAGAACAATGATAACTTTTATTATAAACAATATTTCAAAAAAGTGCCAGACACTGCCCTCGGCTACGTAATTGTGTTCATATTGATGTAATTTATATTTCTGTAAGACGAACCAAAATAGAATGAAATCAAAAAAACCTGAAAATTAGAGGCAACTTTGTGATCATTTTCTATCGAGAAAAAATTTTCTTTTTATGTTTTCTGATTGACTCTGCCCTCGCAAATATAATGAAGTTTCTCAAAATATACTTTTGTTCCGAATTAAACACGATTTAGTACTCTAAAAATCCAATCCAAAATTGAAGATTTCGCTTGTAGCGCAGCCTTAAGGCAATAAATAATGTAAGAAATAAGTTATGGCGCGCAATGGCCCCGATACTCTATGGAACACCCACTTCAGCCGGTATTTAGGCGTTTGCCAAAATAAATTAATGTCTCAAACTTTTAAATGTTCATTTTGGATATCGGTTTTGCGATCAACTGGAGTGTTTTGATTATGTTGTTGGTTAATAAGGTAAATATTTAGGGTAAGGGTTTTCGTTTAAGTTATTAACAGTAATTTATTTTTATCATTGGACAGTTGGAATGATGTAATGACAAAAGTTTAGTTATGACTGTGTTTGACTGAAAGAAAATATAAAAGGCTTTTAAATTCTTCTGTCATAGATATTAAATACGTATATTTTCTAGAAATGGAATGGTTATTGAAATAATAGTAATAAGAGTCCGTTAGAATTTAAAATGAGTTTCTTTGAGTCTTACTTTTTTTTATTAGTCTATACTGTCCAACCGCTGGGCAAATACCACACCCAATTCCTTCAAAGGAGCTCTAATGTTGTGCCTCCTCGAACCAGCTCTCTTGGTAAGCGTGCAAGTCGTCTTGCCACATGCCTCTTGTATTAGTCACAGTTTTATACAGAGTAATTTTTAAACAAAATTGCTCTAAAGAATAACGTCTTGAGCCATACAATAAAGATACCTTATTATATTACCCTGAATGCATTTTCCTAGCTCGAAATACAACAAAGGATTGTGACAACGAAATTGATTTATACGACAGAAGCCAGAAAACCGAACTCGGCTCACCGTGCCGATAAGCCCTTTATAATTTTGCGAGTAACAGATAGGCATTTCAATAAGATTTCTCTGTACAAATAAAGACGTTGGGCGAAGACTAATGGGGCGTTAATAATTCGCACGAGTCTCTATTCAATGGAGGCCTCAAAGATTTATCACTACTGGATTCTGGCAAACTGCCTCCTGGCAAGCGCTGATTATGCACTTTTTAAACGTTCCTACATCAAATGTTTCAAACGATTGCTTCAAAGATTTAAATTAGAGGTTTCTTTTTTTAATTTTTTGAATTCGGATTCCGAGAACTGTATCTGGATGTGTCATCAGCCAGTCTTTGATATTTTCTTGGAAAGAGTTTTTATATTAAAAGCCTTTGTGGTTTGAAGTTTCGAACGTTTGAATCAAACTATTTTTGAACTGTTCTATTGATCTAATCTTTAAACCTTTTCTGTATTAATAATTACACCGAGTATACAACGTGTAACGCCAAACGCGCAAAACCTCTCGTGGGGTAACTCAGCCCATGCTACTGAAGAATTTTTATTCTACTACTTTTGGAAATTCGCAAAAAAAAATGGTGCAAAATGAGAAATAAGTCGAGCACATCTGTATGAAAAACCAAATTTTTATTTGCAAATTTCCAAAAATCTTAGAACAAAAATTGTTCAGTAACATGGGCTGAGTTACCCCGCTGAGGTTTTGCGCTTTTGGCGTTACACGTTGTATATAATATGTGTATAAAAAAACCAAAATTGTTTGAAGACTATACTGTAACGTAATTACGCATTGTTTCTCTCGGGTTTAAAGCCGAGCTCAGTTTCGATTGAGGACACGGGGGTAAGTACAAATAGTTGTCATCTGTCGACTAATACCTTGACAGATGTGTTGAGTATTGAAAATTAGTGAACATCAGGGGTACATTAGCACCCCCTATATGCGTGTGCATGATACATCGAGTTTCAAGGTGACTGACATACTGGTATTAGAGGGAAGTGATAGAATTGTAAATTATCTTTGCGACTTTAAATGTACAACAATTTCCCACAAAACAGGACTAATTCCAAGTGTGCCCACACTAGGAGTTGATTATAAAATAATAATACCCGCCCATTACTATCCTACTGCTGGGCAAAGTTCTCTACATAACATATATTTGCATAGGAATTTCTTAGTTTTAACTAAGTAGAAAAATAGAAAAAAGAATGATATTGAAAAGTGTAATCGTGTTGGTCACATGGGTAGGAGAAATTCAAAAAACGATGAATGGACTGAGATGACGAGAAGTGGATAATATAGAAGAGTATAAGAAAAATACATGTTGTGCGACAGGAGAAGATTGAGTTACAGGGTGTTCCATCTACATATAGCAAAAATTAAAAGAAGTCTGCTTGAATGTTTGCAAATACAATAACAGCGATTGCAAATGAGTTTTGCAGTAATCGAAGTATTTATATGTCCGTCCCTGTCGCTAAAGGATTCGATAGGGTTTTTAGTGAAAATTGCGGTAAACTATATTAATAATTATATAAAAATGCATATTTGAAATGTAAATGTTTTCATTATTTATATATGTCATACAGGCTGAGAGGCAGAGGTTTTTGCAAATATAAAATTGATCATGGCAGAAATCCAAAACGGTGGTCTGATCTTTCTGAACATCTTGACACCAAGAACCTGATAGTAACAGACGTAGTAAACTATTCAATACAGAACGATCGAGAATAAATTGATCAAGAATATTTGACATAAGATTTTCTTAATTGAAAGATTAAGAATTTTCATAACTAACTTTAAGAAAGTTGAAGGTAAAATAGCAAAATCTCATAGCAAAACATTTATTGTAATCGACTTAGAATTAACAAATAATTATGAAGTGTCAGAACAAAAAGCTTGGAAAGGCTTTCATCTTCTAATTTAGAATTTAATTAACAAGTGTTCTACTTCAATCACCACCATCACCATATTTTTGATTAAAATATGTTTTTTAACGACAAACATTTCGAGAAAGTTTGTGACTGGGGACATTTTTTGCGCGATCTCGTTTAGTGAAGAGTTAAGTGTTTATTATTTAATATTGAAGAACTTTTCACATTCAAATTGATTTATATGTAATTCTTACACTTTTTTTCCATGTGGATAAGTAGCAATTGCACGACGCCAATGCTTCTAACGAGTAGGTACAGTCACGAGCAATAGTGTGTATACATTAAGCATTATTCAAAAGCGATGTTCTGCTACCATATTGATTAAACTTTTGCCTTTTCATTAGACTTCTATTTTGGAAGAAATACTATGACAAAAACAAAATAGGTCTTATTTCAAAGTGAAAATCAATATTTTGCGAGTAAATTGCGGTTGAATTTTTTAAAATATACACATGTTATACGCTCGTTTACACTAGCTCGCACTTTGTAAACTAGCCATAACTCTTTTTGTTTTTCTGCATTCATATAAGTATCTAGTCATACACGTGTCCGAGTGCCGGGTTCACTAATGTCAATATTGGTCAGTTCGGCAAGGTAAGCTGTTTTTAACGAACCTGCCGTACAAAACCTTTGATCCTGAGAGTTGTTCGTCTGAAATAGGGGATGTGAAGAAAGAAGTACAAAATAAAACATAACAACCGAATTGAGAACCTCCGCCTTTATGAAGTCGGTAAAAAGAAGCCAGGCAACGTAACTACTGTTAGATACGTTTCAAGATATACAGTTATTATTGTCAAAAAATTTTTTTTTATCGTGTTAAAATCATCACCCAGCAAAGACTGTCAGACTTGTACTGGCTGGAAAATCCAAACCACAGTGATCTTTCAATGGCCCTTTTTTATCGTGGTAAAATCATCAATGATGAGTCCTCCCGCCCAGGGTGGGACGGGACGGGAGGGACTGCCAGACTTGACTGACTAAAATCCACGGTGATCCTTCAGTAGCCCTTTACGTACCAGAGCCACGATTACCTGGTGAGACAGTCCCGTGAGCCTTTCGATGGCCCTATAGGTTCCGGGGTCAGAGATACCAGATTTTTTATTCTGTCCAAAAGTGCTTAATGAAGTTTTAGGCATTACAAAAACAAGCATGAACAAGAACTTCTCAAATCCTTGAGAAAACAGTACCGAAAAACGAGGTTTATATTAAGTAATAAAAGTTACAGAATCATCAATCACGAAGCGTTAACGCACCAAACCTCCCCAAGGTTCAAAACGTAGTCTGTATACTACAACATACTTACTAACATATTTACGTAAATCCGAACTTCGCTAATAATTTCCAAGCTGTTCCGTGTTTTTCCTTATTATCCCCACATGTATGTAAATACATACATAAACAAGTACGTGTACAGGCGTGAGCACTAATATGTATATCACAGTATACAGTTAGCAAGATTTAAACGTGATTAGCTCGTGAAATATCAATTTCAACTTGGAGATAAGGCCTATTTCGAAGTACTTTAAATAAATTATAATGTAAATTTTAATGAAAACGTCATTCTTGTCCTTAATTCAATTTATTATAAAGTCAATTGAGCACTGGCACGCCGCAATCGCGGCGGTAAGACCCCTCGTTGAAAAGTGGCTGGATAGGCGGCACGGCGTCCTGACCTACCGCATGACGCAGGTCCTCACCGGACACGGAAGTTTCGGGAGGTACCTGTGTCTGATGAGGAAGGCAGAAACGCCTGGGTGTCACCACTGCGAGGATGGCCTTGAAGACACGGTGGAGCATACGGTGCGTCCGCGGGTGCTAGTGTATGAAAGTGCAAGCACACGCGGGCGCATGGACGGGTTTCACAGTCGGCTGCCGCCCGACGCCTATTTCGCACGCGCTCCGTTCATATTTTTAGTTTATTATTTTTTGCAAAGATTTTATATTTGATTGTTTTTGGAAAGTGACTCTTCTGTACGTAGTACTATTAAGTATTCTGTAGCCAAAGAGGGACAACCAGCTTGGGGAGTCCGCATACCTCCACTGTCTGACAACTTTTTTCAAAACATCGATATAACGTGCTGTAGGGCGCCCTACGCTACGTTTGCCCATACGTGGTCTCCTGTCTACTCATGTTTGCCCCAACGAACATCTGTTCGACGGTACGTATGTAGTAGCTATAAATGCTAGTAGAAAATAACCTAGGTTACAAGTTTAATTTTTAACGCTGGTATACTCGAATCATACTGATGGTAGCAGGTTGATTCCTAAATATGTACGTACATACATATTAGAGCCCGCGACTGTACCTGTAGAGACACATAAACTTCGGTATCGGTAACAAAAGTTTCGTTTTGCCTGAAACAGGGTCGTAACATAAAATTTTACAACAACTTTAGACGTTACGTTATTATGGCTTTTTGATATCTCGCCATATCTAATAATGGGTTTATTACTTGTAATTTGAACATTTTGCTACCTGTTTTATTCGTATACTGATTATTTTTTTATAGAAAGGGGCTTTTTGATGGTGATTATAATAAGGATTCTGTTTAATGGTTGTAAAAAAAATCGCTAGAAACTCCATGATACAGTCATCATCTGTCTAGTCTTTAACCAACAATCTTGGGGTCAGCTTCCAGTCATACCGGATGCAGCTGAATATCGCTGAGCGACTGTCTATCTGACCACCTTAGTTTATGATTATTAAAAGTAAAAATATCAGGTAGCTAAGTAAAAATATTTAGCTACCTGAGGCCTTACCACGAGCTCTTAACGCGATCCAGTTTAGGCTGTGGGAAAGAGACAGCTATACAAGTCGTTTAGCACCATCTCTTTCCCACAGCCTAAACTGGATCGCGTTTAGAGCTCGTGGTATGGCCTCTGTTCGCAACTTGCGTACTTCCTAGTAACTTTTGACGTGTATTAAATTAGTGGTATCCGTGTTAAACCAACTCATTTAATACTCCAACAAAAGCCCGACAGTTCTAAGAAAGGCAAAGCTGGAATTACCTCGCCAGATTAATTCCCACTTCCCAGTAACAAACTACAATTTCGCCCATAAGAATACACGAAATCAATAAATCTATTGTACGCACATAATTGCCTACCGTTATCTTAATATAGCTAATATAATATAACAAAGGTTCGGTTGTACAATAGTTAATTTACACACAAATGAATGGTGCTTTCTTGATGGGCTATCTTTATTGTATTCTGTTATATGCGAAAACTAATTTTCGCACTTTCGGATTCGGAGTGGCGAATTAGTGAGTTATTAACGTCGCACCATTTGTTTACATTGTGTGTTCTTCTTTATTTTATCGTTCTTTTGATAACAAGCTTATGTGTCGGAGAATGAGGAGCAGGGACCGAAAACCTTTATAAATTACGGTACAGGTATTGAAGAATTTTGGTTATTTTTCAGACTTAGGTTACCTCTATCTGGGTAACCAGAAGAAAAATGTTACCTCTATTCAGGTTACCGTTTTAATACCGGTTACCTAAAGATGACGACTCTTTGTCACACACACAGGCGATGCGCACCCAGTGATTATTGCCGATAGCACGTGTGAAGTGTGCAAGATAGGGGTAATTTTTATTTCGGTAACCGGTATTAATTATACTGGTTATGTATTCACTTTAATAATAAAGGTAATCTTTTTAAATTACCTGTAAAAGAAAAAAGGGTTGTTACCGTAAAAATACCCGTATTGATCATACCGGTTTCGGTCCCTGATGAGGAGTGACGTCAAATTAAAAGAACCGTGGTATGATTCTGTTCATACTACAGACGAGGATGCCCAGTTGCATCGTAGTAGCATCTACCTTTCCTTTTTCTTCTTGATACGTATGAATACTTCATTAGCAACCAAAATTATGCACAATTTAGGTAGGTCAGAGATGTATCTACCTTATAAATTCCACTTCCATGTAATGTCTAGGTCTAAGCTAGGGTTTGCAAGCTTCCAGTCAACACAGTTTTTAAGTTTTATTTTTAACGCTGGTCTACTCGAATCACACTGATGGTAACAGGTTTACATCTGGGGTTTTAGTGGTTCTAAAGTCAATATTAACACCATGTTCCCCTTCAAGTAAACTTCACATAGAAATGTACACAGTACCACCTATCACAGTCGTAAGCTAGCTTCAATTTAATTTTAAAGTTTACAAGTAAGTATCGCGGGAGGACTAGGTAGATTTGCATATTTGTGCGTTTAAGCACTGCGGGCCCTCCGCTGGGGCCCGCTGACTGATTGAATTATTAACTGACTGGCGGCGGGCCCACCGGTACTCCGTCCAGACGTGAGCCACATACGCGCCATGGATTTGCGTGCCTCATAATTGTTATAATTACCCGCCGCTGTCTCTCTCCGATAATGGACGCACGTTTGCTGTCATAATCCCCTAGTACCGTCTCTTCAGAATAATAATGGCGCCGCAGTGTTATTTATTGTATTCGTTATTGCTTATTGTATGCTCGATTGGTAGGCAATTCCCTAAACAGCCAATGTCTGTTTTGTTACATCAATACAATTATTGATATCGATTTGCGCCCGTTCGTATTTAATTATACAATTCAGTTAACAAAACAATCAGACTAGGAAACGAGTGATATAAAATTGTTCTCTGTTTCCCTTTTATTATAGATATAACGTGTTATTTTACCGTTGGGTGGCCCACATGGGACGGTACCGGACTATCGGACTCCACGTCAACTTCGTTGTCATGTAGGATTATTCGAAATTAGAGGTCTCGATTCTCGAAAACAAGCAATAGGAATGAACGAATTTTGTTTGATTTAACTAATTAGATTGCGAGGGCAGGAACCTTTGGTTGAGCGAGTGTACAAACAAGGGTTATACGCCAGTTATATTTCATCAAAGTTATAATTGAGAAGGGTTACAATTTTAATGGTTATTACATACTATATTCATTCAGTTCTTAAGAGTATTTAATAAATTTATTCGGATTTCGTTGAATTTATGTTTAATTCCTGTTGGGTTTGGAAATGTTGATTTAAAGCTCAATACTTACATTAAATTAATCGTGAACTCATTTATTCATTTAATTGTAAATGTAGTGACATGGTAAACAGATGAAATAATTTATATTCAGTTCGATACGGAACTTTATGCACGGTTAACAGTGAAATGTGTGATTTATTAATGTTAACGAAAGTAAACTTTAAACAGTATTATTGAAAGAGGTGCTATGAGCTAAGGGGGTTAGATTCTTAGATCGGGCTAATTGTTTTTTTTTGTTCATAAGCCCTAAGGCACGGAGTGCCGAATTTGGGGATATCGTATCCCCGTACTTTAGAAAGAACGTAAACCATCTTGCGTCCGATTACTCTCCTGCACGCGTAGCATGGCGATTCTATCTCTATTCTACCAAGAAAAGACAAAGTTATTTCATCGCTATTCGTATACAAATCGACTGTTATTTTGCACAAGTATAACACGATTCGTACACCATTAAAGAATAGAAACATATATCTTTTATATTTAAACATTGCTATGCTTAAATCGATAAAACTCTTTTACGTTTTGTCATTTTGTCTATTCTCGCGTCGACAAAACCCGTTTCTACAGCGCCATGCTACGCGTGCAGTCGTATCTAATTTCTATTCCATTGGACTACAAGCAAAATTACATAAACTCATTTGAAGATTTTACCAAACTAAAAAAACTGTTTTGTAGTAAGACTGTTAATATTTTCTTAAAAGAATTCTTAATAAAGCGCGTAGACAAATTTTATTAAAATAAAGTAATAAATAAAGTTGATAATTAAGCGCTAAGATAAGACTAAATTACAGTCAAGTGTGTGAAGAATACAGTGGATTGTTAATTTTGTAATAAATACCAAAATACGTGACAATAAATAATGTTAATATGTAAGTTTATTCAATTGTCAACCTTAATAAACTATTTATATTTCAGTTGTAGCGCAGGCGGTTTAATTATGTTGTTTGATTTAATTAATTGTATAAATCCAGACAGACACTCTATTGCAATTATTGCTTTGTTTCACAGATAAAGGGCTTCACACACAGCAGCTATAATGTAATGATGTACATAATAGCACGATACATCTCATTACATCTTTCCACAGAGATTCGAAGATGTAAAAATATACATTATAGCTGCAGTGTGTGGTCTCCTGACGATTTCTATGGAAAAATCTAATGTAGCCGCTGTGTGTGAAGCCCTTTAGGATCGTACCAGTGTCATTTATTCTACAGTTTAATAATCATGCATGAAAATTGATTTATCTATTTGTGTGATGGGGGAATAATACGACTAGTGCATTTAAATTGGAGCATTGAACATTTTGTTCATAACATAATACCATGCCTGTTATCCTTTAAAGATTAGATAAAGTACACCTTTAAGTACAAATAGTACACCTACATTTCTTCAGGCACCCGTATATCTATAGTCGAAAACGTGGTAGCGTGCGCCTCTTCTTACTTCTATGCCAAAACCATGTACTCTATGTCCAAAACTGACGTTTTAAACTATGGTCGCCTCACCAAAACTCGGTGTTCGTTAAAAATCCAAGTCACAAATCCTAGGTCCCGAAATAATGTCGTCTCTGGGAGGCGCTGTCATCGTACATACATAGTGAATAACCGTCAACCTGTCACGTAATTGAGACAGCTATTCAAAAAGCTATTGCAGTTTTACAGCTTAAAATGGGGCAGGTTTACCATTTTTTATCAGCCTGTTCCGTCCCACTGCTTAGCAAAGGTCTTCCCAAAGTCCTTCCAATCGTTCCTCAGTCTTGCCTTTTCCGGTCAGTCTCTTCAAAAGGAGACGTTTTTCCCGTCACGTTTTTAGGCATATCTCGGCTGTGATGCCCATCTTCAGACACCTACTCACAGTAAAGATTTCTTTCTATTGAGATAGGATAGACTAGAGTCAAGCTCAAAGCTAGGTTGTTCTGCTAGTCTATTCCGTTCCAAAGTCGACAGAGACAAAGTCAAAGGGTACGGTTAGCTGATGCAATATTTGAGCAGCACTAAAAGAAAAATGGAGAATGCTGAGTATCATAGGCTGAGACAGCTGTCAAAATCCTTCAAGGGCTTCACACACAGCAGCTATAATGTAAAGATGTACATTATAGCACGATACATCTCATTAAATCTTTCCATAGAAATCGTCAGAAGACCACACAGATGTAAAAATAATGTATATTTTTACATCTTCGAATCAAAGGTACTGAGCGATACGAAAATATACATTTATATTTCGATACATCTTAATACATCTCAATACATTTCCGTATATCACTCCTCGAAAAGGATGTAATGAAATGTAGGGAAATATACATTACATTACCTGTTTTGTGTGTGATACCTTAAGGTAATTTAAAGCTATACACCCCGGAATGTAATGTACATTAATGTATATTATAGCTGCTGTGTGTGAAGCTCTTAACTCTCGTTTGAATTCAGCATGGTTTCAGCCGATAGTTTAGTCAGCATAAGCTGAACTCTGTTCAGCATTGTCGATTTCTGCCCAGATTTTGTAACGGCTAACCGTACCCAATGGAATAGCATAGCACATATTAATAAATATATGAATAAATATGTTGCATAAGGTAATATTTTATAATAAATTGGCCACTTTATACCGAAGTGGGTGTCAGGATCACAATGCACAGTTGCGCTATATATCACACATATTATCGTGGCTGTGGAAGGCGGCTCAATGTGGAGCGGTCTTCGTGAACGTCATTTTGTAAATAGCAAGGCTTCAAGCATAGTATGGCGATTCTATCTCTATTCTAACGAGAAAAGATAAAGTTATTTACGCGTTATTCCTGTTCAAATCGACTGTTTTTTTTTGCACAAGTATGACACGATTGAGGAGCAGTGGTGGCCCAGTGGTATCGGCCCCGACTTACGAGTTGTAGGTCGTGGGTTCGAATCCCGGCAGGCGCATTACTTTGTGTAATTCATTTCATCACCACTGCTCTCAAAACGGTGAAGGAAAACATCGTGAGGAAACCGGCATGTCCTAGAACCAAAAATTCGAAGACATGTGATATCCACCAATCCGCACTGGGCCCGCGTGTTGGATTATGGCCCACCCCCTCTCACAGAGAGGAGGCCTGTGTCCCAGCAGTGGGAACATTAATAGGCTGATGATGATGATGATGATGACACGATTCATACACCATTAAAAAATAGAAACATATCTCTTCAATATTTACACATTGCTATGTTTAAATCGATAAAAAAAAACCTTTTACGTTCTGTCATTTTGTCTATTCTCGCGTCGACAAAACCTGTTTTCTACGGCGCCATGCTACACGTGCTGGAGAAGTTCTGTGGATGTAAATTGAACCTTATTGTTCATCTTTTTATGGAATTTCAGATGCGATTACTGTGCTTTATTTTTAAGGTGGTCAAATCGTTGCCTGCCAGGGTCGCGGCAGTCTCATCAGGTAACCATGACCATGGAACGCAAAGGGCTATTGAAGGGTCAAAGTGGATTTTAGTCAGTACAAGTCTGCCAGTTCCACCCCTCCATTTTTTTCTTTTTCTTTTAAAGTAAGGACACTTTGATACGTCGTGACGTCACGGCCGCACTGACACAGTCATACGAACGGCGTGCATGTATGACGTCATATCACAGTGATACAAGATTCCTTTGAGGTGAAAAGTTCGTTAGCTCGGGTGAGCAGTACCAATGAAGTCTCGATGCAGACGGGTGCTAGACGACGCACCGAGTGTTCATTACGTCACTCATATGTTTGACAATGGAAGCGGAACCTCACGGAATAAGATTTGATAGACTGGTGTTTGCCCGCGGATTTGGTCGCGTTATGTCGGTTATTATACATTGAATTTTTTAATATAGCCTATAGCCCCTAGACGTGGGGATAATCTAGCTTCCTATTAGTGAAATAATTATACAAATTCGGAACAAAATATTGATTACTAGCTGTTGCCAGCGGTTTCACCCGCTACAACTCGAAAATTATCCCACGGGAACATAAAATCGGGATAAAAACTATCCTATGTGTTAATCCAGGTTATAAACTATCTGTGTACCAAATTTTAGCCAAATCCGTTCAGTGGTTTTTGCGTGAAAGAGTAACAAACATCCATACATCCATACTTACAAACTTTCGCCTTTATAATAGTAGTAGGATCATATACGCTTATAGTGTAAACATGCAAAAGCTTTAAACTATAGTTATACTAAGATAGCTTAGAAGCTATACACAGATAAACACTAAATGCAACTTTGTATTAATTCAACATAATTCTGTAAAATTAGGAGAATGCAAAATTTATATTGGAATATATAGTATTATGGCATTCATTGTGACACCATTATGCCTCTGCGTTTACTGTTATCAAATTAAACCAAATTGTAATCATAATAGAACAACTAAAATGTGTTGATGCCGTAATATTTCACGATTCAGCAATCCAGACGCGATTAACTTAATTAAACGTATTCGCAAATTATTATTCATATCACAATAATTCACAAGTTTTGTATAATGTTGCCCGAATAAAAAATGTTGGCACGCAAAAACTTTTTATGAAAACCAGCCGGTAAATAAGGCAAAGGTCCCAGTAGTATCCATTTGTCCCATGGAGCATTCGTGAGAATGGGCAAAAACAAGTGAAAATAAAGTGAAAACATTGTTATTCTCGTGTGGATTACCTTGCGTCGTATTATTCCAGTCGGTGTGCTGTCTCCTCGGATAACAAACTATGGACTTTACCACTTCCATACATTTAAATTTAAAAATAATTTCGCGACTTGCGCAATTCGGAACGAGCGCTAATTGAGTCCATTAAAGTTTTGTGGCGCGAATTATTTTTGTTCATGATTATATTTTCGTAGCTATCTACTCTCATAAAAAGGGGGAGCGTAATTACTTAGGCACGTTAATGTCCGTTATTACGGGTAATAGGGTATAATGTGAAAAATTATGTTTGTTATAATATAATTTAGTGGCTTAAGACCGTGTGTAATCAGATGGTGTGATTAAACTCGTTGGGGTTTAATCCCGAAAAAAACTGTGACCTTTGTGCTGAACGTAGAAAAAAAAACAGGAAACTAGAATGAAAGTTTACTATTTATGTATGCTTTCTGTGTAACATTATAACGCAAATTGCGAAATCCTTTAAGCTTTGACAAGGAATGAAAAAAATGATGACAAATTAGTAAGCAACGACTAATTTCTATTCACAGTGAGCGCCATTTTGTTGTGCTAAAATAAACCGTGGAGTAAGTACAAAATAAACTGGAAACAACATTATTCTTGTTGAGATTATTTTGTGTTATCTTAGACATTTATTCTTTCCGTGCGGACATGACTATTCTGCGGTGTTGATGTTGTATTCACTTATTATTTTGTTTTCATTTATTTTCTTTTCTGTTCCTACAACAAACGTTTTGGTAAATATCAGTATGTTTTTATGTCGTTTATTTATTTATTCAAGGGTTTTTCTACATGATTTTTGCATTATGAAGTTTTCGTTATAATACGAAGACCATGCATTGGCATTGGGGTGGATTTTAATGGTTGGCGGGACTGTTTAGACTAGTGGCTCTCTTTTTTTGGCTGCGGGACCATTTCAAATATCGACATTTTTGACGGAACCCCTTTTTTAATAATAGGCATGTTGAAAAGTAATAAATGAAGTTAACTGACTGCTACATCAATTGGTTGACATAAGATTTGCTCGAAGAGAGTGAAAGTCTTAGTATTCTGTTAGCGGAGTCCACACAAAGGCTTTGCGGAGCACTGCATACTTTGAGAATGGCTAGTCTAGACAGATTTTTTTAACTTGGAAAATCATCCAATGAGTCCTCCCACCTAGAGCAGAGGCCTTACACGAGCTCTTAACGAGATCCAGTTTAGGCTGTGGGAAAGAGACAGTGCTATAAAAGTTGTGTAGCGCCATCTCTTTCTCACAGCCTAAACGCGCGTTAAGAGCTCGGTAAGGCCTCTGGACTATTAGAGTTGTACAAATCCATGGTGTCTTTCAATAGCCTTTAACGTTCCGTAGTCACGGTTACTTGATGAGATTGTCCCGAGACTCAGTAGACCCTGGAATCTAGAAGAGTATCAATAACTGGTGGTTTTCGGTTAGAACAAATTTGATAGCTGCTAGTCCTTTATGCTCTATCCAGCAGGGGAGGAATGATTTGATTATATTGTCAATGCAAAAAAAAAAATATGTTGCGTAGATTTTTTGAAAAGTGGTAATGTGTGATTTAGTATTGACTTGCCTATAATGATAAAATGAAATAACTGGAACAAGTAGGCATATTATATGTACAAATAAAACATTTACCGTAAGTATTTACTGTGTCATGTAAATATACGTCATATGAATTTGAACAGCCAGAAATAACATGTTAATATTTTTTTGTAACCTTTTAGGTTCAAATTATATCAACATAGACAACCCAAGGTAAATAACAAAATGTTAATTTGAAAGTTCGTTTTTACATTATTAAAGGCAAAGAGGTGGACATCATTTTGTAGTTGATTTGTTGGTCATTGTTGGGTTGCGGTCAGCCGACTTTCTGGATTCTAAAGAAACTTCACCCTTAGTTAGAAGTCAGTCTACTCCTTTTTTTAGAAATCAGTTTTTATTTTTTGTAATTAGATTACATTTTTAGTTGTTTTGACGCAAAAGTTTGCCATACGAGAAATAGATTTTTATCATTTTGTGCGCGGAAAGTCATCAACAGATTTTTGCCGGTGCACCGTGTTAGTCTGAACACTGATTTAATAAGAAATATATTATAGATAGCAGCAATCGCGATTTGCTGACATTTATTAAAGAGTCTATCTCTAAAACTCAAAAACAAATCTTTACAATAATAATTTTTCCCTCCCTCCTAAACAACTTGTCTTTCAGAAGTCGGTGGCTTTGCTTTTTTATTTCATTAAGTTTTTTTTTCTAAGAGTGCGTCCTTCTTTTTTGAAGTCGGTTAATAATACCTTTTCTTACGAAAGTCGATGTCAAAACAGTCAATGAAATAAAAAACAAAGTCCTTTTAAACCTTTTTGTAGTTGTTTATGAAGTCGCTAACTTTTTTTTTAACTTCTTCCTCCTTTCTTCTTTTTTCTTTTTTTTTTTCTTCCTTTTATTAAAAAAAAGGCTAAAACAACATCACAATAGCCGCAACTAAGAAGGACCTAGTGAATATTTATGGTGGTCTATATCCTAGTCGCTATAGGTGTACTCGGGAGTGGTTGTCGGCTGTATTTGCGAGTGTAAATTGAAACATGTCGAGAGTTAATTGCGTCCAGGGCGGGCGTGGGAGGGGCCGTGGATAATCCTGGGACCTGCGTCCGACCCCGCGCCTTGCGACCTTCCACCACAGATAAACGCCCGCTACACCATTGCTGGGATAGTGTGAATTAACAGCGAAAATTGTTGGATTTTGCGGACGTTTTGGCCTGTTTCTGGAATTATTTTGAAGAGTAATTTAGTTTTGCTTAGATAGATAAATAAAATAAGTTTTTCAAAATTTTAAATGACGGTGTAATTTGATTTGCAATTTACTGATGCTCTCAAATACCCAGGTTTTAAACCTTGTTCACGATGCTGGTGGACTTTTTTTTAATGATTTTAACTACTTTTATTAAGTATATTGACATATTTACAAAATTATAAAATAAAATACCTATGTAATTTAAAAATCTTTATACAACTCAAAAGTTATCCGACGGGAACATAAAACCTACTATCCAAATTATAAATTCAGTAGTTATTGCGTGTCCCTTTATAGCATTAGTAGGATAAGATTTATTTCGCTGTATCCACCCAACGCGTTTCTCACATAGATCAGCGAAAAGTCTAAAAACCTAATATATTTGCTAAACACAGTGTTTACGTTCCTATTCCTGCTTCGTTCCTATTTACTGGCTTACGTATAAGGCTTGTATACAACAGCGTTCATTTACGAGCTGACAAGTTTAAAAGATAAGGCACTCACTCCTGTAAGACTCCTGCAGTAAAACGTAAAAAGTGCTTCTTTTTTTCCTTCGTTGTCTTTGTGTATTTATCATTTCTGTTTACTGCGGAATCTTAAAATAAACTTGCATTTTCTTTGCTCTTTAATACGGTCAAAAGTCTTTCATAAATTCCTGTAAATAAACTACAGCATACGATGGATTGTTTCTCTTCAAGTTTCAGTTAAGTAATTGAATATTTGGTATTTGAAACTGCGTTGTTCTCCTTCGAACTAAATGCTATTGATTAGCAGCTGAAGCAATTCCTTGAATTTCTGGCTCATTGTGCCATCTGCTGCATTGCGAAGGATTTGGCTAGCGTACCCGAAGTTGATGCTATTATTTTATCCATTTCATAATTAACTAGAGCTTTTAAGAAGACTTCAGTTTTGACTAATAAACTTGATGAAGTGGAACAATAATCATGAAAAAGTTTACCGGTGAATTGCGTCTACGCAAAATTGTCCGTAAACCAAGCCGTATTATTTGCTACGGCGCACAGTGGTGCAGGTAGTACGTGCATGCGGAAAATATTATTTTTAAATGAAAAGACGTTGCGTTTCTTTATAATACTTTGTTAAAAATATATAATGAATGTACCAGTATACAAAAAGAAAGATATAATAGGTATTTTTTTTCATCATAATATTCACATCATCTTATTTTTTCACATGAATTCAATTCAAAATTTTATGCAAAATATACAGTCTTTAAGCATTTCTATATAAATAAATACTAATAAACTAAATATTAAATAGAGAAAATATAGTTTTCGAGATGGGTGAGAAACACTTATTAATATAACGCACTTTTTCTTAACTACAGAGCGTCATTAGTTAAGGACCTGGTATTTCCAAGATCGCAGGTTTTCGCAGCTAAAACTGATGTATTCCTAATCTATAGGGTCTAATTAATCACCGAAGGTATATCATTACGTAACGGTCGATAACGGAGATTAGTTAAGCTCTCATGATTGAAAACAAAGGGTTCCAAATGACCTTCTTCACAAAAAATGCAATAACCAGTAATTATTTATTATATAATTATATTATTTTTACGTATTTCATAAATACACACATTGAACATAAGATTAAACTAAAAATAAAAGTTGTAGATTATAGTATTAAGGTCCTAATTCATACTTGAAATAACAATATTTTTTGCACGAAATTTGTTAATTCTCGATCATCCTACTTTGGCATGATATTATTAAATACTGTGGAATTATTTATCCGTATTAATTTTAAGACTTGTTTCTACTAACACTCTAGTATGTGTATACCAAATTGTAGACATTTTAAACAAGGTCGACCTTTTGACTTTTTTCCGCCCTTGAACCAATGTGCGGCGTAGCGTTTTGCTACGATAGCAAGGTCTACGCACCTACGAAATTATTACTAAGCAAAATTATTTCACAATGTTACACTATAATAGTTGTAAATTAAATCTAGTGTCAGTTTTTATATAAATACAACTTCAACTCTAGTCCGACATTAGATTGTTTTATTATATTTATTATTGTGGTAAAATAATCAAATGAGTTCTCCTACCCAGGGCAGAAAGGGGAGGCCTGTCAGACTTGTACTCTCTAATATCTGATACTTCAATAGCCCATTACGTTCCAGGGTCACGGTTACCTGATGAGACAGTCCCGCGACCCCGAGACATTTAATCAAAACAGTTAATATGGAAAAAGGAATGAATTACGTTCCAATCTCAACTACTCAGCTGAAACTTCTAGTAAATATTTGTACTTCACAAAATACCTCCACTCTCCGTTCTAAGATTGAAAACTTTAAAGAGAAAGAAAATTCAACGAGGACCGCCAACCCTACACTCCACCACAAAGTTCTCGGAGGCCTCGCGGAGTGTCATCGAGTAGTAAAACAAAGGCCTCCTTATTACACAGGTTGAGCTCGTCATAATTTCAACAAGTTTACGTGCGTTCAACAAGAGTAATGTCGTACCTGATTTATGTTTGCCTGCTGTTGTATACTTAGGACAGAACAGGTTTATGAATCTTTGTTACCGGAAACTTTCATGTAAGGAATGTGTAGTGTTTGCTGTTTGGTGCTCTGTTGCAGGGAATGTAATCTTTGTTTTCTTGGCAGCGTTGATTTTGGTGAAATGTTATGGGGGATTTACACAGGTCGATTCTTGGTCGATTATACTCGTACCGCACGGCTAAATTGACTGTCTAAACAACGTTTTGGCTAGTTTTTACTGCTAATTTTTGTAATCTTACTCAAAAATCGACAATTACTGTAAAAGCCCCATAAGAACGTTTCGTAAACTGCTATTAACAGATTAGCTTCATATTTAGTACCTAGAATTTAAGCACATGTTTTGTTGCTATTTTTTTAATTACTGCTGAATTTAGAAGTCCTTCTCCATAGTAATTAATAAATTAATTAATAGTAATGGATAAATTGCCTGAATATTGTATTTAATTACTCACCTACCTTGAGGCCAGTATATTGTTCCTTAAAATGTCTTAAATTAATTATATATTACCGTACTGTCAAGCTGTGTTATTTGATCACATAAAGCCAATATTATTAATGATTTATTTATTTACTTTTACCACAAGTCCCAATAGATGTTTTCCTTGTAGAACTTCCTTCTACATCACTTCCATGTAAGCGGCCTTCGGGGAATATTCCTATAAACATCGCGATCCTCTCATACAACCCTAATCCCGATCTAAAAACGTCGTCATAATGTAAGACACGCGCGGCGCCGAATTATTCGACTGTGAAAGAGTGATATTAACTTTACCAACTTGCTCCACTTGAACTCCGTCTTAACATTTCACCGAAATCATAATAGCCTTCTTTTCGCCGTCGATCGTCGATCCATGTTGACTTTGAAAGTCGAATTCAAGAGGATTTGTTATCTTTGTCTTTCAAATCCGATTGGATTCAAAGAAGATACCGTCTTCTAGTATCCGCCTCGCAGTAATTTACAACTTGCATAATAGTGTTCAAGAACATTAACTCGACATAGTCCTCATCGTTCTTTCATAAGTTTCTCGGCTTCTCAATGCGGCAACTTCATTCCGTTGTTCTTTAAAGCCTGCTGCAAGTCAAAGCAATTGCAAGTATTCCAAGTGTCTCAAACGGAGAACTCCAACTAGAATATTAACTGAGGATTTAGTATTTAGTCGAGAGTGGAAATTGAAACATGTTCGGAGTTAATTGTGACTAGGGCCCGCGGTCGCTTCACTTCGCGCCAAATTTCGGATTCAGGGCGTCGACACAATGCAAACTTCAGCTTGTTGTTCAGCAAACTCTTTGTTGTGCTCATCGAATAATAAATTCTCGTGTTTCGTCGAAATAGATGTTTTGAGCGCGACCTTATTAGTCAGTTTATTTAAAATAATTTAATGAAAGCTAAAGCTTTGCTAAATAAGGCAAAGTCGCCGTCAATTTATAGAACAAAGACAAATCCCTAGACACAGTACAAAAAGCACGAGAGTAACACGTTAAACCGTCAAACAAAGGTGTTTTACAGCGAGATGTTAAATTAAACAATTAAGTAGATCATTAATGGATGAAGTGTGGATGTAAATGAATTGGGTTTCGACAGTTTTGTTTGTTTTCACGGGTGCGACGATGGCCCTTGACTGGAGCGTCAGCCGCACTCGCCCGCGTTCGTAACCAATTTAACATTCGATATGAGTGACATGCTGCTACATTAAAAGGTAACATTACCATATCCTCGTTAATTTGTATTGGCTGTCTCTTAATCGGTATGGACGCTTAATGATGGCGAACCTGTGTCCTGTACCGTGTATGTTTTCATACTGAAAAAGGATATCTCGCTAAAAACCTGCTTGTTTACGAATCGCAATTCATGTTCGATATTAATTTCAGTTGAAAGGATCAGTATTTTTATGAAGCAAAAGTTAATTAAACTCTTGCTGGTTGTATCAAATGGGTACATAAAAAACTGGTTTTATGATACCTACTGAATTAATCATTTGGGGAGATAAATTTAAATAAAATTGGACAATAGTAACAGCCGGTTTTTGAAAGCCTGGGGAGTTTTTGCGTAAGCTTCAAAAATGTGTTTGCTTTTTATTTTCGTAATTTAGTAATATTCAGTGCGTTATTTATGGTGTTTTTGCAAACGTTTAATGCAACAAAGGATTATGAATCACTTTCAAAATCCTTCGTATTATAGTAGAGACTGCCTTTTTGATAATAATTATATTGTATTTGACAACACTAATCAATACAACATAAAAATGATCTATCAAATAAAGTTACAATTGATTGAAGAATAAAGGCCTATCCGCACACAACAGTGCCGTACCGTACCGTTCCGTGACGTGCTTTTCATATAATTATACGAGTGAACGAAAATCACTGAACGCCACTGACATTGATGAGTACGGATAGCGTCGTACAAAATGTATGGTACAATATCATATTTCTCTGACACTGATCGATACGGCACAGATCACGTCACGGAACGGTATGGTACAGAACGTGTTGGCACTGTTGTGTGTGAATAGGCCTTAATGGAGGCTTAAAAAATTATGTGTCATAAAAAACTTGTGTCATAGAATAAGTGTCGGTTTCACCAAACTCTTTTAGTTTGTTAAATGCCTCATTTAAACTATCTATGCCATTGGATGAATAGTTTAATTTTAAACACGACCAAAAATTGAGTTTACTAGTTTATCTTAACAAGCTTATGCCACCCGCTTCGTCTGTGTGGAGACGTGGAGTGTGGAGTTTGTTAATTGGTCTAGTGTAGTTTACTACCGGAATAAATAGTGGTAGGTGTCAACCTAAATTATAATTTACCTGTGTATATCATAAATATTTTTCCGTGTCAATTTAAATCCGTATAGCTGTTCTGACGTGATTGAGTCATGAACATTTCGTCTATCTATTTATCTAAATATCCAAAATGTTGCTAAGATACTTATAGCTGGTCGCGTGACTTATTTCCTTACCGTGACTCCGGAACTTAAAGGGCTATTGAAGGACACCGTGGATTTCAGTCATTACAAGTCTTACAGTCCTTCTCGCCCTGTCCGGGGTATATAGGAGGACTCATTTGATGATTTTACTACCGCAAAAAAAAGATATTTATAACAAAGAGATTTTTACGGATTTTAAATAGATGTACCTATCAACATATCCAGACATGTGCATTCTGATAATCTTCCATAGCTAGACTTTCCTCTGCAAAAGCCCGATCCCATTACTTTTCAATAACAAGCCCCTCAGCATTTCCTGCGCAACATGTACCAATAACGTGTAACACATCTTGTTACAATACACGTTACGCTGCGTCCAGTCGAATGCGATTAGTTAGCTTGAGATAATTACACATTCCATTTGTCCGGTTAATCCCGGCCTAATCGGATGGTGCTTGATAAGGGTCGCCCCACCTTAGGTGCGAGGCCTATGACGTCACTATTTTATACATATACCTTTATAAAGGGGAATATTTTCGGCCAGTACCTACAGTTTTTTTTACTGTGAAAAAATGCATGCAACATGGACTGCTAAAATCATACCCGTTTTTCTCGTTTTTTTTTTCGTTGTTGAAAGAAGGAATTATTTCATACTGTTGTTTTTCTTTTTCGTTTTTTTTTTTTTGTTTTTTGTTTAGAGTTTTCGCCTGTTTTAAAAATACTAGTTGTTACCAGCGACTACGCCTACTACAGCTCGTAAATTATCCCATAGGGGGATAAAATTAGGATAAAATCTTATGTTTTGTTAATCCAGGATATAATATATCTGTACCAATAAATAGTTAACTGGAGTCTGATTACTAGCCTTCCCAGCATTTACCTACTACCCAGTATTTAACCAAATATGAAACAACGCTCAACTTAGTGCTTTGAATTGTCCAAGATCTTAATAATATAATTCTATTCTAATTCCCTCAAAGATTCAAACACAAATTGGCAAAGGATTTGATTAAATTCATTAAAAAAGTGTTGGATGGAGTAAAGTTATAACAATTAATTTGGGTATAATCGGAGGGTGAATGATAAGGGTGAACCCGTTTAAGGTATACCTCGATACCTTTTCTTGACCCTTACGGTTTCTATTATTTGTTTAAAAAAAAACCATTCGTGCGTTTTTTTTATGTCGATTGGAGCACAAAACCCGTGGTTTCAGCTTTAGTGCACCATGTTACGTGTCACACATCATAATATGCGACTACTGAAAGGCTTCCTTTGGTAAGGCGCATCCACACATGCCCGGCGGCACGGCCGGCGGCATGGACGGCGGCCGTGCCGCCGGCATTTGCCGCATCTCAGCCGCGGCACGCGCGGCTTTTGGTTGCCGGCGGCAGTTTGCTTGCGGCTTCGATACGGAGTGGTAGTGTTCGTTACATTATTTGTTAAATAATTATTAATGTAATGTTAATTATGTAATTATTAATGTAATGTTATGTTCATAGTCCAACATCTTTCAATCCTACGTACACGACTAACTTCGACGAAAGTCACAACACTACTGCGAAAATTGCAACCGCATCTGCAGGCCGCCGGCAACCGCGCAAAGCCGGCGGCCTGCATTCAGCGGCAAGGCGGTCTGAAACCCGGCGGCATAAGCCGGCGGCATGTGTGGATGCGCCTTTAGACTCATCTAAAGTCAGATTTAGACAAGAGTTTCTAACATCTGACGACTCACACCAACACTGTGAGCGCTCATTGTTCAAATCAAATAGGGCACTATTCGATTTGACCATACCTTTTCTAACTTTCATAACACGTTGAGGTCCTGGTGTTATGGGTTGAGTTACACGATAACTGACAAATGCTTGCACTGACTGGACAGGTCCACTCAAATCTGGGAGGTTCTTTCTTCAAAAAACTACCTGCATGGTTCTCATATAACTTTACCAATACAAAATTGTCTGGACTTTAAAAGAGACTGTGACCTCTGAGTTTGTTTCGGATGTTTCGTCAGTTATGAAACACCGACTTCATCTAGTTTAAAAATAGTTGTGTCTTTTGACGTGTAAAACGAGTTTGCCAAAACCAATTTATTAATTATAGATCAAATATTATTTTACCCAGCACTCCAACAGAATTGATAGAAAAGATGTGTGTGTGTGAAAAAATAAAAATATCCTTTAAAAGAACATAAAAATAACTAAGAATTCACCGAAATAGTCTCGATAGCTGCCGCCATTTTCAGTCTATAACGCCTCATGAATATGATACCTTCGATTTGGTGTGACTCGCAAAAGTTTGACAGTCAAGGCAGGCATTTCCTTTTGCCCTTTTTATATAGAAATTTCACGGTTAGTAACCGCGAACGATTTGTGAATTTAACACACCATATTATTAGATTTTCCCTTTCCTCTCCTTTTTCTTGAATTCTCTTTTGAAATGTGTAAAAGAAATTTACTGTAGATAGATATTGAGATTTCGGAAGGTTTTATTGAGTAAAATTCATCATCAGCCTATAATGTTCCCACTGCTGGGACACAGGCCTCCTCTCTGTGAGAGGGAGTGGGCCATAATACACCACGCGGGCCCAGTGCGGTTTGGTGGATGTCACATGTCTTCGAATTTTTGGTTCTAGGACATGCCGGTTTCCTCACGATGTTTTCCTTCACCGTTTTGAGAGCAGTGGTGATGAAATATAGTACACTCACTCATTTGATGACTTTACCGGGAAAAAAAAAAAGTAGGCATCGTAATACGAAATTGTATCAAGTACGTAAAGCAATTACTGAACGCTACAGCTATCTGGCTGTTTCCGAGAAATAGCGTTGGAAAACCCAATTTTTATTTACTTGAAATGGAAATTCAATCATGTCATAGGAAACTGTTTATTGTATAATATTCAGCTTTTTTAATTACGTAGTATTTTTTTATTGTACAAACCCACAACACTATTCTACTGAAAGCCAGAATCAACTGTGACAGATCAAAAATCGTAATAACTATGATTACCTACCTTTTTCATCGTATACTGTTTTACATTCAGTGATCGGTTTTGTAATTAAATTTTAAAGCAGTGTTAATTTTTATATTGTTTTTTTTTTGCTTTTATGTTTATTTGTAATAATAAGCTATTCTTATTTATGCTTAAATGAAAATGAAAAATGTTTTATTCAGTAACACATTTGGTTTAACAATATTGAGGTTGACCTCTCCTTTTAAGTGTGAAAACACCTGTGCCAGAAGTGGCCGCTCTCCCTTAGCTAGTTTACATTTTTGTTTAAATGTATCTTCTTAATAACTTATTAACTTATAATTAATCTATACCATATAAAAGAATGAGTTACGCTGTGAGTATGTGTGCGAAGTTGTGAGTGCCTATGTGTGTGTGTGAGTGTGTGGGTGTGTGTGAGTGTGTGTGAGCGAGTGAGTGAGTGTGTGTGAGTGTATGTGTGGGTGTGTGGGTGTGAAATATATACGAGACACATTTCTTTAGTAGTGTTTCATTTTGTTTTTATATTTTATAGATATAACAAGTGTATACACAATGACAGACTAAACATTTTTATTTAATAATATGGACAATCATATTCTCAGTGTCTTCATAGTTTAGAGTTTTCAACCACTCTGTCACCATCCGCTTACATTCTAAATTAGTTTTTGTATATATTTTAAGAATTTTATTAATATAATTATATAAATGCGAAGATTGATCTAAATATTGGTGACTAGCAAAGTAAGTCCTACATGCACGTGTTTTAATGACTATATACTTCCGTCTTTTCGTTGATATAGTGGGATCAACTGTAAGCGACTTATGTGTTTTTAGAATGGCATGTAGGATATATAATTTACGAATAGTTAACACGTTAGCTATTGAGTAAAGAGTAGCTGTTGGAAACCTAAGTTTTTTAAAAAACATAACCTTCAAGAGTATCCTTTGAGCACGTTCCACCTCGAGGAATTTAGTTTTAGATGCACCCCCCCATACTGGAATGCAATAGATCATGATTGACTGAGCCAAGGCAATATAGACCTTTTTAAGTAGTTCAACGTTAGACGAATGTCTAAGGATTTTAAATATCCAGATCAACTTCCTAATTCGACCACCTATTAGATCTATCTGAGAGTGCCAAGATAGTCTTTCGTCAATCATGACTCCTAAGTACTTCGTGGTATCTACCCTGTTTATTTTAGGGCAATTGCAGTTGTTGCTAGTTCTAGGGCAGTGATGTATTCTAAGACCATTTTCAGGGCTAGGTTGAGTTCTACTGTCGATGGAAAAACACATGTAGTTGGTCTTTGATTTGTTTAAGGTAAGCAGATTCTTCCTCAGCCACAAGGCAGTGGTAGCCAAGGCAGACTCAGCATCCTTCTTTACGGTGTCCCAAGATTTTCCTGTTATTACCATGGCAGTATCGTCAGCATATGAAAATATCTTAGCGTTGTTTGAATTCATATTGCAGAGATCATTTATGTAAATGAGGAACAGTGTTGGTCCTAGGACTGAACCCTGGGGCACCCCGAATGTCTGCCCAGCTTCGTCACTCACAAATTGCCCTACCTTAACCCTCTGGGTCCTCCCTCTGAGATAATCCCTAAGCAAATCCAAGGCAGTGCCTCGTATACCAATGTTTTCAAGTTTTTGCAAAAGAACGTGAACAGAGACGGTGTCAAACGCCTTTTTCAGGTCCAAAAATACTGTTAGGCATCTGCCTCCACTGTCCAATTCATCTGTTATTAGAGAAGTCAGAGCCAGTACCGCATCTTGGGTTGACTTGCCAGATCGAAAACCATATTGAGAGTCTGATAAAATTTTATATTTATTGAGGTAATCTGTTAACCTATTATTTATAAGCTTTTCCAGTATTTTGGACAGTGAAGGTAGGACGGAGATCGGTCTATAATTATTGACATCCTCTCTGTTCCCACTCTTATGCACAGGAGTAATAACTGCTTGTTTCAACGGAGTAGGGAAAGCTCCACATGTTTTACTCTCCCATCTCATCTCCCATCTCCCATCTAGTTAACACATGTTAACTAGATGGGAGATTACTGGAACTAGTATGTGCCTAGCCATTCTGAGGAAGCTAACTGGAATACGATCCCATCCAGGAGCACTATCTGTTTTTAAACTCATTAAAACTTCTAATACCTCATGTGGATCAGTGTCCAGTAGAACGAAGGACGAGAGTTGAGACTTACGTGGAAAAAGGGAGTCAGATAAATTTTGTATGGGACTTAAAGGTGTAATCTCACTAGCAAGGCCCGCCCCTATTCCTGCGAAAAAGTTATTAACATAGGTGATTGATTCATTTTCAGAGGCTTTGATGTTAAGTAGTTTCTCGTTATCGGTTTTAATCTGTTTTATGTTAGTAATATTTTTAATGTTTCTCCAAAGGCATTTTGAGTTTTTAACGGATTTTTCCCGTAATTGTTTTTCATAATTATGTTTGAGTTTCTTTATTAATTTATTGCAATAGTTACGGTAACGTTTGAACGTAACACTAAGGATTTCATCATGGGGATTAGAACGTAACCTTTTCTGCATATCGTTTCTATTCCTAATGCACCGTAACACTCCTTGTGTTATCCAAGGCCTGATAACCCGATTCTTTTTTGGTATTGGCTTCTCACGTGTGTTCTCTCTCAGTGATTCTGTGATATTTGATATTAAGCCATAACAAAGTATTTCAGGATCGTCGCAAAGCAGTAAGTTGGAAATGTTCTTGTGAACTGTCTAAAGCGCTTTCATAGTCAATAACAGTAGCCACTTTTGCAATCTTGGATTTAGTCTTTACGTTGGTCAAGTGTAAAAATGTCGTTAAGTGGTCTGTTATCGAGGTCTCGAGTACTGTTACTCCTGCAGATGTCTACTTTTATCTAGCTTAAGCATAATGTGATCCAGGCAGCTTCCTGCCCGAGTTGGCAAAATTATGTCTATAATAGCTGTATGAATGTTGATGGTTGGAGAGGAAGAGTTAGGTCAAAGAAAAGATGGATGGATTGTATAAAGAAGTAAATGATTTTTTGACGTCTGACAGGAAAGAATGGAAGAAGAAAACGTGTCGCACCGACCACAAATAAAATGAGATAAGATCACGAAGTTGAAGATGATGTTTATGATGGCCCCTTTTATATTTTATTTTACGTTTTTATGTGTATTACCTGAAATTAATACATCGGGCCTTTACGTTCCGGGGTCACGGTCATTTGGTAGTCCCGCTTTGGCCCTCTGGAGCCCCGTCATTGTAATGACACTCTTTGAGGAGCGCGTGGAACACAACGCGCCTTCAACCATGGGTAATGGGAATGGTCCATGTTCGGACAGCGAGTCGCCCATTACTCGCCGCCCGCATGTAGCAGCTGTGTGCAACTTTGGCAGCTACGGTGGTCGGAGATCGTCTTGCGACGTGGGCGTCTACCACTGCGGCTGGAGCTCACTCCATTTTAAGGCTTAATTTATTTTCTGGGCTGGATTGAGGACGAGAGAATACCTATTGAAAAAGAATGAATGACACTATGTTTTTTTCTGACAATGGCAATGCAGCGGGTAGAAGCTTTTATAAAAATAAATACATACTATTTTTGTTAAGAAATTGCAGTTAACCCTTCTGCAGTAAAATAAAGTAATGAATACTGTGCAGATATGTAGGAAAAACAACTCGAAGAAAGAAATGACCACCATTAAATAATTTCCCTGGAGAATCATTTCATTACACGTGCATTTATAGATATTCCTCGAATGACACAATGGATAACCAAATTAAATACATCCCACTCTGAGTTTCTGCTTGCTAAAGAATGTACAGACATCAACATACTTAAATCTGTCAAATTTATTTGATAGATTTTCAACCTTATCATAATAGAGGAAGGTTAATGTTCGATTGGTAAAATTTGACAGTATTTGGGGTAGTTCGACATGCCAGTGTCTGTATACAGAATGTTAAATTAATTCTTTTTTTTGTAAACAATTAAATATGGATTATCTTAATGGTAAATAAGTGATCTGCAAGAATCGATGATCTAACACTATATGCTTTTAAACATTCTATTCGGTGTAATAAAACAATATGGTCGTATTGTTTTGCGTGCTGTTATACGTGTATGGTATAAGAACACATGTAGCTACTTCTTTATAACAGTACTAGCTGACCCGGCAAACTTCATATCGCCTCGAAATCCTTTTTTTTTTGTCATATTATTCACTCACATTTTATACCTTCCCTGGACTTTCAAAAATAATCTTTTCTATAATATAAAAATCAATTGGTGTTCGTTAGTCTCAATTAAACTCTAAAACGTCTGGACCGATTTGGCAAATTTTTGTTTTGAATTATTAAGTCCAGGGAAGGTTTAAAAGGTGATTTTGAGGCGGCACGAAGTTTGCCGGGTCAGCTAGTTCAAAATAATAATTAATCAAATCGGTTCAGCCGTTCTCGACTTTTAGTGAGACTAAGGAACAGCTTTTGATTTTTATATAACACAGAAGAAGAAGATTAGTCAAAGGCGTTTAAGCCTGTCTGAACGCGCATAGCTTCTAAACTAATATACAAATATTTTGTTGTGTTCGTTATTGGCATGACAAGATTTGTATGTCAGAAAGTCGAGATATTCACAACGATAGGTTGAAAAGAAGAAGGATCACAATCCATAGAAAATTACCCCACGTCCTATAACAAAGTGAAATACCTCAAAAGAAAGATAAAAATTTATAAAAAAATATGGGATACTCCCCAACTTCATTTTTTTACACCTTCATATGGAAAAATTGCTTTAAAAATAGTCCAGGCGCTGATAAGAAAAATTCGTTTGTATGCGTATTTATAGACCGATTTAAAAAAATCTTTTTTTGTTTGAAAGGGTTCCCCCATGGTAGTCCCACGGCCGTAAAGTCAGGTCTTCGGTCTCCAGGACCCCGGATAAATAAAAGAAAAATCTTAAAAATAAGCTCATTTTTGTACTATAGATTATTAGTTATTCACTCTCTTGTTGTTTCTTTTGACAGCACGCTTAGCGGGGTGGCTGAGCGGTTGGACTGCTGCGCTGCGTGTCGCGGGTTCGACTCCCGCACGGAGCAAAGATTTGTACGATCTACAAGTATTTTTTTCGGGTCTGGGCGTTTGTGTATGTAACTCACATACATAAACCCCTAGGTATTTGTGTGTGAGTTTCTATGTTTGTAAACGCACCCATGATACAGGAGGAATTCCTGGTGTGAGGCAATGTTAAAAAAAACTGTAACTGTGACGCATTATGATGAGACAGAATCAAAGATATCGCGAGGGAGTGGTCTCCAGAGGTTATCTATCTAATATCTTTAAACGAGCAATTCTTTTATATTTATTTATATATAATCAGGATCTCGGAAACTGCTCTGTTTTTAGATTTTCGAAAAGTATCCTATAAGGAGGGTGACCGGGCGTTTAAATTCACTGAGTTCGAAGTTAGAAACACGAGCAGACGAAGTCGCGGGCGAAGTGCTATTTCATCATCACCAGCCTATTATTGTTCTGTTCCCACTGCTGGGACACAGGCCTCCTCTCTGTGAGAGGGAGTGGGCCATAATCCACCACGCGGGCCCAGTGCGGATTGGTGGACGTCACATGTTTTCGAATTTTTGTTTCTAGGATATGCCGGTTTCCTCACGATGTTTTACTTCACCGTATTGAGAGCAGTGGTGATGAAATAAATAACACAAAGTAATGCGCCTGCCTGGTTTCGAACCCACGACCTACTACTCGTAAGTCGGGGCCGATACCACTAGGCCACCGCTGCTTTTTCGGAACGGGAACCGGGCTTTTCTCGAACCTGGGACCTTGATAAATCGATTCCTTGAGCCGAAAAACCCCTAATCTGTAACTTTCATGAAAATCCTTGGAGCCGTTTCCGAGATCCTGATTATATATAAACTAGCACTTTGCCCGCGACTTCGTCTGCGCGTGTTTTTAAATTCGAACTCAGTGAATTTACTTCCCGCTCACCCTCCTCATAAGATACTTTTGGAAAATCTCTAGTAGTTTCAGAGCCCATTCAATACAAACAAACAAAAATACGCTTGTATACGAAAATACGCTTGTGTACAAAAATACCCTTTATTCGATTGAGATATAGGTTTTGAGTAAATTGAAGCAAGCAGTAAAATACTACCCTTAAAACGTAATCACCCCTTTTCACCATTTTAGGGGGTGATTTTAGAAAAACCCAAAAATGGAGGGTAGTTTTATAAAACTAATAACGACTATCTGTTTTATTCACTTAAAGTCATATTCGTGCCAAGTTTCAAGTTTATCAACCCAAGGAATAAGATTTTACACACAAAAGTTTTCACCCCTTTTCACCCCCTTAGAGGTCGATTTTCGCAAAATCCTTTCTTAATGCTTACTTGCATTGCAGTTTGCAACTATCATCCAAAATACAGGTTTCTACGTTTAGTGGTTTAATATCCTTAAAACTTGAATACCCCTTTTCACCAACATGGGGGGTGATTATCGAAAAATCCAAAAACACGTGTTTGATTAATTCTTATTTAGTATATAAATACTGATTTTCAAATTCATCAGTTTACGCGTTATGGTTTTCCATACAAACTTTAACAACCCTTAGATTACCAATGGAGGGTAGTTTTAAAAAAATAAAGGTGCTAATCTTATTTATTTACTTGTATTCTCATTCGTGGTAAGTTTCAAGTTTAAACCCAAGGAATAAGATTTTTCATACAAACGTTTTCACCCCTTTTCACCCCCCTTAGAGGAGGATTTTCGCAAAATCCCGTCTTATTGCCAATCTACATGGTAGACTGCAAGTGCTGTCCAAAATTCAAGGTTCTGCGTTTAGCGGTTTCGGCTGTAGTCGAGTCAAAAGAAAAACCCCTGTTCCATTATATATATAGATAAATATAAAAGAATTGCTCGTTTAAAGATATTAGATAGATAACCTCTGGAGACCACTCCCTCGCGATACCTTTGATTCTGTCTCATCATAATGCGTCACAGTTACAGTTTTTTTTAACATTGCCTCACACCAGGAATTCCTCCTGTATCATGGGTGCGTTTACAAACATAGAAACTCACACACAAATACCTAGGGGTTTATGTATGTGAGTTACATACACAAACGCCCAGACCCGAAACAAATACTTGTAGATCGTACAAAACTTTGCTCCGTGCGGGAATCGAACCCGCGACACGCAGCGCAGCAGTCCAACCGCTCAGCCACCCCGCTAAACGTGCTGTCAAAAGAAACAACAAGAGAGTGAATAACTAATAATCTATATTACAAAAATGAGCTTATTTTTAAGATTTTTCTTTTATTTATCCGGGGTCCTGGAGACCGAAGACCTGACTTTACGGCCGTGGGACTACCATGGGGGAACCCTTTCAAACAAAAAAAGAATTTTTTAAATCGGTCTATAAATACGCATACAAACGAATTTTTCTTATCAGCGCCTGGAATATTTTTAAAGCAATTTTTCCATATGAAGGTGTAAAAAAATGAACTTAAGAATTAGGCCATATTTTTTTTTAATTTTTTACCTTTTTTTTGACGTATGTCTCTTTGTTATAGGACGTGGGGCAATTTTGGTCCATCTTCTTTAAACCTATTTCGTGCGAAGGCTTCCCTTTACCTACCTATATAATTTGCTGGGCGAGTCTATTATAAACAGCCAGAGACTATTGAAAATACATGGACAAGAATACTAAAAGCGCTTTGTTCCTTTCAGGACTCCCCAGGATAGCCTCGACAAGCTTAAAATAATCACAGATTATTTATATAGAAGACACAAAGGCCATTCCGCTTGAAATAATAGAATTACTGACTTTCACAGTTTGTTACCGGTAGCTTTCATTAAGTTTACTGAACTTTGGTTGGTTTAAAAAAGCTGCCTGTCCGCAATCCAGTTTTTATGGTACCGTGCAAGACTATACCGCTTTCAGTGCTTTCCTGACGGTCGGCGCGTACGTCAGTCGCGTTTGTCATTTGTATGAAAGTGTACAAATCGTTACAGTGCTTGACTGACGGTGCGCACGCGTATATTGCTAATTTGCTACGCATTGCGTATGAGGACCGGCTATGAGTGTCGTCAGGACCGACGGCCAGTCGGTCAGGAAAGCACTGAAACAGACTAGTTGTCAGACTGTACCTGGCTGTCCAACCTGTAACGACTGTCAAAGATCGACAAAATGACATTACATTATTTTTCACATTTTTCATGTGACATTTTTTACATTATTTTTCAAGTGACTAGAGATGATGATTATGAATGTTGATGGATGGAGAGGAAGAGGAAGGCCAAAGAAAAGATGGAAGGGAGAATAAAAGAAGAACAAGTAAAAAAAAATAAAAGAACAAGTAAAATGGGATAAGGACAGGAAGATGAGATGTCTACCCTCTATCATCCAAATGTCGCTTTTAGCAATGACTGCTCATTGTGTCAGTCTTTGTCAATGCAAGCGTGGCTTACTTCTTGAAATTCCGTCCCGTGTAGTAGTTATTATTCAACCACGACCTAAGTTAGTAGGTTGAAATAATAGCTACACAGAAATAAAATAAGAATGTAATGTAATATGCATTTCAAACTACATAACGACGCCCGCATTTGTCTACTACTTCATAAGTTTGAAGTGACACTTCATAAGCGCCCGTTCACACACGCGGAGTAGTCTATAACTTTTTGCAGATCAACGCTTTCGGAAGCTGTGTAAAAACCGCAGCTGCCAACACGAAAATAACTCATGTGTTGAGAGAGACAAGAAAATGTAATAAAAATATTCAGTGGAGTTGAAAACAAAAATATGGGACGGAAAATGAGAACGAAGGGGAAAATCGCATCAGTTACTCTCACGCAACCTTACTGAATATTTTTTTGAGAGTTTATTGAATAAATATACATAATTTTGCTTTGATGTTTCATAAGTGCTTTACACCAGCTACGTGGCTGCTCTAATACCTTACCGCCTGCTGATAACTCGGAAATAAATACTTGAACATGTCGATGTACCTTTGTAGACATATCTTATTAATGAGAAGGTTGGTAAAGTGCCACGAATTCTTAAATTGAAGCAGACGTTGCCAATGTTTTTCTTTTTTCTTACCCTCTTCAAGGACTTTGGAAGGAATGAACATTGATTACTACGATTTATTTACAACTTACGACGAGTTGATCGGTTTTCTTTAGAATCCACCCACACAGTGCGTTTTATCGACAACAAGGTGCTCAAATAGAAATTACCACATAATTAAGATACTATCTGTCACAATTTCAATTTTATTTGTTGTTTTGGCGGGGCCACACTACTGGGAAATGGACAATAATGGATTCAACAATGTTGGTATAAACGTCCATCATCGTGATAATTAGAGGCATTTCCCTTTAGTATGGCCCCAGTATTACCCCCTAGTTACTACTTGTAGCTTATGTATGTAGCTATTGGGTAATTGGGTACCTATCCTTTTAAAGCATAATCAGCCTACAATATTTCCACTTTTGAGACACTCAGCTTCCAATAATATTCAAAAATCTGTTTATAGTGCAATATTCAAAGGTTATTTCATACTTAACTATTTTTCTTAAGTTTTTTTTTAACAAAAAAATAATTTAAATACAAATAATTTTAAAAACAGCAGTCCATCCAATCTATATCTTCTATCTATATCTATCTATATCTATCTATATACATATAATAAAACTGTAGAAAAATAATTTTTGTACATTAAAAAAAAACTCAAAAAATATAGCCAGCGTGTTAAAGGACAACCAATAGAGCCCATTTCTAGCATTTTTAGAATTTTTGTCTGTATGTCTGTTTGTCTGTTTGTATGTTTATTTGTTCGGGCATCACGTAAAATGTTCGAAAGCTATGTAGATAACTTTAATACACAACGACTGACCGTAACTTGAAGTAACATTTAGTTTTTGTTTCATTGAAATCGGATCAGTCTATCAAAAGATATTTGAATTTAAAGTGTTCCAGAAGTAAAATTACGGTCAGTTCACACCGAGACGCGAGTAGCGCGATCTAGCTGCTTGGAATAGAAAAACTACAAACCTATTCAAATAATGGTGTGGACTGGAGTGGAGTGGCTTGGAGTGGAGTGGAGTACAGTAGAGTGGAATGGAATAGAATGGGATGGAGTGGAATGAAAGAAAGAAAGAAAAGGTTTTTATTAGACTCACAATAGAATGGGATGGAACGTTATGAAAGAGGATGGAGTAGGATGAAGCGGGATGGAGTGAAATGGAGTAGGATGGAGTGGGATGGAGTAGGATGGAGTGGGATGGAGTGGGATGGAGTGGTATGGAGTGGGATGGTGTGGGATGCAGTGGGATGGTGTGGAATGGAGTGAGATGGAGTGGGATGGACAGGGATGGAGTGGGAAAAATTGGGATGGAGCGGGATGGTGTGGGATGGTGTGGGATGGAGTGGGATAAAATGGGATGGAGTGGGATAGAGTGGGATGGATTGAGATGGAGTGGGATAGAGTGGGATGGAGTGGGATGAAGTGGGATGAAATGGGATGGAGTGGGATAGAGTGGGATGGAATGAGATGGAGTGGGGTGGAGTGGGATGGAGTGGGATGGAATGGGGGCTCTAATCCAGTGGCAATTGAATAGTACTACTGCCTTTGAACGACAGATGGCCTTTATTACAAACACGTCAAATATTCTTGAAAAATCTAAATAAATTCTAAATATAGGGTTTATATGAAAACGATATGATTTGTAAAAAACGTGGCGAGAATTAAGGGCTTCGCACTAAAAAATCCATTGTTAAATTCCGACATCCACGCGAACGAAGTTGCGGGCACAGCTAGTGTTTAATAATTACTTAGTAAAGTAATAATATTTCTAACTAGTGTTCGTATATATAGTATTCACTATATTCTAGTGAGCATATTCCAGGTGACATGAAGTTTATTTTTAATTAAGCGCTTTTGAATTTGAAATGAATGCAGAATTCAACGCAGGGTTTAAAATGCATGCTAATATTAAACTTTTTGTTCATATTTTTGTTGAATATGGTTTGAATTTGTTATTATAATTGTTATAATATTTTTCAGATATTAAGTTTTGCTTTTTAATTATAATTATTATTTTATTAAAAACAATGATGAAAAAACATTTGATTTATCTTTCTAGTCACATAGTTTTTCACGGATTTTCTTTTTTTCTTCACAGTAAAGTCAAAATATGTCTGATTAATTCAATTTATAGTTGACAAAGATGCTATGAAGCACTTTGACGCCTCAGTGTCTTATTGCCTTATTGTGTTTTTTTAATAATCCAATTTCAGTTTTAATTTTGTATCTTTTGTCACTATTAAGTTCGTGATTTGTACATTTTTAGTTCTGTAAATATTTTAATCATTAAAAAATTATATCATAACTTTATTACAAGTTTTATGTGACTAATAAATGTTACTTTTACGTGTTTTGACTTAGACATTTCCCGACTCGGTTTCGAACTAGAAGTTTGACAGTTGTGCGACCTTCTTGCTAAGTAACGTCTATAAATAACTAGGTCTAGATGGACTTTAGGCCAAAAGTGATCAACTTTTTACGGTTACCGGGCAAAATATCATTTGTTTGTCTTTTTCCCAGATAAATGGTTTACCAGTAAGTTATGAACTTCGAGCGACTGCCCTTTTAAGGGTTCCGTAGCCCAATGGCAAAAAACGGAACCCTTATAGATTCGTCATGTCTATCTATCTGTCTGTCCGTCCGTATGTCACAGACACTTTTCTTCGAAAGTATAAGAGCTATCCTGTTGAAACTTGGTAAGTAGGTGTATTATGTGAACCGCATCAGGATTTTCACCCAAAAATAAAAATAAAACTAATTTTAGAGGTTGCCCCCCCTATTTACAATTGAAACTCAAAATGTTTTTTTTTTGCATGGAACACAAACGTGTAAGCAAATGTAGCAAATGTATAACAGTATCTTAGGATTTCAAGAGAAAAACAAGCAAAATTTTGGCTGTTTGTAACTCGAAAATGATCCCATACACGTAACACCGTAATAAAGGTTATCCTATGTGTTATTCCGTGCTACAAAATATCCATGTAGCAAACATCCAAATCCGTTCATTAGTCTTTGTGTGAAAGAGTAACACATCTATCAATCCATAAATCCATTGTCACAAACTTTCGCCTTTACAATATCAGTTTAGAATTCAATCCTCTAGCTAATTTATTTACATACATAATAGCACACACGGACGTTTTCCCCGGTTCGCATACATAGCTTGGTCGAACAGGTATCACGTCAGCGTTGAATCCGCCGGCGACAGATGTTGGCCCGACATTATTCTAGAACAATTTTATCGTCCCAAACTAGTGCAGTCTGCTAGCGGCTTTTGTTTTCCTAGTACCTACTCTGACTGTGCTTGTTTTGCTAGATTTTCTATCCCCAATTTATTATAGGTGCATGTTCTATTGCCATGTTATGTTTTCATAGATATTTTCAAAAATGTATTTTAAATGCGTTGCCAATTCGTCTAACTCAAACAAGCTATAAAGAAATTGGTTTGGGCAAGCTTAATGCCAATTTGTTTGTTTACATTTGTTTCGTATTAAATAAATAATAGTATTAGTTTCTTTAACGCGATTTCTTCTTCAGAGATTAGCTTTTAGTCAAAAGCAAACATGAACTTTCATTTAAAAAATTTAAGATGACTGAGCCATCTTATAAACGGTTAGCTGACAACAAATTCAATATCGTCACTGTTCAATAAATACAGTTTGACCCCTTCATTCGCGGTGTATTTGTTATCATAATCCCCGCTGGCCCATATTCGTCATGTGTCGGGGGACTCTTTCGGACCCCAACTCCCCAAGATACACCCACTTATCTGTTCACACAAAGTATTTGTTTCGATTCTCAGTCGTCATTTGTTTTCTGACAGGATTTCGATGTCGCAAATCCGTGAAGATAATTGAAACGGAATATTACGTTGTTTTATAGAATCGGACTTTGTACGTCAAATTCAGGCCTCTGTAATCTTGTCAACGTTTGTATTTTTCTCTTAATATTATGGGAATATTCTTTAATGACGTCTAAGCATCGGGAACATTCACGAGATATGAAAGAATAAAATAACAAAATTGCGAGAAAGAGCGTGTACTCTTTGATTAGACATTTCTACAGTAATAAGAAATCTCTACTTACATTCGCATTCATGAATACGATTTCAGTGTAGAGTATTTCTCACAATCTAAATAAAGAAACGAGTCTAGTTTACACTTAATGTAATATGCATTGCTTGACAACAGGCGCCCGTGAGAGGCTGCTAATCTAATCCGCGGCTTAGCTGAAGAATAATGAAACACACCCGCACTCACAGACACCGAAATAAATTTCCCTCCTGAAGACTGTTACGGGTAAAATTTAATAAAGCAAATAGGAACAGCGTTACGAACTGGGATGTTTAAGCATATTTTAAGAGATTTATAAGCGGGGAAACAAAGGGCGTTATTTACAATTAATTTAGAATTATGTAGCTAATGAAAAGTGTTGGTCTGACGGCTGTATATTTTTATTTGTGTCTATTACAAAAGGTACGTCAAATTGTAATGTAATATTTTGTAATGAGCTTTTGATGTAGGTTATTCGATTACACATATTATTTTCTCCAGAACATCGTATAGTGGTTTGGAGCGATTTTCCTTGTTGAGCTTTTACGTCATTATATATTTATGGTTTTTCGTCGGTGGGTATTATGTGCTCGAATGGTTTCCGCTTTCAGATGAGGTTATTGGTTACTGTAGACAGACTTTAGAGCACCGGACGGAGAAGTCACGACTACGGTTTAGAGCAACTATTCTAGTGAAAGATTATGTTCGTAGTAAGTTATTGTTTTGTTAGTTGGTCCACAGTTTCAAGTTAAGAACATTGGTTGTCTTATGTTTCAGTTATAAATTTAAAGAATTATATTTTCATTCCCGACTGAGCAAATCATCAAAATTTTGACAAAATTGCTCAGACGGGAATAAAAAGTTGCGCTTAAAAAAAGCGCTCTGGATAAAGCTCAAATGGGAATAGGTAGGTACCTCATATCGATGACTGCATTTAAAGATATCAGGGTAATAATTTTTCAGAACTAAACCGCCTCACCACAAAACGATAAACATCTGTTGAACGCTTGACTAAAAAAAGGTGTAACTGTAAAATGATCCTTATATGAACGTAATATATCGTTTTGACATTGACAGTTTTTTTGACTTTGACAAGTGTTGAACAGATGTTTTCTTTCTTGTGGTAAGACGGAAAGCATTCATATTCAACGTGCGAAATAGAGCGTCGATTTTCAGGATAGATAATTGTTCTAAGCATCAGACACAATCTCCTTTGGCATAGTATCGAAACACCAAATAGACGTGTTAATCCCAAATGTATATTATCACATATTATCAGAGTTTCGAATTGGATTCGTTCGTTTCAACTCTATTAAAAGTTCAGACATGGACGTTAGCCGGCGCGGCGCCGGCGGCGACGACAATAATATTCAAAATACGAATGTTACCGACACATGCCGAAATAATCCGAATCATAGTTAGTAAAAGATATTCCCAGACTAAAATAATTATAGAATTTGATGGTATAATTAATAGTTTTCCATAAGAAGAGCTTACATCGAAAAAAATAGAGAAGTACTGAGTGGTCTATTCCATTCAATTTTTTTTTTCGATGTACCTACTTCTTATGGAAAACTAATTACACCATCAAATTCTATAATTGTTTTACTATTTAATGATAAATAGTTCATCTTTGTTGGGTAGTTAACTTTATTTTATAGTTAATGCAAAAGAAACTTTTAAATAATTAATTAAATTCATTTTTGCATATTATTCTCTCATTCTGTTATTTGGTTTATTGTTTTATGTTAAGAGTTAATTATCTATTATTATTTAGAAAATCACGTCGCTCAATTTTTGACACAACATGAATCGGGCCGAATCTTGTCGGTATGACATAATTACCTTTAATAATTAAAAATAAATCGTTTTTATTCAAAGTAACGTCGTAAAATATAAGTAACGTTCATTATCTTGATCACGTGCCGTAGTACGTTGACCTTGTTCAGTAACTTCCTTTTCAAACCTATGTATGATACGTTAAACTTCTTAGAAAGAAGATCATGAAACGGTCTCTGTGAAAGCCAGGATTTTTCCAAAGTACTTTGAGTATCGCAATTAAGCAGAAAATAATTAATTATAATGTTTAACTTATGTTCTAAAATACTCATCATCATCATCATCAGCCTATTAATGTTCCCACTGCTGGGACACAGGCCTCCTCTCTGTGAGAGGGGGTGGGCCATAATCCACCACGCGGGCCCAGTGCGGATTGGTGGATGTCACATGTCTTCGAATTTTTGGTTCTAGGACATGTCGGTTTCCTCACGATGTTTTCCTTCACCGTTTTGAGAGCAGTGGTGATGAAATAAATTACACAAAGTAATGCGCCTGCCGGGATTCGAACCCACGACCTACAACTTGTAAGTCGGGGCCGATACCACTGGGCTAAAATACTCGTATCTTAGTAATTTCCTGCTTTTAAAAGGTAGGGGCAACCTAGTGAAACGTGCTGCTCCATTTAAAGCAATTTAATTAACAGGTATTTCTGTGAATTGCTGTGGCAGACATCTTTTAGTTCAACGCGACCAAGTTATGAAAGAAACTGTGCTGGCGCCATATTGTGAATGACGCCACAATATGGACAGCAAACATTTTGCTAATACTTGCGCACTTTTAAAATAAACAATATTCATTGAACCAACACTAAAGTAATAACTATAATACACACCTAAAAAAAATAATACACACCTAAAACCTACTAATATTATAAATGCGAAAGTTTGTGAAGATGAATCTATGTGTGTTTAGGTATGTTTGTGACTCTTTCACACAAAAACCACTGAACGGATTTGCTTAAAATTTGGTACACAGGTAGTTTATAACCTGGATTAACACATAAGATAGTTTTTATCCCGATTGTATATGTTCCCGTGGGATAATTTTCGAGTTGTAGCGGGTGAAGCCGATGGCAACAGCTAGTTATAAAAATAATTGAAAATTAATAATTATGCAAAAAGGAGGTATATCTTTCCTAAACCTATTTTTCAAGACAGTTGACAGACGGATGTCATTGATTTTGTCTTCTAAATTATTTTGGTTTCAAGAATCATATACCTACGAGTATTTTAAAATTAAAAGTAACATTAGTAGTAAGTGATGTACCTATATAAAATTAAAAGTAACTTCTCAAGATGTAATTAATTTACTTTGAAACTCAGTACGATGCAAAAAATATTATTATAGTATCACAGTTTTATGTTTTTGCATTTCTTGCTCCAGATTTTACTTAAGTGTAAGTGAGGTGTACTTTTTTTTGCCAACTCTGTAGCGTCGTCAGGAACTTAATTTTTCTAGTCTCCTCACAGTAAAATAGCAACAATAGCTAATGCAGACTTGTATTTTTAACGACGGTGTCTTGTTAAAAGGGCTTATTCTAGGAAAGCGTTAGAATAGAAGCTTTTTATTTAGTAAAATAATGGTGATTGAAAGGTGACCACCAGCCTTTTTTAAGAACTGAAAGATTTGAGCATTAACTTGTAACAGAACATCAAGAATTCACCCTGTATAATGTTTATATTTTTGTCGAACCGAACAAAGAACAGAAGACATGTGACATCCACCAAACCGCACTGGCCCCGCAAGGTGGAATATGGCCCGCTCTCTCTCACAGAGAGGAGGCCTGTGTCCCAGCAGTAGGAACATTATAGGCTGATGATGATGATGATGAACAAAGAACAGAGCCAAGCATAGACCCAAATATCGCTACGAACATTCTCACGATCTTTCTAGCGAATGCTTCCGTCGCGAATGCCCTTCTTCATGAAGATGCCAGACTTGACAGTCCGTTTCGCCAAAAGCTCGGGAGAACGCTTGTTAGAATTCTCGCTAAACGCTGTGGCTTGCTTTCTTGTAAGAATGCTCATTTCAAGTCAATGCTCGAGTTTATCAGCACCTTTACGTTTTATGCATGTTTGTCAACTTGCGTTTTTAAGGGATTTCGTAAACTTTAGGTTAGCACAGGTGCGTAACATAATCCTAAAGTGAATCCGCAAAGACATTTGAAACAGTACAATCACTATTCCTCATAGGTATAAATAAACTCGTAACCAATGACATTCTAATATACAGATATCACTTACAAAACAACAGAAAAAACTGTTCCGGACCGAGCGGCAGCACACATAGTACACACTTTTTATTCACACATTACATTTCACTACAAGTAAAAAGGGTAGCTTGATACTCGTAAAACGCAATAAGAAATAAAGTGACTGCTAGATAAACAAACAGCGCCACGCGTCATCAACCTCCCTGTAGTCGGCATCATAGACTTGCAATTGTCCCACGTAGGACATTTTCTGGTCTTCTCGTTTTGCGCGCTCATAACAAATATCTGTTTACTAAAATATCATTGCTCGTAACATTGAGTAAATATTATATGAAAACGAAGTATGTTTATTTTGTTTTTATAAAGGATCACGTTTGAACACTGATGTGATGTGGACGACAGTGGATCGCGCTTGCCTAGAAGTAACCAAGTCACTTTGACTCTACTATTTTTTTTAATATTTTCATTATTAGAATCAAAGTTAATGTCGTGTATCCATGATAGTGGACCCTACAAATATTCAGATGTAAAGCTGGGTACTGACCGGCGGGTGTTATGTATCACTCGCAACGAGTTGCTTGTTTCCCTGCACTCTCTTTTCAAACTGCTATTTAAGAAATATGTTACATTAAGCCTCATTTAAACGATGCAAGAACTCGAACGCGAGTTGCGTTACATTGCGGAATTTATAGGTAAAACAAATTCAGTTAATGAAACAAATGCCGCAATGTAGTGAAACTCGCATACTAGTTCTTGCTCCGTCTAAATGGCGCTTTACGCCGCAAAACGTCTGTCAGAATCCGGCTTTCGATTTTTTTCAGCTCCAACATTATTTTATAAAAGGCTAGACAGGTTTCATCTATGTTAAAACAACTCTGATTTAAAGTAAACATTACAGAAAATTCTGAAATACGCAACGTGATTTCAATACCTAGATACGAGTATTATAGACATGAACCAAGTTTGATCTGAAAAAATTATAGAAAAACTAGATTGTGATCAAGATTTGAACCCGCGATCTCTTGATTCAGTACACCAGACAATTTAAATAACTAAGACCAAAACGTTTAGGGTCAAATAACATAGAGACGCGACGCTGCGCACCCAATTCAATAGAGCGTCTCAAAATCGAACCTTATTGACAATACGAAACGATACAAATTTTCAGCATGATCGTGCCACGTCGCGGTTAATGGTATAAAAATGTTACAAAGAGTTCAGTTTAAAAACTATGTTTTTTATTGTTATCTATTCTAGGAATACTGCACATCGTGGGTGCATTTACCACAAGAATATGGATAATGACATAGAATTTCTTATTCCTTATCATAAGCCTTCAAACAAATGCAACGACACGTGAAACTCCCATACTTTCAGATTCATGAATAGTCCCAAAGTCACTCAACGAGCTATAGAAAGAGCAATGCTCGGAGTTTCTCTACGTGACATGATCCGAAATGACAAAGTCGGAGGTAGACGTGGAACCAAAGTTTGTTGGAATTAGCAAGTTGTCGCGGCTGGGGCAGTCCTTTTAGATACGAGAAATGAAACCTCTGTGGAAGGTAGTACTTTGAATTGCGATCAGGAATTGTTAGAAATGTAGAAACAATACGATAAATCGATTTTGAAGATTTGTTTTTTTTCTTATTAACTAAGTTTGTTTTTTATTTTGGTAAAATCATCAAATGAGTCCTCACTCCCTCGGTGAAGTGGAAGTGACTGTCGGTCTCTTACATACTTAAATTGCACCTCGTTTGTAGTAGGGTCACGGTTAGGGTATGCAGACGACCCGTAATGGGCGACTCGCCGTCCGATCATGGACCATACCCGGGATCGTCGTCGGGTGTGTCGTATTCCACGCGCCTCAAAGAGTGACCCGAAACGTAAACGCCTATTGAAGGTCACCGAGGATTTTAGTCAGTATAAGTCTGACTTTCCTTCCCGTCTCGCCCTGGGTGGGATAACTCACTTGATGATTTTTGAGATGGTGTTGTGTCTATTTTGCTACTGCTCAACAGAAATATCTATCTTTAATAAATCCGTCGCTTATGTATCGCTAGCCGTATGATAAAAATAATTGTACGCTTTCAAAACATAATACTTTTGCGGCCATTTTTCTTCTGTATAATCATATCATTATATTATTATTGTATTCCGTCAAGACAACACGTAACACGTGTATCGGATAACAAAAAAAAGATATAAAATACAATCACAAAACTCATCTTGCGGGCGGTTGTCAGATCAGTAATAGGGACAAATTATCAAAAAAAGCCATGTTGTTAGTTATTTTTCTTTTTCCGTTAACACAAGTTCAACCCTCCTATTTAATTATTGCGCCGCTCCCGGAAGGGCATACGTTAATTGCGGTTCTAACACGAAAACATTACTTAAACCTTTGAAACCCGACCACCCGGCTCTATTTCATTGTTCACCACTACATTTTGGTAGGTTGAACTAACAATAAGGGTAACAATGTGTTTACATATCTTTATGACAAGCACACAGGTCTTTTACGGCACAAATGGAATAAACACCGGGTTCTGGCATAAATAAATAAGCGCCTGTGACTCGGCTTTACACACTCCAGGATTTACCCTGGCTAGGGTATCATTAGGCAACATTTACAAAAAACTAGCATTCTGTAGGTAGCACAAACAGGCAAATAATCTTCTGTAAGCATAAATTTGCTACTAAATTCCTTTCGTCTTTTCAATTGCCATAGCGTTTTACACAAGAAAAGGCATTGGTTACATAATGCCTGCCAAATTCACGTGTTTAGCACGCATGATTGCGTTAAGGGGAAGTGTGACTTTGACAGGTTCGCGCAAACATGAATATTCCGGGAATTTGAAATGATGGGCCGCTGTTACCGATTGAAGGCAATCATTTAAGGGCAGGCCGCTTGTAAATATGAATAGCGTTTTATGTAGTTTTCATGAAGCGTTCGTTCTTTATTATTAAGTAGGTCATAACAATAGAAGTTTCTCGGCTAGCGTCGGAGTAGTTCGCTTTATTTACTGTACACACTGTTATATAAACTTATGAGAGAACACTAGTGTTGCAGGAACTTCTTGTGGAGATACGACTGTGAAAGCACCACATGAGGATGTTATGCTAAAGTAAACATTTTTTGAACTGCATAACAATTTCTACACAATAACTGCTGCTAAGGCAGTGGTATTTAAAAATAATAAGGACCGAGAAAACAATCTATGACTAGGTATGACTGATTAAATCAGTCATATCGTATTTAAAAATTCTTATAAGAAAAATAGTGATAAAAAACCAATGAAAGCCCAAAGAGATAACGTTATGGAGATAACTTTCTTTATACAAGACGCTCGTTTTACTGGACTCAATTTATTTCGATATGAATTCCGTTTTACATCATGTAATTTCGCTAGATTACTTGACAGCAAATAGCCTTTAAAATTTTATTATGTATCTTGAGCGTTCAAATAATAATAAAGAGCTTATGACAGGTAATAAAGAATCATGCAACAATATTTTTTTCCAATTTATGTTAACAACTTGTTTTATAACTCAATATCTGAAAGCTTAGCGATAACAGATTTACACATCAATTATAACTTTTCCAGCCACTCGCTCGTTCGGTATGTTTCCGTTCGACTTTGGAACGGATTTTCTTTGTCATTTAATAACTCGTGTTGTTCGACCTAGAATCCCTCCGAACTTTAAGATTTGTTAGCATTAATTCTAGATCCTTTGTAACAAAATCACGTTTTATTTACATCAAAGGACGGATATTAAAATATCTTTAGTAAACCACCAAAAATAGACTACTTCAAAACTTTTTCCATTAACGAGAGGAGCCGCTTGGTGCTGCGGTAAATAAATAAATCAAGTGACAGCACATAACAATTTGGCTGTCAAATGTTCAGCGTCAGATATAGACGGGTTCGTAAATCATCGTTGAAAAATTTGCCAGTTACTGGTGAATGGGAGACTTGTGCGGATTATGCACGCGCCATTAGCTCAGTTCGCGCCTTTGTGTGGCGCTTCGTGAGCGACTCGGACTCATTGTGATTCGAAAAGGCCTGCACCCGAGACAGACTTAATTACACGCGTCTGCATTTCCAGCTTCAATCGAGTGTAGTGCCCGACCAATTACATTGTTTACTAAATGCGGAGGGAATTTAAATTTAGAATATCAGACTCGTCTCGTGTTTGCAGATTGGGGAAAATTAAATACATGCTGTATACATATCGTATTGTTATATGTTTGTTTTGTTTTTAATTACAGGGCAATGAACTTGGTTGCTTTCGGAATATCTCTGTGTACGTTATCAAACTCCTTCAGACTACCATTTGATACTATTTAAGTACCACTTACGTGGGAATTAGTTTTCATTGACATCCACACTGAAATTCTTGGTACAAAATAAGTGTTTGTAAAACCCTTTGGAATTCTACGCCCTATAAGTCGAGCTTAGTAAGATGCTTCAGGATGCACTTGAGTGTCGTTTAGACAACGTTTTCACGGATCGCTAAAAAGAAAATAGAGTCTTTGCTGTTTTTATCCGGGATTTTCCTTCAGGATCGCAACTACTTGTAATCTCCACAGGAGCGAAACTGATACAGGGATAGATATCTATTTGTTAATCGTCTATCTTTATAGTAAGAATTAAAGTAATTAATAGGATATTCTTTATAGTTATCTATAAGCAATAGCTGTACAAGCTCATAGTGTTTGTAATATAGTTGTAAATGCCTAACATGGTTTCATCCTAATATGGCCTTAATTAGTAGAATACTTGATGACAAGCGGCCATTTTCGACCTCTCATGAACATTTGCAATACTAAAGGCATCGCAGGCACGTTGTCAACGGATACAAAGCTAAAATATTTCACGTACATTCAGAATAGTGCAATTACGCTGAAACTCACCACGCCGTCTCGCGCCAGAAATAGATACAACGTCCTTCTAAATATTCTAGTATTTCTGACTGGTCATCTCATATCTGCCATGGTTTATTTTAATTATTAAAAACTTTATTAAAACTTACTTCCTTTTTTCTCGAGTTTCTTGCCAATTTACCTCCATAGAGATCTACGCATTGGAATCACCTACGATACTTCCACAGTTTTAAAATTATTTATGTCTTGTGATTGGGTCTGTAGCACTATAGCTATTTTAAACCGTTATTAGGCCTTTTGATAATGAGGGATTTTCTTTTTATGTTTTCCCTAGTCAATGGATAGATGGCGCTGAACTTGATATGTGACTGTAATGATCGGAACGTCACGTCATTTTTTGATATTTTTCATTTGTTTGGATGTAATTTTGAGATCGTAAAACAAAAAGTACATTTGTCATGTCATTGTCAGTCACATCACATCACACAAATGGCATTTTGAAAATAAATAACAACAAAAAAAAAGAAAAAAATATACATTTACCAGTCTTTTTAATTTATGAGTTTTCCACGCCAGAAAGAAAATGCCCCAAGAGAAAAAGAAGAGACGTCTGTGCCTCGTGGATTTGTGCAAAAATGAAGGCATACATCTTTTTCCTAGAGTAACGCCGTCAGTTCAACGCCATCTATAGAGTTTTTGGAAACTATTTTTCTTTTTAAACTCCAACAAGATACTCCATTCAAACGTGCCTGTAACTGGCCTACTTGAAATAAATGATTTTCGCTCATCCACACATTTATAAAAAAGTGGCTTATTTTGAAAAAGATATTGGACATTTTATAATTATAGTCTAAGTTCCTTCGTACTTACACAAAGCGACGCAAGTTTCCGATACCTTACGACTTCGGTATCCATTGATGCGTGCCGGTGAACATACCTCTATGGATTTGTATTGCGATAGTCGCCTGCATACTGAAGTCGTAAGATATCGTAGTTTTTGCCACGAGGGTAGGCAGACACTATAATATAGTATATGTGTATAGGTGCGAGTGCAACATGCTCTCTGTCGCCTCGTTGCTGCCCCGTTGGTCTCGTGGTCTTAACCGCGACTGACGATCGTGGGGTCTTGGGTTAAAGGGGTTTGAACTTTTTTGTATGGGCCGTGTATGTACCAGATGCCATCCGCCATTTTGATTTTTTTTCAAAACGGCGTACACGAATGAAACATTGATAAATCTATAGATCACATCAATACAAACATAAAATGTACGGGGCAAAACCTCGTAAACCGTCACGTTTCCGAGTTATGAGCTGTCAAACATGTAAAATTAGTGACACATTTTTTCTTATTTTTTTAATATTTGGATGTTTATTGATCAAAAAGGATACTTCCGCAATAAAACTAATTGAATATCAATTTTTACACGCATTTTAAATGCTGAAAATGCGTTAAACGAAATAATCCTATGTAAAAGCATTTGAAATGCGTGAAAAACTAATATTCAATTCGTTTTATTGCGAAAGTATCCTTTTTGATCAATAAACATCCAAATATTAAAAAAATAAGAAAAAATGTGTCACTAATTTTACATGTTTGACAGCTCATAACTCGGAAACGTGACGGTTTACGAGGTTTTGCCGCTAACATTTTATGTTTGTATTGATTTGATCTATCGATTTATCCATGTTTCATTCGTGTACGCTGTTTTGAAAAAAAATCAAAATGGCGGACAAGGAACTGGTACAAAAAGCACAAAGCCCTTTCCGAGATGGGCAAAAAAGTGCTTTTGGGTTTTATATAAGAATTTCTCAGTAAATAACAGCCTGGAGTTTGGAAGTTAGTGGGCTAATCTCGTTGAGATTGGATTGATATACCTACCTGGACCGTATGGTCGTGGTGTTGTAATGTTCCTATTGTAAGTCAAGCAGGCCTGTGTCCCAGCAGTGGGATTCTTGTAGACTCTTTATGTATATTCTCTTCCATCTCATGTTCAGTGTAGTGCAATTACGCCGTAGCTCGCCACGGGGTTACTCGCCAAATAGCTGTAGTATTCGTCTAAATATTTTAGTATCTACCTACGTTTCTATAAACCAATATCTGTCTAAAAGCAAAAGTTAAAGTGAAGTCGATGCAAACGTTGACGGGGGAACTCTCTCCCCGCACCTGAATTGATAATACTGGTGCATTCATGTATCTCTATTCTATATTCTATCAATTCTATGTAGGTCTTTGTCGAATAGTAGCTCGATGGGATATTAAGTCTTAAATTAATAGTGAGTCGTAGTTATTTTTTTTTAGGTGGCAAATAGTCAAACGAATCCTGGAACATACAAAAAGGGCCGCCTTTTTGAAGTTTTTTATAAAATTCTGCCAGTACAATAATCTTTATCATTTTTAAATTTAAATTTGGAATACGAAAGAAGCAGTTTAATTATTGTAGTGTTAATTATTTTGAAGAGGCACTCTCTCAATTTGAATTAAAAAACACCGGCCAAGTGCGTGTCAGGCCACGCACAGTGTAGGGTTCCGTAGTTGCCCATCAAAATACTTATGCGAACTAACTAAACTGATTCGCTGAATTTAATTTTAAAAAGAAGAATTTTCAAAATCGGTCCAGGAGTCTTTGAGAAATCAGGGAAAATACATAAGAAAAAAGATTACGACGAATTTAGAACCTCCTCCTTTTTTGAAGTTAGTTAAAAATAGTTGACGATAAAAACCTACCTATTCCCAAAAAACATACCGTAAAACATACCTATTAAAGCTGTAAAAATAAAGTAGACAAACTTACATTTGCAGTTGTCTCCGATTCATTTTGTTTAAGAAAACATATTATCCAAGTACATTTTATAAGTTGGTCGACTGTTACTCGTAAAGTTGTAAAGCCTACTTAGTCATGATAATTTTCTTTTAAACTTCGTTATAATTATATACTACTATTGTGATTTTTTTCACACCCCTAAACATAACCATTTAGCTGGTAGAGGGGGAGGGACACACTAATCGAGCAAAATTTAGCACTTTAAAGCTTAATATTTCACAAACGAATTTTTATCAAAAAACTTAATGGAAACTACCATTATTTTTTAAAGGCCTATTTAATGATACCCCACACTAAGGGGTACGCGAGAAAAAAAAATCCTCACTTTACGTGTAAGTACTGGAGGTACCCTAAAAAAAAATATTTTACGAGATTTTATTTTACCACTTTTTCGGCACAACAAATCCGTATATTTACACCAAATTACAGCTCTCTAGTACTATGCGTCTCTGAGCTAAACTGCGGACGGACGGACGGACGGACATGGCGAAACTATAAGGGTTCCTTGTTGACTACGGAACCCTAATTAATTCATGTAACTTTTACATTTTTTCTTTTGTCCTTCATAATTAGAACGATACGGAAATTCAAATAATAGTTTAATAGTGTTTTGTTTAAAAATTGTATTGGTTTATGGTTATTGATTTTAAAATGAATATAAATGTTTTGTATTTTATGGCCTGTAGTTTCCTGAAACAAAGGATAGTAATGAACACTACTTAAACCACTTAAACAGTAAACAGGCTTATTAAGGTCTTCGCACATTATAACAACTCACCGGCGACTCGACTCTATGCTAGACATTGAAATTTAAGCCCTGTATCATATGTTCAAGGTTCAATTTCAAAAAATGATTATAAAGTAGTGTACAACGAGTGGCCTACGCATCGTACACTAGAGGTCAACCCCGACACGTTTGTCACGCAATGACCATACGTCGTCCACGCAACGACCACACGTTGTCCACGTAACGACTATGCGTTTGCGACTGACGCGTGACGGGAAAACTGAGGTTAGACGAGTTGTCTGTTGAATAACCCACTCGTTGGCACCGCGTTGGCCACTCCTTGACACCGCGTTGTCCACTAGTGACCATTGGGTGGATCAACTAGTTGACTACTCATCGAGAGTGTGAGTAGAGTTGCTGCCGCGTTGGCGTGGAGTTGTTATAATGTGCGAAGACCTTTAAAATCCCCACCCACATGTACGAATCCACACATTATGACAGCTATTTTCAAAGAACTAAAGCGATTTTCTTTTGTGATCCTCTAAAAAAGAATTAAAACTAAGACTTTCCAGAGGTTTCTCCGAGTTGTTCAGGGTATAAAGAAAGTTAGTCAGTTCAAGTTTAAAGAGTCAACTGGGAGATGGTTGTTTTGGTGCTACGAACGCGACTAGCAATGTGTTTCGACTTGTGAACTATCACGATTTCAGATCGTTAAATCAGATACTCCGATATCTGTGGTAACATTTCGTGGAAAGTAAACTTTTGATTCCTCTTTTTCGACATGAATAATGATATTGAACTTACTGTTACCTAAAAAGGGGAAGAAAATTGTTATAGCTTGAATTCCTGTTACGCTGTAATATTAATTATAATAGCTGTAATTGTAACGGATTTTAGTTTGCCTTGTATGAAAACTCATACAACTGCGTCCACTGATCAGCATCGTACTGACGGCTCATCAGCAATGCCTTAATGCGATGCGTACCGATGACGTCATACGGAATGCCGATCAGTGGAAGTGATGAAGGTGGCATCGGCAATCCGATTGCTGATACTCGCGTCGGCAAGAAATCCGTTTGATGCTATGCGTCCGACACGTACGATGCGGACCTGTGGACGCTTACCAGTGAAAAAACTACAGGAATACGCGTCGCTCACGTCAGCGTACATTGATTCACACGATCGACGCACGCGATTGAAATCAGCGTAACAGGAATTCATCAGGTTTGTAGCTCTGCAGCGTTGAAGCGGATCTCTTGTGCTCACGTCATGTCCACTGCCTGTGAGTGGACCGCGCGGAGAGGCAGTGTGAACCGCTCCTCCGCGCGGTCCACAACCGAATCATTTTCATGGCTGACTCCGTTCAACCCTGATTTATTAACCCTAGATTACGAACCTTCGTCGATTCGACGACGCGGGATTGTTTAAATCGCGTTAACTTTTGCGCGCGCGATCGAACTTTTTCCACACTTTATGTAATCTCTGTCGACCCATTGCCCCTGCGATAGACAGTGTTGTTTTGAGTCCAAGGGGCCCATGAGCGCCGTCCCAGCAACCATGCCTCGTCGCATAGACGAAGGTTAGTAATAACGTAACTTTTTGTGTTACTTAGTGGAGTACTTTCGCGTATTTTTTTTGGTTTATTGGTTTATTTTGTTTATATTCAATGTTATTTATTATTCGTTGTTTATAATATAATTCGTCAGTTATTATAACAAGATGACAGCGATACCTGAAAGCGAAAAGAAGACCACCTAGAGATTGATCCTGCTTATGAAACAGGTGGTGAAGAGGAAATTTCTACTTTGACCCAGCAGCACTTTTCAGGCCAAGTAATGTTGGGAATTCTGGCCACCTAAGGCGTGGGCATGTGGACGGTGAGTAACGGGCGACTCGCTGTCCGATCATGGACAATTCCCTGAGTCGACGGCGCGTCTTGTTCAACGCGCGTCTGAAAGAGTTGTCAGCAATATGACGGGGCCCTCTGCCCCCTTTTGGGGGCCAAAGAATGCCAGGGTCGCGGGACTGTTAAGTAACCGGGGCCACGGAACGTAAAAGGCTATTATTGGAGGATATTGTGGATTTGAGTCAGTACAAGTCTGACAGCCCCTTCTGTCCTGCCCTGGGTGGGAGGACTCATTTCGCACCTTCGGTGCAACAAAGTCATAACAGCTCATTTTTAAATTTTACAGGAGAAGACTTTTAAATATTTTTTTGCATGTTTTTCCTCAGTTCTGGATAACTATATAAAGAAGGTTTGAAATCTTTACATAATTAATTGTTTATTTAGTTGGCTATAGTTATACGTAAAAATCTTGTATTTCATTACCAAAGAAATCCTAATAAAAGACATTACAAAAAAAAAGTGTCCCGAATTGTGACTTTGTTGCACCAGGAGTTATTTAGTTTTATGACTGTTATGTTTTATGCCTTTGTAGCTCCAAGATTTTGAGCAAAAAAAGGCCTCAATATGAATAATGTTGAGGTCTTAAAAACAGATACGTTTTTGTTGCTCCAACGTACATCAAACAGCCCCGGGCGCGGGGGCACTACTTACAATGAAACGTTGTCGGCCCAAAATGCATGGAAAAATCGCCAATAACCACAAAGGCACTTCTGTTGTATAGTATGATTTCGAGATACTTTCGCGGATGTCTTTGTTGCCCCAAGTAAAGGCATGGTTTAGAAACAATTTGGCATACTTAGGTCGATTTCGCAGTTTTGGCTATTTGTGACTTTGTTGCACCGAAGGTGCGATTTGATGATTTTACCACATAAAAAAAAACAAGGTCAAGTAATGCGACTGATGTGCCTAACTTCAATAAAAGAAGGAAAATATAAGCCTTGTGTCCCTTTGCAAAACGAAATCTGACTAAAAGTAGTCGCACGAAGTGCAATAAATCGATGAGCGGAGAACACGAACTTGACGTATGTCACAAATACATTAGTTGATGGATTTTTAGCAAAATTCTTATTTCATTGGTTTACTACATTCTCTATTTTTAATATTTAAAGATAAATTGACAATTTACTTTTTGTAATATACTGACAAAGCAACTTTGAAAATGTCACTATGTTAAATTTAGCATAAAACGGATAATCACATTCTTATGGCTGATTGGTTAATAAATATGCTATTTTAGTTTATGTAAACATAGTAAATTATAAGAAAAATATAATTTATTAATAATAAAAATAAAATATTACCAAGTTTTATTTAAATAAAACCCATTATCCCCTTTATTAAACACCGTAGTCGAAACGACGAAGGTTCGTAATAAGCGTCGAAAAATAAGGTTAGTAATCTAGGGTTAAATATGTATCTGAAAATTAACGTATCATCGTAATTAGACAAAAAAAAAAATAGGTTAAAGAGTTGGTGTAATGAGACTTTGCAGGTTTTCATGTATTTTAAATATACAACAGAGCCAAGCTTTGCTTTACGATGTTTTCTGAGGTCCAGCATAAAATCAGTTTGTGTTGTTTTTTTTTAAACGTCATGTAAACCATCCAAACACCGACGTACAGGAGACGTACGTATTTCATTATTTAACCACTAGTTCCTCAACATACACTTATTTATCCATATCTATCCCAAAGGTTAACAGCCAATTTTTTTTTTTTGCTTTTTAATGTCATCAAATGAGCCCTACCAACGCGGGAAGGGCGGGTGAGGCTGCCAAACTTGTTCTGACTAAAATCCAAGGTGTCCTTCAATAGCCCTTTATGTTCCGGGGTCACGGTAAGGAAAAAGTCCCGCGACCCCGTCATTTTTGCTGACGCTCTTTGAGGCGCGCGTGGAACACGACGCGCCGTCGATCCGGGCATGGTCCATGGTCGGACAGCGAGTTGCCCTTTACTCACTGTCCGCATGCCCGTGAAAGGTTAACAGCCTGCCCTAAAGGTCAACGATCTCTGTAAGATACTAAACTGTAAGACTTCTAAACTCACCGCAATATTGATCAAATGCAGGGACATCAAGTATTCGCCATCCCTAAATATAAGCATGAGACTCGACACCTTACCGCCTTAAACTCTAATATCTTATATGCAGCGCAGACTGGTTTTATCGCATCAAATATTGATACCAGCTTCAGCTCTATGCATCAGTTAAATAAGTTATACAACCTCTTTACACAATCCGTATCTATTGAATGTAATCATAACATGCATTAACATAATCTTTGAGTGGTTAAGCAAAGGCTGTTCCTAACCATTTATAGATAACTTGTCTAATGGTTATTATGAAAGGAGTTGAGTCTAAAGGCAGATTTTTTGTTTGCTTATGTAAAATAATCAAACGATTCTAAGCTATTGCATAGCTTTTACGACCGAATCAAGAAATTCCGTAACCATAATAAACTTTAAACCCCACATTGTCTAACGTCGTTTCAGTCCGGCAGACTTCGGCACGGTGTTTGTTTTTCTTGACGTTTCATTTGATTGACGTGTCTGACCTGGCCTAAATCAAAATGCACAAGTTGATAAAAAAAGTTAGGCAATAGCTTTACCGCGGCAGTGCCCAGAGTGCCAAAAGTATTTAAAAAAAATATTCCTTCGGTTAACCTTGGTCTTTCAAGGCCACCGGAGAGGCAACCATCCTGTGTAGGCAACCACTACCTCAACAAATTTACACACTGAGGTGAGTTTTGAAAACCAAAACATTTTCCCGACCTGGGAATTCAGGCCAGAATCTCATACTCACCAGTCATGGACACAAGACAAATTAGTAAATTCATACGATAAAACAGTTTTTCCGTTTAATATCACGATTGCCATGTCCAAACCACACATATATTTGAGTTCCGAAAATGTGTTACGAAAATTGAAAAATATTTTAATTGCCAATTTATATGTTGTGTCATTGTTTCGGATCGCCACTGGTTTTACTAAATGTACTCGTAGTCTCATACATTAAACCGATTACGTGTTATTTTCAATTCTGTGAGGGTTCTAAAGGTACCACTCACAAAGAACTTGACGGAAATTAAAATTGAGTTTGCTTTTCTTTGCTTTGTTTTGTTCTGTTAATGTCGATGTTATTATTGTTTGTGTTTTATAATTTGTTCAGCTTTATGTGTTTCTATGAATTTAATAAATATCTGAAAGGTGTGGTCAAAAATAATATGTTTTTTTTTATTGGCAATAAAAAACTGTAACATTTAACCTTCTTCACAATTATTGTTCTAATATTTTCAGAACAGTTCTAGTAGGTATACGTATTTTGCGTTTTTTTAGCGTCGTATTATCATCAAATGAGTCCTCCCGTCCAAGGTAAGACAGGAGGGACTGTCAGACTTGTACTGAACAAAATCCACAGTGTCCTTTAATAACCCTTTACATTCTGAAGGAAAACACTCACATTGGTGAAGGAAAATTTCATGACGAAACCTGGACTAACTGTAATCAAGACAAGTTTTAAAAAGCCATCTCAGACATGCTTTTGGAGTTGCAGGAGACGGCTTAATTTTCAAGTCAATTCTTCACTTTTTCTAAATAACATCGTAATTTGAAAGTAAATTATTCATCATGTGTGACTCCATCAAGACTAGGAAAAAAAAGATGTTAAATATTATCCCACTTTTTTATGTACACTGCGTCATACGAGTTTATGAACTTCAGTGTCTATGGGTGCCATAAAAACTGACAAATAGTTTCATATCAACCAACATGATAGGCTGAACAAGAGTGAACATTCATCTGTCCATTTGTCGTTCGCCTCTAGCTGGCTATCTATGGTCGATATGCCCTGTCAAGTGGTGATGGGTTATAGGCATTCCGATAGTTCTGTTAAATGTTTTGTACTGAAAAATATCCTGTATTTAGAGTTCCGTTCTAATGAAAAAACTAAACCCTTATGAGATCACTCGTGTGTCACATTCAGGATAAAGTAGTCATAGCAAACGGCTTTGCCCGCGTGTAACTTAAATATTTAGTAGCTCGCCATCCGACCAAGGACAAGAATCGAGTCGGTGGCACGTTGTCTTCCACGTATTCCCCAAGGAAACCGACGGGCCCTCCATAACATAACGCGGGTGAAACCGCGGGCAGAAGCTAGTCCAACAATAAATAAATACTTCGTAAATCGCAACACCTGTTTCCAATACCAAACCGCACTTTATTGGAGGAACAGATTGTCACTAACCCTTGTAAACACAAATCAAGTTTATTCAATTAGCAATAACACATTCCACTCGCCTAGTTTAATATGTTCCTAATCAGTAAACGGTACGATAGGGCTGCCCCACGTTCCGTCTTCTAGAATGTTAATTATCAAGGAACCCACATCTATATACCGAGTTAGGGATGGACCGCTCCTATCACACGTGGCCCAACTTTCAGGGTTGCTACCTAATAGTTTTAATTAAACGTTAGTTAAGATTGCGCGAATAAATTGTGTTTTAATGTACTCTTGAGCAGAGGTGCTAAAATTTTGTGTTTGAGAATTTGATGGAGAAAAATGTTGTTAACGGTTCTAAAGCGATTGGAGTGAGTTTGGACTTCAAAATTTAAGTTATTAAGATTTATTTCTCAATGCCCCATAGTTAGAAATATAGTTACAATAACCCGTGGATTGTTATCTATTGGTCATCGCCATCCTAATATTTCCACTACTTGGACACAAGCGTCCTCTCTGTGAGAGGGAGTGGCCTATAATCCATCCTCCATTCCACATGATGTTTTTCTTCACAGTTTTGAGAGCAGTGCATGGTAACGAAATAACTTACACAAATGTAATGCATTTGGCTGGGTTCGAACCCACAAATTACAACTCGTATGTTGTGTTCGATTGATAAAAAATATCTATTGGTGATTATAGTTAAAATAAGAACGAATTAAAAAAGGGGTTTCCGAGGTTTCCCTCACTTTTTCCACTGGGAGTGAAGCCTTTATGAAAAAAATTTATCTACTTTGAATTCTCATCCTTCATTTTGATTCAGTATTGAACGCTAATTTTTAATTAGTATGATTCAGTAGGATACTCAAACAATTGGTCACTGAATCGTGAATGATTTCAATATTTTAATTAATTATAATTACTAGCGTTTCACAATAATGCATACAATAATCAAGCTTATTGTGATATAGTGGAAATAATGTACAGTTGTCCATCAAGCCAGATTTAATTATAGACAGCCATGCTAATGAAATTTTAACTTATATCAGTCAGTCAAAATAACTTATGACATTGAACAGACTGAAACTATTTTGATAAAACATGTCTAAAGATCATCGCTAAAATTGATTCACTCGTTTAAGAGTTATGGTGCTACATGCGGATAGATACATAGAGGTCAAGTTTATTACGCATTTTTTTCATTAAAACCAATATTTTTAAAGAGGCCTGTGTACCTGACTGCTTTGAGAAGTAACAGCCGAAAAATCTCAGAAGTCTCTATATTCTCGAGTCATACGACAACAATACAGGTGTCTGAGATGGTCTTTTGAGGAATGAACGATATCGATTTGAGTGGACCTGTCAATTCAGTGCAAGCATTCGTCAGTTATCGCGTAGATCGACTCAATTTTTTTTGGAACTAACAACTCTATCGACCCGTTCAAGTCTTTGGCAACCGGCTGCGCAAATACGACATTGGTTAATTTATAAGTTTGTGAATTCACCACTGCCGACTCTTTGTGGAGAGCAGTGGTGGCCCAGTGGTATCGGTCCCGACTTACGAATTGTAGGTCGTGGGTTCGAAACCCGCCAGACGCGTTACTTTGTGTAATTTATTTCATCACGACTGCTCTCAAAAACGTTGAAGGAAAACATCGTGAGGAAACCGGCATGTCCTAGAACCGAAAAATTCTAAGACATGTGACATCCACCAATCCGCATTGGGCCCGCGTGGTGGATTATGGCCCACTCCCTCTCACAGAGAGGAGGCCTGCGTCCCAGCAGTGGGAACATTAATAGGCTGATGATGATGATGACTCTTTGTGGCGTGTTTCAAACGGCAGGGTCGTGAACGGTTCGTACAACCCGGTAACGATACTAAAATAAGCGACATATGAGCGATCCCAAAATGAAAAATATCGCATTTCACAGCAGTACCCAACTTGTTGAAAAACTGTAGTGTGCTAACAACATTAAAGCCGAGTTAGTATGCTTTAGCCATAATGTATTTTAGGCTTAATGAGTTCTAGAATTGTCAACAATACTTACCGAAATCGTTAGTTGAAGTTCACGAATAAATTAATGTTTGTGACCTTAAATGGTCAAGCACAATTTGACTTTGCGCTGTTTAACACTGAGGTTAAGTTTGAAAATGAAGTGTCTGGAGTTGTATATTAATAGCATTTGACCTTTGGTGATTTTGTGGCGTCAATGGGAACTGTTGTCTTGATTCCCATTAGCTCTACAAAGTAACCATAGTGTAAGTCAAAAGTCCTGGTGATTAATATGTCTTTTTTCATAATTAAAAATGTCTTTCATGAAAAATTTTTCTGTGAATATTTTTTTTTTTCAATTTAATCTATACTGACCCAATTTATTTCCATGATTCCTTCTTGGAGCTGCTTTCTTGTGGCTCCTTCGAGGAATCAGCGTTCGCGGTACGTGTATTGATTTCCCATTGATGATATTGTGATTCTTAGAGTAAACAGAATTTTATTTACTTCAAAAACATACACAAAAAGACGACATGGCTTCGGATCACCAACAGTACTTACAAAAGTAATTAATTCTGAAAAATTATAATATTGTACGGATTAATGCATGCGTCGCAGATTTTCAAAGAAATCTATGGAAAGAAAAATTCGAACTGCAAGCGGGTTTTGAACTTGCGTCTCTGTAAAATGTTAGAACCTCTAAGGCTCGTTTGGAAAGAGCGTCGGCAGTATTGAATCTGGAGGTCGCAGGTTGGAATCCTGGTCGCGATTCAAATTTATCTTTCCATAAAAAATTTTTGAAGTGTATTTCAAATTTGTTCACTGCTAGTCCAATATTGATAATTATTAAATTCCCATGGGATACTTCTATTTTAGATTCAAGTAAATGCAGCAAAAGCAAGTTCCACAACATTTAAAAAAGTAATACCGCCTCTTTTAGCCCCGCAGTGTCAGAAGCTCTGATATTTAGTGGATGCTCGGAAAAGTAGCGCTTTTTAAACTCAGCTTCAAATAAACCCAGTTGCGGTCCATGAGACAGCTTAAATTCGCGCGAGGCAACTTGAGTGTCATTGTTTTACGGTTTTCATTAGTTATCGCTTAATTTCGGCCTGCCCGCCATTCTGGATATGGGCTGACAGTTAATCCCAGATGTTTAAGGATGAGGCTGAGTAACGAGAAGTCTCTTTAAATTAGATTTAGAGCTCTTAACGCTGGCGCTGGTAAAACTATATTAGTGTTCAAAAAGTTGAGAGATTTTAAATTAGTTGTCGGATTTTGATATTAATGTTACTATTCATCTTTGATCAGGGTCTTAATAAGTAGATTTCGAAAATAAAATATTGGCATGATTTGACTAACACAAACTATAATTATAATTTTAATGCATTCATTTTATTTTTTACAGTTAGGTCAGGACTCAATGAATGGCTCATTTTCTTATTACATCGGCATCTAAAGTAAAATATTTGGATGGATGGATGTTTATTAAGGCCACGTAATTCGGAATCAACCTATTTTTGATTCAACGGCAAACAATCAAATATTCGTTTTTCGATCTGAAAAAAATGTATGTTATAGTTCAATAAACTGTCTATGTTATTTTCCAGTTGAAAACGCGATATTTATAACTTGACTCGATCAAAAAAAATCGCGAAAATAGAGATTTTTTTAACGTTTTTTGAGTAGTAGGTACTTGAAGTAGATCAAACTTTTGGTCCTGAAGAATATATCAATAAATAGGTAATGATGTTTGCCAGAACTTTATCAGGTTACTTTTTCATTTAATAACAATTTTAATTTATAAAAAGACGTCAATGTGTTTGGGCACATACGCCGTTTTATTCTAAGCACACATTCACTATCGTCCTCTCATCTTTTGCCTTTCAAAAGTAGTGTCATCACTGTCGCTCGTTGACGAATCAGTCAGCCAGCGTGGCTCTTACAGACTAGACCTATGACACTTTTTTTCTGATCGGGGCTGTCAGATTTTCGTAATAAAAAATTGGAAATTGAGAAAAAGATAGCGTAGGCTTATTGATTATTCAAAATATGTTTAGGCATATACGCTGTGTTTAATGGGACCTGATTAAACGGACATGGCTGTAAAATAGACCTATAAACTTTCTATTTTCAATAACATATTATTTTCATTAATAAATATTGAAAAGAAACCGAACTTACTGAATTTAATTGCAGGAAATTTCTGACGCACAGACATTCTTGATGTACGGAGCAAATAAGGGATTTGAGAGAATGAGAATTTTAGAATACGTATAATATACATTACGAATTGTTTCTATCAATATAATAGATTACTCACAGGTACCTATATCAATGTTATCGTGATATCGTAGTACGGTTCTTGTTCATCGTTCTGCAATATTTTGCATTCTCCATCGTCCAATACTTTTGGATCTATAATAACATTTCACGTGAACTATTCTTATTAGTACTGAATTTCAGTCAACAATAATTATGTAACTGAAAACAACCACTAATGGTATCGAATTGCAATATAGGATAAGATGCACTTCACTTTTATTATTATTTATTTCATTTCGTCAAAGATTTATAACAATTTCGAAGAAACAGGATTAAAATAATTAAATGAAAATTACTGTATTGTCAATATTTTGAATACTTCAAGATTACATGTCACCCATGTCACCTACAAATAAGGAGTAACACCCACAACGCTGTTAAATATCGCATAAAGCTCCATTCTCACTAGCGAGCGCTGTTTTATGGACGTAAAAAAACGCAGAGTTTTAACAAAAAGGTACATAAAATTGAACTTTACTGTCACCGCCTAGCATTTAAAATCAAATGGAGTTTGAACAAAAACGCCGCGTTTTATAATCGTTGACGTTTGAACAGATACAATATGGGAATACATTTTTTTCTATTTCCCATGCCCAGAAAAAAACACTTGTGCGATTGGCCACAAAGTACTGCGAATGCGATGAAAAATCGGTGGTTGTTGCTCAGTCTCACCATGTGTTCAGTACAAGTGGTTTGTCGCTCTATTTAATTTTTTTTTGCGACGTGGTTGAAAATCATAATTATCTAAGACCAAATGTACAATATTGTTTTTTTTTTTAAAGAATTTAGACGTACAAGTGTCTAGAATATAAAGAATAATTAGTAAATTAAAAAAAATAGTGATCGTGATTCAAGTTTTGTGGCGCGTCCACAATCTGTTTTACTAGGAATTAGCATCGCCTAAACGACACTGCATTAGTTTCATAGAAATTACTCTTTTTAATATTGTATTTAGTAATAGTTTTTCTAATTTTATTTTTACATGAAGTGTGATATTTTATCCTACAAAAAAATGGGAAAGGCACGTTCGCGGGAAATTTATAATTTTGGTTGCTCTAATAGAACGAATAGAGGATGACACTACCATCATTTACTTCATTTAGCCAGCTGCTAAAGTGCAGCAGTAACAAAAGTTCTCCATCTTGTTCTGATTTCCCGCCAGAAACGTTAAGAAGTCTTTTTATGGCGATCGGACAAAAAACCTGCAATTTTGTTGTATAAAACAACAAAATAAAATAAAATGTGTTTAAAATTTATATTTTAAACACATTTTATGAATAATTTGGTGTTGTAATTTAAATGCATAATAGAATTAGAATAATATAAATTCCATATTCTTTGTAGTTTTTTTTAATAAACATTTATTTATCGAAGTTCTAATTTTGATAATGTTTTTCCATGCATCAGTGAAAAAATTGTTCTTAAATTATACACAAAACATCGTATGATCATGATGATGATGAATTGATGATAAAAGAGATAAAAAAATATGTTTTTAAATTCAAATCAGTAAATGTTTTATTCGTAAAATGTGTACTGGTACACACCACCAGATGGTGAAGGGCGTCCCGCTTTGTGAAAATGTGAACGCATGTTAATAAAACGCTCCGCTCGTGTGTTTGGGGCATTATAGATAATTGGGTATTGTCATTTTGGCACAGTATGCCAATGCTCATAAATTTTCTAAAAAATAGTAGTTTTTTTTTTGTTATCTGGGGACATCAAAATCTGTGTCAAAATGTTATAAAATATATTTAGGTCTGTGAATGGACGAATATATTTATAAAATATTTGTTTGCATCAACAGGTATTTATATCATTTTGTATTCGTAAATGCATTGACATCCTTGTGATAAAATATTTCTACTAGAGTAATAAATGTATTTTGCGTGAAGGGAACACTGTATGAAATATTGAAGTTTTAGAAATGAAATACATAAAACTTAGGTTTTCAATAATTTCGCGACAGTGGCGCTGGTGGCGGGGAAATCGTCAAACTTTCCCCGCTTATCGGACGTCGATTTTGCAAAATATGAGAGCCTTAATGGATCTTGATGACCATTCAACCGGGTACCGGTACAATGCTGTCGTGGGATATTTTTTGCTACCACAGTTAAATGTTACTGACGAAATAAGTACCTATTACCTATTTGTCCAAACCTTGGGGGATTACAATCGTTGTGAGTGCATGTCATCAAATGAGCGTGGGACCTCAGCCCTGGGTAGATGGGAAGAGATTTTTTTTTGGGACAAACCCACCACACTATTCCCAAACCACTGCAACCTAAAAGCCAGAATCAATAGTGGCAACCACCAGAAAATCACCGAGACGAATTTACCTGTCTTGGATCCTGCAACGAAATTAATCAAAAAAGAATAGTGGAGGAGTAGGAAACATATGTTTCCACTTCCCTCCATGTAAGCAGGAGACAAAACAAGCCCAATAGGCACAAAGGGACATTACAACTGGGAGAAGATGGGAAGAGATAGGAGAGGGGTTTTTTTTTTTTACGTGGCAAAATCATCAAAGGAGTCCTCCAACCCCCATACTGTCAGACTTGTACTGACTAAAATCCACGGTGTCCTTCGGTAGCCCTTTGTGTGCCGGAGTCGCGGTATACGTATGTCCCGCAACCCCGGCAGGACTGTGGCCCTCTATAGGGGGGCCCCGTCACTATGCTGACGCTCCTTGAGGCGCGCGTGGGTTCAACGTGCCGTCGACCCGGGCATGGTCCATGGTCGGGCAGCGAGTTGCCCTTAGAGTTGCCGGAGATCATCCCGCGGCATCCGTCGCCGTGGGCGTCTACCACAGCGTCTTGGGCGGAGGGAGGACGGTATCCTCTCCCTCAAGCGGCCCGCCTCCTCCTTCGCGAGCATGACTGCTTCGCAGAAGGAGGCGACCGCCTCCCACTCCGGCATGGCCGCAACCAATGCCAGGCGCGAGAGGTCTCCGCCTTTCGCCGCAAGCCCAAGCTGGGCAGTCCTGCACCGTATGCTCCACCGTGTGAGATTATCAGACTCTTACATAGTAAAAGAATGCCTTGTTCCTTCAGATGCCTTTTGCTTTCGACAGCCACGTTATCCCGCTTAGACAGTTTCGCGATGTGGTGTTTGCCTCCAGTGTACACATAAAGATACCACCACATTTCTTGTTCACAGAAATACGTACAGCCACTTGAATACTTGGTAATTTTCCATTCAACATCCAGACAAAGATATTCTCCCAAAAATGTCTGTTTCATTATAAGCCAGTCTCAGTCGCGTTCTGAGGTTTTCTCAAGTCTGCTTAGCAAGCAAAAGTAGTACTTGTATCTAGACTTAAATAATTTAATCTTATTACGCGTAGGTGGCCTCAAATTAAGACGGATTTTCGCTACGCCGGTGTTTTCCACCTGCGCGAGTATGTTTTGGCTCTCCGTCAGTTCATTTCGATTAAAAGTTTCTTAGTAACGCATAGAATATTTCGGTGTCGGTTTGTAATTCATTTCGACTTTGTTTTCCGAGTTCTGTCTAGGTTTTCAGGTAGTAAATATTAATTTTCTAGTTTTGATTGCAGTTTTTTTGACATCATCGTGTTTTGTAATCATGGTGTGTTCTGTATTACTTAATAATGTTATAAAACTGACTCATATACACATAAATATGTTAAGTGATGTGATAAAAACAAATAATAATGATGAATATCCCTCTCCATTTTTTACGTTTATAAAAAAACAAAAGAAGTCTACGACCGCCTCTCTAAAAACGGAAAAGCAAACAAACATCTTGTAAAAACTATGAAGGGTAGCATAGCACACAGCCCTCGGTAAAGTATTGGATAAAAACGACGAACAATAGCGCCGTTGTATATTTTTCAACCAACTAGCGAAGCATAGACACGGTCCGATAGGCTGAAACGTGTTACGTACTGACATTGACAAGTGCATTAACCTCTATGCATTCATATTGCGTCGATAAAGTGTTCGGGGAATAGGGATGCCAGCTCGAATATTCCGTTTTTGAGCTATCTTTTGTGTACAACCACGTACCTTTTCACCGTTTTCCTAAGGGTACGAATTGGAGAACCAATTTTGTAATCTCGATGTTGGAGTATTTCTAGGGTTACGCTGATAAAACGCTGTAGAAAGTAATATGCAGACAAGATTGTAGATTAAATTTTAAATTTTAGTAAGGTCGTTACAAGTTTTTAATCACAGTGAACAGGTTACTTCTAGGCAAGCGTGCTTCACCGTCGACCACATTTTCGCTTACCATCAGGCGAGATAGTGGTCAATCGCGAATCTATCTATAATAAAAAAAAGTTATTATATTATCTAAAAATAAAATAAAGGTAGGTATTACTGTAATAGTTAAGCTAAGTCTGAGATAGTAATCTTGCGTTCCTTGCCAACATTTCAGACGTGTTTACCGTACCTAAGATCTACAAAACAACTCCAGTTTTAATTAGAACCTGCTCATTAGAAGTTGAAAACGACAAACACTTGAAACAAGAAAGTTTCAATTGAAACCAAATTCATTGAACTGCACTGTCAAAGTTTTATTAGGCTGGACATCTATAGAGACGAGTTCAGAAGTACTCGAGAGGTGGCCAAATTGAAACAGAACATTTATACAGCTTTGGGCTAAAACCAGCCCTAACTTTGAGTTTTGTTGAACGTTGAGCATTGAGATAGTTTGGCGTACCTATAAAGCTGTTGAGGTTACTCCAGGCAAGTTTACCTTATATTGTTACAGTCTGGCTATTAAATCATACACATAATATGTTTACGTACAAAGAAACTTCAGCTGCACTTGTAGTTATCAAACCTCTTTGTGTATGTGAACATAAAATTGCTTCGGTGTTTGCTGAATACTGAATAATACGTGTGCAGTGTTAATGACTGTTTGATAGAGCTTGCAGCTCGTAACGTTCGCATTGTTTTGTTTCAACCGTCCACCTGCACTGGGAAACTTGTTTGCATTTTCATGAACTATAAAAACAATTAGGACTGCGAAACTAAAGATATAATTTATTTGCAACAATAGATAGTTCGAATTAGTTTGCTAAATAACTTTATTCCACAATCGCAGAACAAACTTTTGTTTTGAATTGAATAGATTTTCAGTTTTCAGTAAGAATGGATTTAATATTTAGCGTTGAAATATTTGCGGTTAAATTTTATTTAATAGTTGGAGAGACTGACGGTTCTATTTACGCTCTGAGATTTTATATTCTCGATTCAGCGCTTTGGTGTTTTATAACAGTTGCATTGCGTTTGGTTTTTTATATTGCGGATATTTCATAGATCTTACAAATTACGGAAATAAACTTATATTTCAAATCAAGAGCTTTTGAAACGCACAATCATTAATAACAAACCTGAGCCATTCAATATAGACCCTTATAATTACTGACAATATTACTTTGTACATTCAAATTGATTTATCAATTTCCCGTAAAGGAATGCCGACATTCTTCTTGATTACTGTCACGTAGAAACACTTGTTACACTGCCGGGGCGAGGCTGTAGGCAATGTTGACATCAATCACTTTTGCTGTGCCATGTTTAGATTGCCCAAATTAAGGGCGTTTGTGAGCCTTTTGTCTCGACGAAAAATAATGGTGATTATTCAACTCTTCTTGTTCTTTGAGCACATTCGTGATTCAATTACGTGTGTGTCTGTGATGTATGTCGATAGATTGTGGTTGATTTGAAAATACATCGGTTTGTTACTTTTTTCTAATCTGTGTGTATTAATATGCGAATAATCCAGTGTTATTGCGGCAAACCCTGAGGAAGATGGCGAGAGAAACTGGATGCTTATGGACTAACTTGGTCACATTAGCCCAAGAAAAGCTTTTGGGTAAAATTGTAGTTATAAAGGACAGAAATTGTTCTGCACTCTTTGCTTTTCATTCACAATTAATTGAACGGCATTGTTTTTCTTTACTTTCTTCTTTTTGCTCTCTGAGGGAAGAGTTTACAAATTAACCAGTAAATAAATACAAAGATCATTAAGTACAATGTAACTTCACACCCATATACGTAATCTGAACGTTTTGTCCGTTCTACATAAGTAGGTTATAGTGATTGACAGCTCGGGCTTAGCTAATTTGCGCCCAATTACTTACCGCGTGATACAGCAGATTTTGAGCTTAAGAGGAACAACATAATGAGGTCAGTTTGGGTGCAATGCAGTTAGATGGTGAGATAAAATAGTTGAAGCTTAATTACTTGGTAATAAGAGTGTTTTTCTAAAGGATATTCGACGATGAGAATACAAAAGGAACGTAGCGCAGGCCAAAATAGCGTGTAGAACAATCGCGGAAGTGCCTAAGGTTACCATGACCTTGAAACGTAACGGTCAATCGAAGGGACACGATGGTTGATGATGATGATGTTTGTCAGTGGTTCATTGTTGCTATTCATTGCGCCTCGCTTTTAAGCATTTTCTTGAAAATATAATCAGAACGATAATTTTATCACTATTTTGTCCTGAAAACCCAAAGGAGCTATCTTTAGCACAATAGCGGGTTCCGATTCGCCAAACAACATGAACGCGACGGGTGTCTATTCCCTTTTGTTAGGACACGCTTTTACTCTATCAGAAGATACGAAAATAACTCTGATCTGTTGAAATAATATATTTTCAATTATTTCTAAATTTATTGTCAATTATTCTTCTATTATGTCGTATATTTGCAAAGTCTAAAAATCATCGGCAAGATGAGCGAGTTTCCGCTTTTAGAGTATTTTCTCTCTCCCACACTACCTATTGCGGCGTATGTCACTGGTTCAACGTTTTCACTCTTCATCAAACTTTAGACATCCAATTCTGAATGTAGGTTTCTTCCAAATCTTTCCACTTTATTGCTATCCAGTTTTTTCCAGCCACTTTAACGACATCGTCTGTCCTTCTAGTCTTTCCCATCCGTGCTCTCCATTTCAGCTCTTTCCTGCCCCATCTTCCGTCTAGTCTACGACATTTAGAGTCCTGTCTGACAATCCCTCTTGCCATGCCCTGGGTTGGAAGGACTTATATGATGATTTTACCACGCTAAAAATAAGGTGGGTTTGAACCCACCAGCCAGGCGCATTATCTGTGTAATTTACTTTACTAGCGCTCTTAAAACGGTGACTCTTGAATGCTTTCCCCTTTTTATTTCAAACCCACGTAGAATCTAACTATGATGTCTGACATATTATCATTTGGTATTCCATAATATCAACAATGAAAGGTTATTTTTGTTGTAACGGTCGTGGGTGGCAAAAAAAACACCGTTAAAACAAACCGGCAAATACATTGACCGTTCTGTGACTTTTTCTTGACTCGACTCGATAATAATAAAGAAACTTTTTTTTTCTTGTTTTTTTTTTTTTATTTGACAAAGTGTAAGCTTAAAATCAACCACAAACTTAATTAAGCTGACTCTGGGAACCCCACAGGCCTTTGACATGGCTTCAGATTAACATACATTACGTATAGAAATCCAAGTTTCATCACTAAGATAAATTAAAATCAAAATGATTAAGCCTGGTATTTTACGGTTTTTTTTTGAATAATCTATTGGTATTAAAAGTGTTTTAACCGAAGATCAATTTGTTGATTTATAAATGGAATCCTCAATAGTGTCGCTTGAGCGGTTTTACTAAGAAGATGATTTGAAACAGCAGGGGATGGGAGTTTTCTCAGAAAAGAAGATTTCGGAAAATTTAGCATAACACTGAACACTGACAGTTACCTGACTAGGCCACCTGAAGGTTCTTATTATAATAATAATAATATATTTCACAACTATCACACAACGCCATCTAGTCCCAAGCTAAGCAGAGCTTGTGTTATGAGTACTAGACAACTGATAAACATACTTAAATATTTCTAAATACATATTTATGTGATAGATAAATTACACCCAGACACAGAACAAATGATCGTGCTCATCACACAGACATTTGTCCTGGGTGGGAATCGAAACCACGACCTCAGGTATAGCAGTCAGGGTCACTAACCACTAGACCAACAGGCCAGTACATTATTTATTTGCCCAATAATTTCCAGCTATGTTGGCAGGGCCGTATTTTGCATGGGTATTTTGGGAATTTGCCCCGTTTCTCGCTATCCTTAAGGGAAAGTTCCAGTTAGCATGAAAGTAGTAACTACCTACTCATGTAAAAACTCACTTGTCCCAGGAGGTTATAAAATATTCGAATATTCGCTCGTGGTGCTCGTTTTCCCGGTTCTATGTTTGGTGAATTGTTAAGCTTTTCTACGTAATTCGCCAGTTACGAGTATAAATAGTCAATTGAAAACCTAACGTCCCAGTCAGGCACAAAATTATGATCTACTATATAGCTTCAACAGTAGAATACATGGAATACCTATTATATGTCACGAATTTCAATGGTATTTTTATGATTCTGATACAGCTTTTTCCTTCAAGTTTCCCGAGAATATATTTGTTGACTGATGTCATTGATGTCCAAAATACTAAGAACACTATTTTTGAATTGAAAGTAATTTTGATACCTGCACGGATTTGAACCCTCACAAATTCACCTATAATAAAATTATTTCTAAAATTATATTACCACCGAACCTGTCAACAATTGCCAACTTTCGGTGTGCATTGAATAATTCAGTGTTGGATCCAATTGATTAAATTCTCCTGTTTATTTGGTACTAAAATTAAATCATCTCATAATTGGATAACTCAAATTGATGCATTTGTAGGCACGTTAATTGAATTAATTATCATGAACACAATGTGGGTACAATGAAAGAATGCATTTTGATTTTTAAACATGATAATCCAATGCGAGACTAGTGATTGATTTGCAAATCATATTGCTAGGTGATGATGATGATGATGTGATATACCAATTTTGGCCAAGGACAGCTTCACTTTATATTGTACTGCTGCAAGTGCCGAAAACCTCAAACGGCGCAAATACAATGGTTTGACTACTAACTATGTATTTGAGCCGTTTGGGGTTGAAACACTAGGGCCATGGGGTCCGAGTGCTCATCGTGTTTTCAAAGATATCGCCAAGCGTATAGTCGACGCCTCGCGTGACCAGAGGGCTGGCATATTTCTTGGTCAAAGGATCAGCATTGCCATCCAACGTGGCAATGCTGCCAGCGTTCTGGGCACTTTCCCCATTGACAGCGATGTGGATGAGTTTTTTGACGCCCTTTAAATTTTAGTTTTAGTTTTTGTTTAGTTATTTCTGTAAATATTTTACTCTTAATTTTAGTTTTTATATATAGTATGTCCTTATATTTTAATTAGAAAAGTAGAGTTTTTCAATAAATCTTTATATTGTTGTTCGTGTGTTCACATGCTGGCATAGACATGCATTGCGGGCTTGTAAGCACACCATTGATACAGCTACGAGTATAATATTGGATATTTGCCTGCTTAAGCTGTTTTAACCGAAAATTATAGATACCTGTTGGTTTCATGGCGCCGAATAGGGCCGTAAGCACCAAATTGTTATATTATTAACCTTTATTATAATCTGGGGGTCTACTCTCTAGTGCGTCAACGAAGATAAGGGCCGTATGAAAATAACTTGAAACTTTTGAATGAACCCGATTCCATATTAGTTTTGAATTCGTACCAATGCTTTCTGACAGCACAGTGGGATTCGAAAAAACTGTGCAATCATGTTCACACCAATTTTTAGTTCGTATGACTAATTAATCTCATATCCAAGTGACAAACTGTAGGAATCGCCCGAAACTTTTTCCGAAGCTACGGGTTTCGTGCTTAGATAGTTGTACCCCTGTTTCGTAATGGAATATTACTCTGAAACAGATTTAAAAGTTTTCTATTAGACTTTTATACGAACACAAGCTAGTAGCGTAAACTTTATAACAATATTAATGCACACGACGGCTTAGCCAGAGGCCATGTACACAACTTTACTGAACTGTTATCGTGAGACTGAAGTCTTAGCTACATTTTAACAATATTTCGAGTAAAATATACTCGATGAAAAGAAAATTTTGTGCCTTAGATTCAGAAGCAGTTAGCACATTCAAGTTTCCTTATACAGAACTCGTATTTGAAGCTGTTTCTGGGTAAGAACAAGGGGTTTTTTAATGGACCGCGTCCCCATCCATAAACAGATAGAAGATTCCTATTAGATAGATTCCAATTATTTTAAGCATATTGACTTAAGTAGGTATTACTGTCAATATGCTTAAAATAATTAAGTGAAATATATAAATAAAACCTAATTTGTGCCACGGCCGGCGCAGGAAGGACATAAGAAGAGATTCTTAGTGTGGGAAAAAGAAAAAAAAAATTTAAGTATGAAAAACCTTTATATGTCCAAATCGAGAATCAAACACGATAGAACACAAAGATATTACTCTTGGTCGTCTCAGTCGCGACAAGTTGACTAACAATACTTTTTCAATAGAAGCACCTAGTACATAACATAACGGCAATCGACAATATTTCCCCAGCATTTGATAGAATAGTTCCGGTATTACCTGACACGTCCAAACCGTTGCGTCGATCGACAGCCAGTTATCAGCGAGCGTCAATTATTATTGGCGTCAATTGACAATGGATTAATAGGCCTACCACACGCACAAGCTTCACCACAGTTCTGCCTGTGCAAGCTTCTCGCATGAAAAAACAATTCATGGTCGGCAATACTGAACGCCCTAACACACACACAGGCAAGTACGCGCAGGCCGGGTTTGCGCAGGCAAAACTGTGGTGTGGCTTGTGCGTGTGGTAGGCCCATAACGCACGCGTCATGCTTGCCTTGCATTGGAGTCTGAATTATGCTTGGGTACGGTGTTAATAAAAAGTCTTTGGCCATCGTTCTGGTCACATCATAAACAACCTACAATGTTCCCACTGCTGGGACACAGTCTAGCTGGCCTTCCCCACGATATATCCTTTACCGTTTTGAGAACAGTGGAAATTAAATAAATAGAACAACAGAAAGATCACAGTGGTTTTAAATAAGTACGAGTATGACATTTCCTTATACCCCAAGTAAGGAGTCATTTGATGATTTTCCAACTCAAAACCAAAAAATGTTTTGCTACTAAAAATGAAGGCGATAGCTTCTAGCGGTTTCTGTGATTAAATAAGCTTAGTAGCTAAGTTAGGGCTTCAGTTTTCATTAAGCTAGTTCAAAAGTGACCGCCATTCAAGATGAAACCAGTTTTTGAACTGAAGTTGTCTTTAATTTTCTTTTATTTCTCCCTCGTGGAATCTCTGCAAGTTACACCCAAGATCTATACATGTCATGTAATAAATATGCCAAAAAAAATCCCTCAAATAATATACGCCCCCACGTTTTGAGTGCCCCCTCTCTCAGCCCCGTAGGGTTATTTTCTTATTTCTAGGAAATTTAAAAACGTGAGTTTTTAGATTTTTTAAATCTATTTTTTTTTTCACATTTTTGAAAGTTAAGTACGAGTATTCTGATGATTTTCTTCCTTCTTTCTCTGAAACCTGTATGGTTATGTTGTATATTTTATGGGTCGCAGAACTGTCTCATCAGGTTACCGTAAACCTGAAACGTAAAGGGCTATCCAAGGATCACCGTTGATCAGTCAGTTCAAGTCTGACAGGCGGTAAGGGAGGGCCCATCCCGCCCTGCGTGGGAAAGACTTATTTTGATGATTATACCACTATTATGTTCTCTCGTTTTATACCACTACCAATACCACTTTTTTAGATTGTCAACATCTTTGAATCAGTCCTCGTTACACCGCTTTATTTGGGGTTTGAAAATCACAAAGAAAAACTTTCCGACCCGAGTGGAGCCGATGGGACTGTTAGACTTTAACTGACTAAAAATAAGCCTATCCTTCATGTACCTACCCTTTGCGCTCCAGGACCGGCGTGGCCTTTTAAGAGTTTCTCAGCTGCGAAACTACTCTTTCACCACATAAAATTTAACTTACCCTCCTAAACATACCATACGTACCTTTTATTAGATAGAGTGCTCCACATTAGCTCGATGATTCCCAGGCAATGTGTCGTGTGATCGAATACAAATTGGCTCATCACTCCCTTCATGGAACACAAGGGGCTCCCTCATGTGAACGACCAGAATCATCCAACTATACTCCTACTGTCGATTACCATCGATCTGATCACTGATTATGGCATAGTAGTCTCTAAAAAGCAACAAAATTAAGCTCAAAATTCTCTGCTAAAATGAAACCTAAAAACATTTCGATTAAAGTTTCAAATTATGCTAAGTCTCGCTCACTATGATTAAAATGAACCAGAATATAAAACTACAGTTTTTAAAGCATAAAACTTGAAATACAATTAGTGTTGTGAAATGGTTCTATTTTGTAAAACGTATGAATTTTAGTCAGAATATCATTACCATTTATCACCCCTGGCAACATTAGCATAGAACGTCGTGAAATATTCAATTAGGTATTAAAGTCCTCGAGAAAGGAAGGTTTGGGATGAAATTAAGAGGCAACGTGACATGTCCTTGATTTTATTATTTTTTGTAACGATCAGGATATTAACGTACATTGTTCGGAAGAAGTTACATTAATATTTCGTCTACAATATTTAGATACACGCGGAAATAACTTCATCTGCAACTTTGGGGATTCCATTAATTTCTGTTTCATAAACCGCTGAACAAATCTCAAGAATGCAATACCATAAAGTTGGTTTAACTGTTGAAAGTCTTTAGGTAGTAAATCCATTACTGGAACGTACCGTATCTGTACCAAAGTTGCAGCTGGAGTGTAAGCACTGGGAACTGTAACTTTTAAGTTGTAAATACTCGGCAACTATTAACTGTTTTATATGTCTCAAACAAGTCATTAAGTAAATATGTCCTCTATCGCTTAAATACAATATATTATTTACAATTAAATTTACCATGCCCAATAAAAACTTTAATATAAATGTCTCTATTCAAGATAATAGCAATATACATGGCACATTCATTTATAAACATTTGCTTAAATCTTACACGATCTCGTAAATGTATTTAACAGTAAGTATCAGAGATGAATTACTATTACATATTTATATTCTTACAAACAGTTCGGATATTCACCTATTACAAACTATATACAACGTTATAAGACTAGTTATTATCACGTTACACGCTGATGGAATAAAAACTATGGAACAGAAAATTTGCCGTTTCTAAAAACAAAAATAAAACCATGCCTACTGAAATTACTCCAATCAAACGTAATTACAGGCTGTGATTGTTGACAATTTACTTGAATTATCATCAGGGCTAACGACAAAAAAGAAACATTTATTGTAGCAGTTACAGTAATTATAGCAGACTTTTGATTAGACACAGGAAGATTGCCGTCGTTGTGGTGATTGTGGACGAGGCGCCGGTTGCTGTGGTCACGGCGATTTTGCCATCGTTCGAGTACCACTTATTAGCTCTGTCTGGTACTCTGTTACTCTTCATGCTGTCCACATCCTCTTCATCATCATCATACCCGTTTGTTCCATAATCATCCTCCGAGGTCGAACGCACATCGGGATACTGGTAAGCATGCCTGTCGTTCCCCGGAATCTCTGTGACACCAACAAAATGTTTGTTCAAAAATCGATCAATAGTGCCGTCACCGCATGACTTCAATATTCCGAGTTAATTTCGATTTTGCATTTATTTAAAGTATTTGTGAATTGAAATGCAGATTTGAGAGTCATTGAACACGTTTAATATGCGTTTGCTGTAGCAAATATTTGTGTTGGGTTCCACAAAAGCTGATATTTAAGGTATGCGGGACTGAATCAAATTGTGTTTAATTAACAAAGTTAGGATAAATTGAATTTCTTAAAATAGAATGCGTACCGTATAATCTTATCTTGCTCTCGACGTCACCTAGGGAATTCTTTGCGACGCAGATGTAACTGCCCAAGTCTTCCCTTCGAATGTTCTTGATGGTCATCGTCATTTCAGCCTCGAACATCGACTTCTGTCTGACCGACATCACGTGGTGCTCCGAAGGTATGATCAGCTCACCTGCAGAACAATTTATTACTTAAAACACACTTGTTTTCAAATTCAATATTAGAATTTCATCTTTCCACAGCGGAAGTTTTATGAAAAATGTAAAAACTTTGTGCAGACACCTAGGAGTTTTATGTCTGCCTTATAATTTGTTTCGCTTTTATCGCGGATGCCTTACCTGCCAGCCGAGTTAATCAAACGGTATTAAAATTCGAATGTTGAACTTTTAAAGCGTATTTATATTCAATCCGGGATCTAAAAAGATTTTGTACTTTTATTTTTATTGCCGAACCGTAATTTTATGATCATGATCTTGAAATAACTTGATATCGTTATTGGATTCGAATGGCGGCGCTGTTGAGATGTAGAAGTAAATAAAATCATAATTTAATATCTTTATAAATAATATTATTTTATTAAACTTAACTATAGGAGAAGAGAAAATCATTTTATCAAAACCACATTCCGCAAAACTTTCCCCCAAAATATGAGTTCTTCTGCAAACATAGAAAACTGAGTGAACTCCTTACCTGGATCTTTAACCCAGTAGTTGATAGACTTGGGCGAAGACTCGACGTAGCACTCTATTGTGACGTCAGTGCCCAACGGGGCACCCACCAGCTGATTGGGCACTTGAATCACCGGGTGAACTAGACAGAACAAAACAAAAAATGATATTAAGTAACCAAGGTACTGACTGAGGTGGTTTATTTAATTTCACTTTTTGTACGTGAAAATAATAAACTATAGTAAGATTCACATAAGTAATGACTACGTTAGTAAAAAAAATACTTCAATACATACATCTAAGGGCCTATGCATGCACACCTCGTTTTTTTAACGCGCGAAAACGGCGCGTTTAAAACACGTGGTGTGCGTAAGCTCTAATTGATTAGGGTCAGTGACCGCACTAAGTGTGTTACTTTAAGTACAAACAAAAAAACATCACGTCTGACGAGTTTTGCTTGCTAATTCAATTTAGCCCCGTACTTCTCTTTTTTTCCCGTAGAAATGCTTTCAGAAACACTAAATTATTTTAATCAAGACCTTTTTAAATCAACTACACTTTGCGTGGAGACCAGATATTTTTAGTTGCGAAAGACTGAGAAGAGAGAAATCTTTTTACGGCTTTATTCAGCTTAATTGGGGGTCGACGAAATACATGAAATATTATAAAGATTGTCTTACAGTGTACACTGATGTGGATCCTCTTGCTGACGGTAGGCGGGACCCCATTACCGGCGATACATAAGTATGTGCCCATTTCCGAACGTGATATTTTGGACAGCTTGAGTACTTCGCCCTGGTATGTTAACACTGTGAACAAATGTTAAACGATAAGTGTACTTAGTGTCGGTACCCCAATTGGGGTAGTTGATACTGGTTACTTACGAGTATATTTCTAAGGAGAACTTTATTCTACGCTAATTGGCTATTTGACTAAAATAATCTAATTAGTCAGTTGGATGATTATTAAAAAATATTTGACACATGTTTTTTCCTTTGGTATGTAAACCAAAAATGACGGAGATAATATGACGACGTTTTCAAAATTGGCATTACGTCACAATTTCGTAAATTTTTTATTGAATTTTGACGTCATGAGTTTCGATCCTCACTGTAGTTTTGGTGCGATACGGTAAAGGGAGATTATTTGGTGAGACAGGCAACTCAGTGATAGAATCTTAAAAGTCTCTCAAAACGTTACCTATGCTATACATGCAGTAATTCGAAATGATGCAAAGGACTAGATCATCACTAAAGTGGACAAGACGTAGTGACGATAGTAACGTTTTGAGAGACTCTATCACTGAGTTGCCTGTCTCACAAAATAATTTCCCTTTACCTTTAATAATATTATGTTGGTAAATATTCATTAATTTTACAAGAAAAAAATACGCGTGTTTGTTATTTTTCAAAACTAACTGGCTAATTAGATATTTTGTAATTTGTTGATACTGTCAAATAACCAATTTATATTTGACTGTAAATTACTCTTTCATACATATGCTACTTAACGAATTTGGATAAAATTTTGTATAGGTACAAATATTTTATAATCGTGATTAGCACAAACGTAAGTTTTTATCCTAGTTTTATGTTTCTATGGGATTCTATTCGAGTTGTAGACGGGGTAGTTACTGCCGGCAATATCTAGTCAGTTATAAATTCAGATTTCCACATGTAGTACCACTTAAAATAATGATTCTGAATGACCAGTTTGCATTATCATTGTACGTTCTAATTATCAATGTAAATAGTAGTACCTAATAGTAATATGGATGCACACACTATATACGTGTTTGTTAGCAGTATTCTATTACAGGCCGGAATTTAGCCATTAAGCCAAAATTTGGTCCATGTCGAAATTAACGCGGAATCTACAATAATATGCAACTCTATAATAATATGCAACTCATTTCGAGTTTCATTGCGTCAAAACAAATTAGAAATACTCGTAGCAGATGATTGAGGTTCAATGGGGCATTAAATGATATGTTTAAAACACCTGGCTTTGCCCGCGTTTTGACGTAACGTCGTTCAGTACTAGTAACTGAGATAAAAAAACGTACTATTTTACCCAAGTCACGTTCTACAACAACATTTTCTATATTTTTTATTTATATTTTATATTTTTCAATGCTTTATTTCAAGTAAGCCAGTTACTTAAGTACAAGCACTTTTGAATGTTAAAAAAAAAACAATAATAAAGCAAAAAAAAGCGAAATGTATCAAATGTCAAGTATTTAAAAAAAAAAGGAATTTCTTCTGTGTCCTGGGTGCTTTACAAACATAGAAACACACCTACACCCAGACCCGAAACAACTAATTGTATGTCATTCAAATATTGGTTCCGTGCAGGGATCGAACCCACGACACGCTGAGCGGCAGTAGATCGCTCAGCCACTGCGCCAACCGTGTCGCATTTTAGATACAAGTATATAATTTAATGCATTTTAGATGGACTATACACAATGCAAGAATCATTTTAATAGTTCAAAGCAACTATTAATACCGAACTTACAAAATTTGTGTTTTTCTCCTTTGAAATTCTTAAAATGTGCAGTAAAATTTAATTACATTAATCGTCTAGCTTTGTACTAAAGCGGTAACCATTCGGGGAAATATATTGCACTATTCAAGTACGACTTTACAAGATAAAATGTTAGTTTATTTTCACGGTTTTTATGTTTACACTAGATTTAAATGCTGGTATAAAACTTTTTAGCGTACTTTATAATAATACTATGTATGTTCACATTTTCTTTCCTGATATGCCTAATATTATATTTAATTCATCATCTCGTATCAGCCGAAATATGACTATTGCTAAACATAGGTATCCACTTTAGATCGCCATGTCCAACAAATCGCCAACTGCATCAATACAGGATGACTTTTTTAGCACCGTCCAAAATTTTTCTAGACATTAGGTATCAATCACTAACCACATTTTTGAAAAAAAATCGATACTTCAAATTGTCATATTAAATCATTTTCTCATCCGCTCTGCGTGGTCACTAAGCTAAACGTTAACAATATACACTTGCCGACGCATGAAACGGGCAGAGCGCACCCCGCTGACCCCGGGGCCCCGCAACGCTACACCTGAACGACACATCACAGCGCGGTGTCCAGATTCATAAACTTTTAATAGATAACATTGAGACGTGATATCTCGATATTTTTGTATTGAGTGATAAAAAGAAAAAACACGTGTCCAATGATTTTCGCCAAAGATTAATATATTAAAATTTGGATGGTGACTAAAAAATCACCCTGTATATTTATTTTTGTGTCTACAATATATATAACGTATTGCCTAGTTGAAAATAACTGTATTTTCGAAGCAGTAGGCCCTACGTCAAATTATCATCATCATCAGCCGAAAGACGTTCACTGCTGAATATAGGCCCTTAGACTGCCATCCACGGCGAACGACAATTCGCCACTTGCATCCATCGGTCCACGTAAAATCACTCATGTGTATTTATAGACATCAGTTTTTGAAAAGCCATTAGGCACAATATAAAAGAAACTGGAAAAATTTCCAAGATAGATTTCACAAGACTTTTCACTTTTCCTAATTTCCAAGTAACAAAAGTTTCAGCAATAAACACAAGTGACCCTTAAGCAAGTAACACGACCCATACACAGGTCCCAATAAATTATTCAAACGTTATTCACTATGCGTATAATGAGACCTAGAAGTGTATTCAACGGCAGAACTCTACTAATTACGACAAACTTTAAACAATACTGGACGCGAAACTCATCCCGAGAATAGTCGCCGCGCGGCTCATTGTGGACCCACAAATGCGGTCACACAGACTTCGTATTATACATATTCAGAAAAACAATGGAGTCCTTGCGCCATTCAAATAAACTAAGACAAATGAAATATTTTTCCATTTATTTGTTAAACAATTTTGGGATTAATGCTGCTTTTTATTTTCTGTACACAGAATTTTTTATGAAATATTTTTAATATGTTTTATACGCATTAACACCTGAAAAACGTTCAACCAAAGCAATGAAAGATTCGGTCTCGACGAGCGGAGCTACGGTTGCATAAGTAGTAAGGCTCAGGTTCGTTTCCTGTATGATGAGATTTCCTGCTGTATGTGGACTTGGTTAGAGGAGTATGGGATGATTGTAGCAGGCGACGTTGTGAAATATCTGCATACCCTGAAATAAACTCCTCGAAGAGTGAGCTAGTTCCAGTGGCAGCGGGGTAGTATAAAGGACCGCTGCATGCGTAGCATTCTATCTCTATTCTACCATGACAAGACAAAGCTCTTTCTATCCAACTTGATATGTCTTCTGCCCGAGCATGACGCGACCTGTAGACTTCCGTTTCTATGAAGACAAAGAAACAAGATATCTTTCGATAGCAAGGGTGAATGATGTCTTTCTTCAATCTGTCAGTTTGTCGAATCTCCTGTCGATATAACCCACTCTACTCTACGGTGGTCATGCTACGCGTGCTGATGTATCAGCATTGGAGTGGAGAAAGCGTTTCGATAATCGTTGTTTAAGATTCTCCCCAGGCCCCGGCCACCTAAGGAAAACATCGTGAAGAAGCTTGAACTTCAATCAATACAAGTAATCGCCTTGCTGAAGTCATTTCGGCAGCCTGTGGAATTTCCAGAGGGGGTTAAATGCAAGAAAGAAGAACCGCGTTGAAAAGAAGAACAACAAAGCTCCTGCTTATGAAAGCGCAAAGTTGCTTGCTCGAAATAACACAGACTTTTTGAAAAGATCTATTCAATTTCTTTAGGAAACAGAAAAGAGCAGATAAAAATGTCTTTACTGAATAATCTAGAGCAGAGTGCGAAAAGCAATGGAAGTAAAAAAATATTGGGCTAATTGGCCATTCGCCTTGAGCAAGCATCGATATTGATCTTTCACAGTATCAGCCGATGCCTTTGCCCTGTAGAGGGACAGGCTAGTTTACGAAATTTTATATATTTATTAATAAAGAAATACAGTAAGAGTCATATTAAAATGTAAATTTTTCATGAAAAATTTAATATTTTAATTACTAGACTAATCATGAAAAATAGGAAGAAAAAAAAATATTTAACGAAAAACAAAAAACCCGACTGCGATAAAAAAAAACTAAAAAGATAGAAACAAGCCCAATAGTTAAGAATTCACACATTCACACTCACAGTCGGGGCCCCATCAAATTATACCAATCAAATCTTTCAAGGGGCCCCGACTGTGAGTGTGAATGTGTGAATTCTTAACTATTGGGCTTGTTTCTATCTTTTTAGTTTTTTTTTATCGCAGTCGGGTTTTTTGTTTTTCGTTAAATATTTTTTTTATTTCATACTTTTTAGTTACTATTCAGAGAATTATTGTTTTGTTAAACAACTTTAAATCGTTATATATCCTAAACTATTGTTTAAAATGAAAAATGAAAAAGGAAACCTAAAGATGATTTTAAAATACCTATTCAACGATACCCCACATGACATAGTTCATCGACATTTTTTTTTTCATTTTGACAATATGGCGTCTGGTTGTCACTGTGGGGGATTTTGATTACTGTCATGTCTTTAGTGACACTCGCAAGGTTAAGACGAATCGATTGACGTAAAAATTATCAAAATCGGCCTACGCATGTGGTCTCTAGAACGCCACATAGAAACAAACATACATACATACATACATACATACATAGACTGATAAACACATTACCCTCCTTTGCGTCGCGCAGTCGGGTAAAAACTGCGTTTTTTCCATTACTGCATCTGTGAGACATTTAGCAGTAATTAAGAGGTTGTATGTAAGCGTGGGAGGGACACACCCATTGAAATGGCTTCATTATTTGTTAGAAAATTAGAGTAAGTCCAGTAGCACTCTTTTGCTTCTTCTTCGATTGCTTGCGAGTTTTGCATCCATATGGTGTTAAGAAAACTGTGTAGCTCCGAAAATGTGGTGAACAACTGATTAGTAACAAAATTAATAATTATCTCGAACTATTTGATCACCAGCCTAATTATTTAATTTTGAGCATTGTATCTTCCTTAATAAAACTTGCTTAGGGTGCTTGTACACGGCGCATGTAACCCGCGCAAGTAAAGATGCGGGTTTGCGGTTGACCCGCGCAAGCAACATGCGCAAGCTACTTGATCAAGTTACCTGCGGGGTGTTTGTACCCGGCGCTTGCAATTCGCGCAAGTAAAGGTACAGGTATGCGGTTTACCCGCGCTAGTAACATGCGCAAGCTACTTGATCAAGCTACGTGTACAAGCACCCTCAAACCCGAAAATGGAACCCCTGGTTGTACTAGCGATAAATGTTTTGCTGTAGCCAATCATTTAACTTTTACATCATTTTTGAAAGTACGAGTATTATACATAGTAGAGTAGTACCCTTTTAAATCTGAAGTTTTACTTTTTATTCAAACTCATAAATACTAAGAAAAAGTGGATGCTTGTAACACAATCACGTCGTCAATAAGGCCGAATACTTTCGAATGAAACTTAGCATTGGATGGTTAACGATGAGCAGAAGTCGCATTAGGTAGAGTTATTCATGTCCTTACACTCTCTGATGTTTTTATTATTATTTGTAATACTGTTTTTCACACGAGATTTGTTATAAGAAATCCCGGGAAGACCCATATTAAAGCTGCGTATCCATTACGTTCCCGAACCTCTTGCGCTCCGCGCTCCCGTAACCACTCTGATGGAGACGGTACGCGCATCTCCTTTGCATCTCCCTCTCGCGCGTCCACAAACAGGCTGAGCTCCCCTTTGTGTTCGCCTAATTTACCGCCACCGCGTGGAGCGCTGAGCGCGGAACGCGCACCGTTCGCACTCCAAGTTCGCAAACGTATCCACTATGCGGAGCTGTTGCAAGAGCGCGAAGCCCAAGAGGTTCGCGAACATAGTGGATAGGATATAGCTTAAAATCAACATTTCGATGCTAGTACTAAAATAACTCTACCTTAGGCCGAACTCAGATGATGAGTGATGGTTTCAATATGCACACCTATCAGATATACAGTAACTTATTACTGGGGAATAGGATAGCCCCTTAGACAGCCACTCATTATCTGAGACGACTGCTAAACATCTTCAAATGACAACAGGGTGGGAACTTTGAATAAAACATAGAAGATGGTCATCAGAAGTCAAACCTAGGCAAGCGTGGTTCAACCTTGCTGTTATTACTACAAAATAAACGGTAAGTCTTACTTTAAAGATTGGTTTACAAAATTAGATAAATAACTTATGTTATCAACCAGACTTCATAAAGAATTTAAACTGTTTTAGTATATTATGTATCAGTACGCCACAATCGGATTGCAGCCACAAACTGCGGTATTTTTCTATCCGATAACGACCGCAACAATATTGTGACAATCATTTTATAAATGTTTGACAAACAGGGATTTAGCAGAATGGAGAAAAATCGTGCAGAAAGGAAGCTAAAAACTATAAACTGCTCTCAAACATTGTAATAAAAGTTTCGTCGAATCAAAATTCGTAGCGCAATTCAGAAAAAAGCGCAGTCAGACAAACGTACATCCTTAATTTGTTCAAAGTTAGAGTGCACAGGTTTCTTCTTGGTAAGATTGGTCCATCGATGACTTTGTCTTGGTCACCCCTGACGTAGACTTAAGTCAAGAGCAAACCCATCTTAAATATAGTAAATAACCCTGGCGCTGTCAGGTAAAATACACCAAAAACGATTGTAGATATTACACGGACAAACTCTTTAAGCATAATAAAATAAATCAGTTCAATGATCTCTTGTACAGCAAATGTTATTCCAATGGAAACAGGCATTCAATCACTATTTGCGGGTGGCGTGTTCAATGTTGATTTTATCGTTACATTATTTCGGTGTTCGAGGGTTCTTCTATAGCCTTATACACCGGTAATTTGTGAAACAATACCTACCTTGGAATTTACCCTAAGCATTGTTATAATAGCATCTACTATGCGGCTTTTGGACTCACCCTTAGCAATTTAATCAAGTCTCAAATTTGATCTTTGGTTAATAATTTTGTTTAATTGTTCACGATCAAGGTTGAGGGGAGGTATTCGGATGTATTTTGCGCATAAATTGTGTTTTACAGTTGTTTCTTTGAGGACTTGATTTTAATCAAGTGTAGCGTGTAGGCTGGTATATTTTGGATTGTTAATTAGATCACTTTAAAGTAAAATGTCGAGCCGAGTGAACTAGCTGAGTAAATGTCTGGAAAATTATTAATTTTATGTATTTAGGATTTTCTCCTTTTATACTTATAATATATATTTTACAGTGAATATTCTAAAACTGAATTTGTATCTAACTTATTTATAGTGTAACCGTCCTGTTACATAAGATAAAAACGTACTTAGAGTTTTTTTTTTCAATGATAATGATTTTCTTTCTTATCCATCAGAACCATTCGCTATCGAAAATAAAATAACTTTACATTGGAAATATAAACAATAGTATTGGTAAAAAACAAACCTAGCAAAGTAGTAATGGAAAATAAGTGCAAGCAATCTACAATAGACATTTCCCTGTAGGTAATATTTTAAAAACTGAACTTGCATTCTTGAATAACTTTTCTTGAGAAACAGGTTCCTATCTATTAATTACAATCTATAGAAGTGATACCGATGGCCTTTAAGTCTGTACACAGTGGTCAAAGAGAGGCCATCTTGAGTCAACATTACTTGGCCAGTAATTTACTGAAAGTCAATATTACCTCATTCGTAAGTGATCGCCATGATTTCTGTGAAATCGTCTTATCGCACTGTTTGCTTGACCGGTATCAGACGACCGTATCGCAAGGTCGTTCCGTATCAAATATATTGTTGCATTAGTAGAACTGACTTATGGGAACTACTTAGGGCTTTGGGAATGGCGAAAATAAACAGCTACGAATTTTGCTAGTTATACATATTTAAGTATTTGGAGCTAGCCTACTGGCAATTTGGCATCAACATGACGCAATCTAGGATCCGTGGCTGCCACTGAAAAATTCCTAAATGATAAATGAATGATAAATGATATTTATTTTGCAAGTTGGTTATAAAAAACACTTTTACACGTCATCGATATTTTTAAAGCTAGATGGGGCCGGTGTTTCGTACCTGACTACTCTGAGAAGAAACAGCCGAAACAAACTCAGAGGTCACAGTCTCTTTTAAAGTCCAGACATTGTTTTGTTTAGGTCATACGAGGACCATGCGGGTGTCTGAGATGGTCTTTTGAGGAAAGAGAAACACAGATTTGAGTGGACCTGTCCAGTCAGTGCAAGCATTTGTCGGTAATCGTGTAGCTCAACTCAGAACACAAGGAGCTCAACGACACGACGAACAATACCAAAGAAAGGACATTTGGAGAGGCCGCTTAAAGTACTCAAATTGTCAGACAGTAAAATTATTATAAATAAAAATAAAAAACAAAACTTCCCCACTTCCCCACTTCCCTAATGGAAAAACCCTTAGGTCGATAAAGGAGTGGAACGGTACTTTACGCTCAGCAGTATTTTTTGCGACCACAAGACCATCAAGACAGACACCTGACGAAAGTTCATATATAATTTTACCCTTACTTTGCAGTCTGGTAATTAATTAAGATGGCCGCTTTAAATTCGATAAAGATTACGCGCCAAAAGCATAAAACACTTTGTGTATCTGCTGTAACCGGAAATGTATGATTTTTAGGAACATGTATAATTAGGTGTTGTATAAAAGTGTTTTATGGGTAGAAGAAGCCCTGCGAGCGGGGCTCCTATTTCCACGTGATAGGATTAAAGAAACCACCAAACTGAACCTCGGCGTGCTCAAGAGATTTTGGGATGTTAGTGCCTTTGAAAGCAGACGTCGCGTCGAGGTTATGTTTGACATATTTCCGGGCGATTTTAGGAATTTTATACATTTCCTAAGAATTGTATACAATGAATGATTACATACATTTCCGTTAACATATCCACCACAGAATAACCACCACAACCAAGAGTAAATCACTTTCGTATTCATCAAAATATTGTCGACAAATTCCCAAAACACATTCGATATTTGTGTTTAGAGGTGCACAAATATAATGGACCGGTTATTATTATACGCTAATGTCAGTAAATTCCGAGTAAGTGCGGTTTGCGTGACTGATGACCAGTGTAGCCCGTATTTATTGCAATTTACGGGTTATTACTGCGCGACTATTATGTGAATGACTTTGTTTTTATGTGGAAAATAAGAAAATTGTGACTGATTTGTTTATTATGACTGTACTGTGATCAGTGGCGTGTCTGGGGGTCAACGTTAAAAGGAGCTAGGGTTAAGGTACTGATACACATGCTTTAAACTAGCATGCTAAAAGAGCATGCTTATGAGCATGCTTCATTCGAAAGAATAGTTTAAATTTAAATTAGCATGCTCATTATTAGCAAATGGTTTCGATACACATGCTACTAAGTAGGATTTGTTTAAAAGTAGCATTCTCTCGCGCTTTAGCATGCTAGTTTAAATGTACACATGTGTATCTGTACCTTTAAAGTGCATAAAGGTACACATTGGGCGTTTTCAAAAGCGCGATTAAACAACACGCGTTTTAAGAACCAAGTCTTGATATTGTACAAAACTTATGAAAGATAACTTAAATATGTCAAAAAAAAAATAAGGATTTTCAATTTACTTGTAATTTCTCACGTGTCGTGGGTGCGGTAGCAAACATGGAAACTAACATACACAAATACTTAGACCCGGAACAACGGCTTGCGTGGGTGCTTAATGAATCAACTTATCGTTTTCGAGTTAATCCATTTTGAAGAATGATACAAAAACAAAACAATCCAATATCTCTATAATACTAGTTAAGTTAAAGCAGTACAAACGCTGCTTGACAGGATGTACCTTTACTTTTCGCCCCAGTTTGGTCCCGTACAACGATCTCCATGCCATCTTCTCGTTTCCACATGACCCTCGGTGGTGGCACGCCACGTGCCTTGCAAGAGACCCTGGCCGTGCCACCTTCGGGAACCATCGTGTCTCCCGAAGTCTCTTCGGGAATGAAGTCTGGTGGTATCACTACATCTAGGAAGCCCATCTGAGGGAGAAAGAAAATAAATCAGATTAGACCAGATTAGTGGTGAAGAGTTTGCTTGTTTTTTAGTTTGGACGTGTTAATCTGAAGAGCTACTGGTTGAAATTCAAATTATTTTTTTGTGTGTTATAGTCCATTTCTCGATGAAGGCTGTAGGCTATATAAAATCCTCAACTAACTACTGGCTTGAATTGAAAAAATATTTGTGTGTCAGATAGTCGTTTGATAGTCGGTCACGGGTGTACCGCGAAATGAGCATGTTTTTATTATAAATTAATATTATTGATGCATTGATTTGTTGCAACGACTCAATATAACTCACTTATCGTGCCTCACTCTTATTAATATTGAAATAGAGTAATGAAATTTTGTTTATGTAATTCTAAATTTCCGTCTCTGCTGATACCAGAGAAAAAATATATCGCTTTCCAACTAATTCTTTACAGTGTTAATGCTAAATAAATAAAGACTCAAATAAAAAAAATTAAAAGATAACATCGGGGTATTTAAACAACTATCCATATCACAAAAATCAAATCAACGTTCAAATTAGTTGGATTACCAAAATCCAGTGCGGGTTACGTTCTAAAATCAACAGCCCATTGCAAGTATAAACACGATCATTTAATTATCGAGAAACCTAACATAGTTCACATTGTTGATGAAATTAAATCTGAATTGTGCGGTCTGTCGATCGCTGAAGTGAAAATATTTACCCTAAATTGCTGTGAGTGATGATCTAATCACATTTTGGTGCAAAATCTTCACCCGCGCCTTTATTCGTGACAATTTAGAATTTGACAATATTAATAAGGCAACACTTGTGACAGGATCCGTAAGTGGAATACTTAAGGTGCCATTACAGCGGGTGCCCAGTGTTGAGCACCTTGGCGCCCAGATATTCCACATTGGGCACCTGGCATCTGCGAAAAAATTTGACACTGACACGTATGTGGAACACGTAAGGTGTAGTTAGCTCAGGTGCCATTACAGAGGGTGCCCAATGTGGAATACCTACCTCGCGGCGCCATCATTCAAAATAAAGAGAAGTGCCAATTATTTTCGAAGCTGAATCAATGATGCAATGGTGTTACAGCTTTACAATGCTAAAACCTTTGTCTTGAAGAGGATACCATCGGAAATATTATAATTCTGAATAATAGATCTGTTCCGACTGCCTCGGATTAATAAGAATGAAGAATTTATACTTGAATTGAAATAAGTTTTAGCGTTTCCCCCATTTAATAAGTTTGTCGGACGGTGCAAAGTGTTCGAAACATAGCGTTGTTGGGAGAAATGAAATGCTTCAATTATTTCATTTTGTTTTAATCCCGTGGAAGTGATTCGCATTAACCGTAAGTACTTACTATTGTAATTTTTTTTATATACTGACTATAAAGTTTTTTATTCACTTAGATGATGATAAATGAATGTCTTGTAACACTGTTCTTCTTTTGTTTGTTTCTCGCCATCATCGACTTGAACATGTTTAATTCAAACCATATGACTAAAGCTTTCCACTATACCTAGTTACTAAACATTATTATACATTTTTATTTTAATAATTTTGTATTCATCTTATTTATTTCACTTAAATGAACGTTATTAATATTCTATTAAACACGTGGAGTGTTGACCTTAAATATCAATAGTGACTTTAAAAATAGATATGACAGGGACACGTAAACCTATTTATAAAGCTTTCATAAAGGTCAACTTATGTGAATGAAATAGTATGTTTGTACACGTACGTACATAAACTGTATTTGATGACGTCAACTAAAGGTACTGATAGACTCCAGCATTCACTTGTAACAGGAACACCGAGCACGAACATACGCCGTTTTAAATTGTCGATCGATCTGAACAACAAACAGAGCCAAGCATAGAGACAAATATCGCTACGAACATTTTCATGACCTTTCTAGCGAACGCTCTAGAGGTCGTCAAATTTTTTTCTGCATGAAGATGTCTGACGTAACAGTCGGCTGGGCGAAAAGCTCGCCAGGACGCTCGTTAAGAAAGCTCTCGTTTGTTTTTCTGTAATGTAAAATTCGCAAAAATGGTCATTAAAATTGAAAGCTCTAGTTTATCAGCACCTTAAAGTTCATAACGAATTATTATTAGAAATCATTACGCACTTAAGCTATGTCAAACAGACAGTCGTGGCGAACGCGAAGCGAAGCGTTTTTGTTTGTAATGTTTGGAATTGCTTAAAGCCAATCACATTGACTATCGGATCGCTTTTCTCTGTGACAGAATGCAAACAATTCCATACATTACAAATAATATACGAGTACGTGTCATGTTTCTCACAACTTTTATGTAACTAAGATCTCCACCACTTCAGTCTGTCTAAACGCGATAAACTTAAAAAAAATCCGATTAAACTTTCGCATGTTTTTTTCGCCAATAGACAGAGTGATTCATGTATCATTAATTGTGGTTGTATGTTAATTGGCTGAAATTAGAAAGAATAGATATAAGTAGAATTAGAGAGATAATTCTAGAAGGCGTCTGAAGATATCATGCGCCGCGTATCGAGTCGTGATCGAGTCATAAATCAGAATAAAGCAGTTCTTTCAAGAAGGCCGGTTACAGAAAGAATAAAATTTAAGCTAAAGTCTCAGTCACAAGGCATCAAGGCATACGTAACTGTAAAAGTAATAATGCTCTCTTGCCACTGCCAAGCCGGTTAGTATTATTTCATAAATAATGTAGGGGGTAAAACGGGCAACCCTAAAATACTATGTTGAACGCGTAAGCATTTGTCTATGGTTGACAGATTTGACGTATCGCCATTTTTTGTTTTCCCCAGATCTAACGGTGTCCACAAGCAAAAGCGTGTGTAGGTGCAGCACTTGCCTATACTTTCTTACTTCTTTACCCAATAAAACTATTATTAGGTTTTCAAATTATTGGGAGAAAAATGAGCATTATCACGTTACCCTTTCACGGTAAGTAGGAGATCCTTGGCGAATCAATCAGAGTATTGAATGCTATCGATGTGTCTACGTCAGAGAGGCACTCATGCCCAACGGTAGGTCTGGCAACACGTTAAGAATTTTATTACTAACAAGGGAGGTTTTCCTTTCTGTTTTCTTTTTTTTTTATTCGGTTGTTGTATTATTAGGACTTATTTTTGGCTTCTTGAGGTGAATGTTGGAGCAAGTAAAGGTTACTAGGTAAGTTTTTTTTTAAATAGTGTTGTTTATTGCCTCTTTATGTTATTGGTCTTATGTAGTTGACCTTTTCAATTTATCGGGATAAGGAGTTTTGAGTATCGGAAATTGAACTTTATTGATATTGAGATAAAGTTTAAAAAAAAAGTCGTGATCTGATGATAGTTATGCTGATCCCGTGTAGTGATACAATTGTGTTCCACGTCTAAAAATAAGAGTAGAATTTTTTTAATTATTTAACAGACTGTCGAATTAGATTTGTTTCAGTCAAATATCCAATCATACACTTTCGCTTATCTGAAGCATTATGTATTAATAAGCATTTAACTCTTAAGTCTTTTCGTGTAGTTTGCTTTACAAACGATAAACACACTCGAAAAACATGACCCTCCCGAAATAATCCAGTAATCAAGCAAATTAAAATCCCCATCACTTACCAAATAATTGATGTAAACAGAAAACGTTCTCACATTTCCTCCCTCATTAATGAAGTAACAGCATACTTTAAAAGTGGTTAAAAATGCATGAGTTCCATGCAAGCACTACCGCATAAGTTGCAATTTATGTCACCGTATTGGTAAAGTGCATCCCGTGGAGTGACGCATTCGCGTTAAATTGTTCCTGAATTTTCCATTCGCCGCAGTCCATTACTTTGTAACAAGGATCTGGGTTGTGGTTGGTTAAAAAAAAGATGTTGAATTATACGCATATTGGTGGATTGTATTTTTGGATACGACTGGATTTAAAATTTAGGGTCGGAACTTACAAAAAATCTCAACTGTTTGAGCTTTAGGACTAAAGTATTTGAGTGTCTAGATTTTTATGCAGGAATTTTAGTGATGACGTAAACAAATAATAATGAAAATAATGCGCAAAGCAAAGGAGTGGAACTCAGACTTCCTGCGTCAGTGTTCCCGAAAGCATACAACCTGAAACTCTGAAGAGTAAACAGGCTTTTTCTGGGTAAGCTCGCTCTATCGTAGGCTTTGTCTCTGTCACCTGGACTAGAGTCAAGAGGAAACCCATCTAAAAAAAGAACTGTATAAGCTGGTCACCACTGCTCTGAAGAAAAGCATCATAAGGAAAATGGCAAACCATTAATCATGTGCCGGGCATGCTCAGTGCGTTTTCAAATCAAATCATTTAATTCAAATAAGCCCGTTACAGACGCTTTTGAAGTATCAAAAGACTTAAAATAAAAAAATTCTACAAACATTAAGGGTGCTATTGACCCATTCACAAGACATAGTTATTGTGAAAGGACTGTAGGTGCCTATTTCAAAGCGTTTGTGAACTGGGCTCGCGTGCCCGATAGCAAAGCAGTGCCAAAGCTATGTCCCAGCAGTGGCAATACCAGCTAAAATCCAGTTCGAGGCAATAATGGTAGCCATACACCATACTGCCTATCGTACGATCGATTTGACACAACTTCAAATCTGCAGCAGTGATGCCAACTTAGCAACTTAATAGCTAGATCTAGCTATTATTCGGTGACCGATAGCTACAAATTTATAAAATTGTAGCCGTCGTCACCAAATAATAGCCAAATGCATAACTGCTGCCGATTTGACGTTGTGTCAAATCGATTTGATGACCTATCAAAATGGCATGTCATGCCATCAAATACAACCCAATAAATATAATATTATTATATTATTATTATAACAACAAAACAATTGCAAGCGTCAAATCGATCGTCGATAGGCAGGATGGTGTATGGCTACTATAAGAGATAAGTGGAGAAAAGAGAAGAAATAGGTGGCTTGTCAACTCACCTGACTTTTCATAGGATCAGTATTAATTTGACACATGTATTGCCCTCTGTCTTCTTCTTGCACGTTCTTAATGTGCAAGTACCAGGTGGAGTGGTCGCTATGGGAGACGGACACCCGAGGGTTGTGGGTGATCACGTGCTCGTGGATCGCCTGGATCGCCTTCGTATCTGCTTTCACCCAGCCCACCTGGAAAATTGAAGTGTTGAGGAGAAAATTCTATGAATAAGTAAAACGATAACTCAACAGGTTTCGTTGTGGATTAAAAATAAGTGTTTTTAGATAAGAAAGAAAGCAGGAGGAGCTCTTGGCTAAACAATTACTGTGGCTCTTTAATGTTCCCTCTCTTTAAATATTCAGTTTTCAGGTATGAAGGTTTCGAAATGCCTCAAACACATTTTTGGGATCAAAAAATCAAACTTAAAATACGTCTAGCTTCGTTCAAAACCACTTTTGCTTAGCCAGGTCAATATTTCTGTTTTAAGGTATAATTTAAGAAGTATTGAGCAAGTTTTCAGCGTGGCTCAAGCTCTTTTCCAAAATTTCAAGTAGCTCTTAGGGTATTACCTACTTCCCTTAAACGAGACCTCTTAACAACACTTCAAAATTCATTGCCTTGAATAATGTAAATCAGTAAAGTAAATTAATTAAATAAGTACATTAAGTAGGTTGTTCCTCTTTATAAGCTGAGGGAAGAGGCCTAGCGAAACAAAAGAAACACGTTTCCGACTTTCAGAGGCTTTATAACAAGCGCGCGGTGTAGGTAAACGTAATGTAATTACGAAGATTTTTGAATTGAAAATACAATTTATATCCGTTTACATTTTGTTCCAATTTTTTGCGAAAAGTATGCCATGAAGCGTACAAACATTAGGATGCAACTTCGTTTTATAATATGTAGGTACGGCAGGTTAAATAATAATAATATTCCACGACTATCACACAACGCCATCTAGTCCCAAGCTAAGCATAGCTTGTGGTATGGGTCCTAGGCAACTGATAAACATACTTATATATTTCTAAATATGTACACAAATATTACACATAAATTACACCCAGACACAGAACAAATGATCGTGCTCATCACACAAACATCTGTCCTGCGTGGGAATCGAACCCACAACCTTCGCAGTCAGGGTCACTGACCACTTCACCAACAGGCCTGTCAAATCGTACGCTCTGGCTAGCATCTCAGGAGGAGATCAAGCTTAAAGAAAATCTAAGAAGAAATATATCTACATGTTTAGTAAGTAGTATACGTAAAGAGTTTTCAAATCTGCTTAATTTTTAGGTCAAGTTAAATATTAGAATAAGGAAGGGCTACGCTTAAATTAAACATAAACAAAACTTATTAATTACGCATGCGGCCTCAGTAGCTAACCTACATTTCTTTTTTTTAAGATTGCGCCTTCTGTTATAAACTGCTGTAACTTTTTTTTAAGTTCCGCGATTTTTGAGTTGAGCTAGGAAGGGCGAAGTTTTCGTGGATGTTACAAGATTACCAGGAGTAAAATCATTTTATGTACAAAATAATACAAACACATAATATGAGAATTACTGAAAACTCATGATCACCTCTGTACAGTCGACAAAGTTGAATCATGACCCACCATAAGCTTATATTCCTACAGATATTCAAATACAATTAGGTCTACATTCGCGTAAACAAACTTATCCATGGCAACGACTTTGATCTTTGTTAATTTGACGGATTCAAACGATTTATTTTCAAAATGGGTCATGATTCAACTTGGTCGATTGTACATACTGTAAATCGTAAAGCAAGTACATTGCCATTGCCTGGGTAAGCCCGAAATTTCACTTAGAAATTAATCTTGGGTTTTAACAAAATAATTATGAGGACTTCCTAAAGGGCGCAGGAGCAAAAGGATAACGCTTGCCCTGGAACGTAAAGGATAACTGAAGGAACTGGGTGGTTTTTAATTAGTACGTGTTTGGCAGTAATTACCACTCAACCCATGGCAAGGGGAATGATTTGATGATATGAAAAGGCCTTCATTTAGCAACGAGATAATACAGGCTGATAAATACTAGATCCTCAAATTATTATAATCAAACCTCATTTTGACACACAATTTATTTCACCTCACTCCTGTTCTGGTTGGACAAAGTCAAATTAAATGTGAATCAAATCAAACCATTTATTTCAACTAGGCCAATTACAGGCACTGTTGAATTGTCAAAAGAGATAGTACAAAATTATGTAATTATTGTGCTGCAGTCCCAGTCACAAGACAAAAACTGTGGAAGTAGTCACAAGACATAAGAACTGTTGAAGTAGGTGCTCATTTCAAAGCGTAGATCTCTATGAAGAAGAATGAGCAAGAAACTCCATGGACACTCTTTTCCAATCGCCAAAATTATTACAAAAATTTTGTTACAACAATCATCATCAGATGGTATGGATGGTTGTGATATGATGGCCATCAGATGGTTGGTATGTGGAGAACGATGTGGCAAGTTAATAGTGTCCTTAGTAAAGAGAAAGACAATTCAAAACACTTTATGTGTTAATAAATAATTAAAATATACCGTGGCAGCTAAGAGATGACCAGTTCCAACTGACAGCACCCGTTCACGAACGTGACACATAAATCAGCACCATTCAGCTCTACCATTTTGAAGGGAACTAAATGATCCGACACACACGCCACCACCAGCGAGACTTTTGAGTGAGCATGACATACTCTTAACCGCTAGTCATTCAAGTTAATTATAGTGGGTATCTAGTCAAAGATAGCTCTGAAGTACATGGTACTCACACAATCCTAGTTGTGACGCAATAATAATACTAGATAGATACACTCTGTTTAATAACAATACAAGATAAATAAATTTCCTGGCGGCAAAAGTGGCATTAAACAAAGATACCTGATAGAGTCTGTTAAGTTTTGATGAAGACCACATCTAAACATAAACCAAAAAGCTATTTATGATTTGGTTTAGACAATCTAGCTCTCTATCCCGCTCTATCACTAATCCGGGGGCGGCAAAACTTTTCAACTTCATAATTTTATTGTTGCCACTAGTTTATTCGTCCAAAAACTGAGTAGCTTATTCAAGTTAACTAATATAATTAATATTCAGCCTTTCGACTTTATTATATAGTTGTTTGAGAGGCGGCCCAAGCTTTTTGTCTACGGACTATTAATATAGATTGTTTGAAGTAATAAAGGCCTGATTTAAACTGAATTACTTATTCAGTTCGCTATAGTAAAATACCTGTAGGCTGGCGCTGAAATTCAGTGGAGCTTCACGCCAATTTTATGATTTTAGGTCGAAATAATCTGGTTTGTTACCGGATTCAGTTGTGTGAGCTCATGGTTAGTTTAATAAAGGCTATTTGAGATTTCTGCGAATATCCTTTTGGTGTGTTTTACTTGAAATCGTGAGATTATATGGTGTGGGTTTCAAAGATTGTATTCTCAGAATTTAGTTGTTAGTTATGTACCCACATGTTGCGAGTTATACTAAAAGCTTGATGTAAAAAGGGTGCAGTTGCTATTCAGCGTAGATCAGGCGCAAATCCTAATTCTAGGACATAAATATAAGAGGATCTTCTCTTTAAAATAGGTTAAAACTGATGGCACGGTTGGCGCCGTGGGCGAGCGTTTGACTGTTGCGCCGCACGTCGCGATTCGAGATCGATTCTCATACGCCATTAATTATAATATTTTGTATGGATATGATTGTATAGTGTGAGTCTCAAAGTTTGCGAACGCAAGCACGACACAGAAATACCCTAGGCTGTAGCACAAAGGAGGAGGCGGGCCGCGTTAGGGAGAGGACAGCGTCCTCCCTCCACCCCAGCTGCAGTGGTAGACGACCACGGCGATCGATCTCCGGCCACTGAAGGTGCAGGCATGCGGGCGGCGAGTAATGAGCGACTCGCTGTCCAACCATGGACCAGCCCCGGGTCGACGGCGCTTTGTGTTCCACGCAAGCCTCTAAGACGCCATAATGACGGGGCCTTAGAGGCCCTTAGAGAGCAAAACCTTGCCGGGATCGCGGCACTCACTAATTGCCGTGACCCCGGTACGTAAAGGGCTATTAAGGGACATCGTGGATTTTAGTCAGTATGAGACTGACAGCAACGGGTGGGAGGACTCATTGATTATTTACCACGACATAAAAAAAACGGGTGTGGGGCAAGTTTCATATGAAAGGCAAATATATAATGAGAAACAATTATGAATGCTTACCCGAAAGTTCCCCAGGTTCACAACGATGCATTCAAAGGTTGCGTCCCTCCCGATAGGCACCGTCAGGTTTGTAATGGGCTCCCCAAACTCTGGTACCTCGATACCTCCTGATGACAAACAGAAAAATATTATCAAACTTAATATCCGATATCCGAAAGAAATGCTGAGGCTTTTCTGTGAATTTTGTTTCCAAACGTAATAAAATAAGTTAAGGAAATCTGTGATTCTGAAATTGAAAAAGTCCTCAATGTAATACTAGAACTTCAAAACAAGTCCTTTTATTATCACCATCATCATCATCACGGATTGACTTCATCTACATGCTGATTGTTGAGCTATCATATAATATAGCTTTACCTAGATTTTTTAGTCGCGGGCTTTACCTAGTTTTTTTAGTCAACGCCTACAATTTAGTACTACCACCAAGAGAAAACTTTAAAAGCCATTGAATCTAAGAAACTTCACCCGTTTCTATGCTAAACTATCTCACCTATTTAAAACAAGGTTGCAGACCAAGACTGTACAGTTAACAAAATAGTTACGTATGCAGGCAGCTAGTTTCAAACGGTTTTTCAATGTTGTGGCTATAAGTTTCAATGTGTCTGCATACCAAACTCTTTGGCTATGTATAGAATGCAGCAAAAAGTGCATACATACAGCATAAAGCATGCATATAGTAGACAAGAAAACGGTTTTCAAATTGCTGTCCGCATATCCTCCTGTTTTGCCGCCTGTACTTACTACCCTAGTTACGAAAACAAAAGCAACGCGGTACCACAAGCCTAACTGATGAGCGTGACGCCAACATTAGTTAACAAAACGGTATGTAGGCGGCTTATCGGACGTCCCACAAAGTTGCCGCCGACGATACTGCCGCCAACAGTTATAATAATAATAATATAATAATAATAATATTCCACAACTATCACACAACGCCATCTAGTCCCAAGCTAAGCAGAGCTTGTGTTATGGGTACTAGACAACTGATATAGATACTTATATATTTCTAAATACATACAATTATAGATAAATTACACCCAGACACAGAACAAATGATCGTGCTCATCACACAAACATTTGTCCTGGGTGGGAATCGAACCCACGACCTCCGGCATAGCAGTCAGGGTCACTAACCACTACACCAACAGGCCAGTCAAAAGTCCGTTGCACCTACCTAGGACCTTGTGCAACTAACCACTTCAACTTGTACCGTTATTCGCGGTCCAACTTCAGAAATGTGAAGTGACACGAATAACTTTACCAAGTGATAGTAACTATGTAGACCGCTGAGCCCGCGATCTTGTTTGGGACAATTGCGTTGACGTTATTATAAATTCGTGTATGAATTTGTGTTAGTACAATTTTTTACACGTTGCTTAGTCAATACTGAAATCAGACATTATGTTTATTTGGTATATGCCACATGTGTACCCTAAAAACTTTAAACAATAAATGTATTTTTTTGGTGGCGAAATCATCACTTGATTCCTTTCGCGGTTATATGTATAGGACTTTCGGACTCATACTGAGTACAAGTTCACCCTGATCTATCACCCTTTGTGCTTAGACAGTCCGCAGTCGCATTACCAAACAACTGATGATCATGTAAACTTTAAAGTCATCGGTAAAAATAATTCAATATTTTGTTTATCTAGGAATGTACCTATGTGTGTTGTTTCGTTTAACACTGATTTACTTAAACAACTTATATAGACATGATTCTACTAACTGGAAAGTGCTTTCAAAGTTTTCCTCTTCAACATATTTTTAAAAGAACAATCAAAGAGCATAAGAACAATTTAAAAAAAGACGAATTTGTCACAATGAACACACATATTGTTCATTCAATATTTCTCGTAAAGGCAAAGACAGTTCTAACTTAATTTAAATCACACATCCAAAGTAAAAGCACTCTGGTTCAAGGATTACTTTGTTACCCACCCTGATAATTCTGTCAGGAGAATAGCAAAATATTGGGGATCGAAATAGCGAGCATCGGATGATCACAACCTATTTTGTCACGGTCGAGAGATCCCATCTAGAAAGCCAAGCTCTAATACTCCTACATTCTTTCACCAAAGATATCCATGTGTAAAATCTATAATATCTACGAATATTCTAGTAAACTATTCACTGTTCACGTTGTTTATTAAAAACATTTTAGAGCATTTTATATCATTATTGTTATCTTCACTTTCATTTTGAGAATTAATTCAGTAATTTTTATTTAAATTCAATTTAAAAGCAATGAATACATATTTGTCAACTTGCAAGCTCAACCACAGGGACGGAACGCTAATTTATTCTAAAATAAATATCATATTCCTGATTTAATGTTGTATTAAGGCCAACATAATTTAACATATTATGCCATAAACATCAACAAAATTCAACTGTAGTGCAACTTTAGTGGGCAAGTTTCACACGTTTTGCAAATAGCCATGGCTCCTAAGTGGGAAAATTGCAGTTTGCCCAGAGATACCGTGCGTTAGGGGGAACTAAAAACGATGTTTTGTCACCTTAACGAGCGCCAAGAGGCGGCAAAGTGTGAAAGCTTGCCTACCAACATTCAAAACATCATTTTGCTTTTTCCATTCCTTAAGTTCTACTTAGTTTGCGAAACTAAAAAGCTGAAGATTTCAAGCAGAACGTTCTTAAACGTTGATCGTAAAAATAACAACAGTTTTATGAAAATCAGATCGCGTAAAATATTTTAAACAAACTTTGTTTCCGCTTCAGCATCTTAATTCATCGTTTGCTTTAAAAGTACAGAAAATTTCGTATTGCTTCACGAATTTCTTGAGAAAGATCGCAAAAAATGTGTGAGTGAAAAAAGTCTTACTTTTAAAGAACATTTCTCTGTCTAACGACAACTATGGCGGGATGTAACGTTACCAAACGGTCTCGTGGAAGGCAGTAAAAACTGCCATTTTGCAACGACAGCGTCCACAATATCGTCACAGACTGGGACGCAGTAAAATGTTTACAAAATATCCTGCTTTTGTTGTGGGTGCCACTAGAAGTGTTGGATATTGCTTTTGTATTACCGTTTTAGCGTAAACTCAGTCGGCCATTTTCCTGCAGCTGCGGTAATCGCTCTATTTTCGGGAACACTTGTATATGTTCGCCTGTGGGAAAACCTCTATCTGTGATTCCGGTAACATTCGGTACGTGGAATACACCTTTAATAACTATACTTAGAAAATGTATTTATATTCGTCATTGCTTAGGTGTGCATCGCAAGGTAACAGCTGGATGAGAGTGGGTGGTGATCAAGTATAACGGCGTGCTACAAGCTGATGAAGATGATGACTGCTTAAATGTTATACATTTCTGATAATTGGTTAATATTGAAGACCGTGAAATAATTATAGTATTATAGTTTTTATTTTTTTCATTATTAAAGTTTTACTTGTGTAATAATGTAGTTTTCTTTTACAACTATACATTATTTTGTGAGCTAAAAATTGTATACATGATGAAAATATTTATGAAATCAGACAACAAGTAATTTAACACATCCATGTGTTTACAAATTATTATGAAGGCAGAATTTTCGGAACAAAGTTTTTAAATTTCATATGCAGGTTGAGCCGCCAGGCACGGCTAGTTCCACATTCATTTACAATTCAATGATAATACCACAACTTCGTAAAGGTTACATTCCCAGTAATAAAACAGAATTCTAATATAACTTTTTGAACTTATTAATAATGATTAGTACCTAACTTTTCACCGAACTTTGATCTTTACTGACACTTAAGAGAGGTTAATCGAATTAATATTTTCTATAATTTTATTAGAATGACTGCGTATCTTACACTTATTAGACACGGTTCACTTATGCCATGCAAATTGAATGAATCATCTAAAATGAATGAAAATCGAAAGTCATTTATTTAAATTAGGCTGATAGATAATATTACCACAAATTTTGAACAACAAAATTCACAGAGATTTCGCGACAGAAATGACTCTTTCAATGTCAAAGATATCGTTTAATTTTGTACCATCCAATAAAACACAAAGTATATAGAGGGCCGGGCACGCCGCAATTGCGGCGGTAAGACCCCTCTTTGAGGAGTGGCTGGAGAGAAGTCATGGCGTCCTGACCTACCGCTTGACGCAGGTCCTCACCGGACACGGAAGTTTCGGGAGGTACCTGTGTCTGATGCGAAAGGAGGAGACGCCTGGGTGTCACCACTGCGAAGATCGCGCGGAGGACACGGTGGAGCATACGGTGCAGGACTGCCCAGCTTGGGCGGAGCACCGACGTGTCCTCACGGCTGCGATAGGCGGAGACCTCTCGCGCCCGGCATTGGTTGCGGCCATGCTGCGGGGCGAGACGGAGTGGGAAGCGGTCAGCTCCTTCTGCGAGGCAGTAATGCTCGTAAAGGAGGAGGCAGGCCGCGAGCGAGAGAGGACAGCGTCCTCCCTCCGCCCCAGCCGCAGTGGTAGGCGCCCACGGCGACGGACGTCGCTAGATGATCTCCGGTCACCGTAGGCGCGGGCATGCGGGCAGCGAGTAAAGGGCAACTCGCTGCCCGACCAAGGACCATGCCCGGGTCGACGGCGCGTTGTGTCCCACGCGCGCCTCAAAGAGCGTCAGCATAATGACGGGGCCCCCCTCTCAGAGGGCCAAAGCCTGCCGGGGTCGCGGGATTATTCCCTTACCGTAACCCCGGAACTTAACAGGCTATGAAGGACACCGTGGATTTTAGTCAGTAGAAGTCTGACAGTCCCTCCCGCCCTGCCCGGGGTTGGAGGACTCATTTGATGATTTTACCACGCTAAAAAAAAAAAAAAAAGTATATAGAGGGCGGTGCAAGTGCAATGGCATCGATCGTTAATTTGTATGTATTTTTCATCAGCACAGTACCCTTAGCACGAATTTTCAGTATTTGAGACGTAAAGTAAACTGGAATTTTGACAATTTCAAATTGACAATTTTCAAGGAAAAAATTAGTTCTGTCTTCGCACACCAAAGGCGCTGTTCCATTTTTTCATACAAAAACGCTGTAAATACTGGAAAAACAATGTAAAAGTAAAAGAATGTAAAAGTAAAAATTCGTGCTAAGGGTACAGTTCTCAAAATAGTGAACCAAAATGTATGCGTGGATGTCAAAAATGCGAAGACAATACATGTGTGACACCAATGTCTTGGCCCTGATCTTGGACATGGTAAGCAGCAAGGGGCACGGGAATGGATGCGAAAGAAGAAGCGGGCTTGAAAGAAGTAGCGATGTGATGCTTTATAACTCAAAAAGTGTACACACACCATGTCAACCTACCCGAATTTGACAAATTTTACCAATCACCATTGTGTTAAGGTTGACTAGTAGATAACGACGCGATTTATGTCGTATGCCGTAGTGTTAAGGTTGATTTTCACTTGTAGTTGGAATCGGTCGAATTGCAATCGCGTCGCGACGTGTGGGTAAAGTCCCCTATGTAAGATTCACACCAACCGGCCGGATCCGGCGGTATTTTACAATGCGGTTAAGAACATTGAAATCTATTAAGAGTAAATACAGTTCATATTTGCTTGCAAAGTTATCTCCATCGGCATTCCGCGACACGTAGCGACCGACGCGTCCTGTAGGTTGCATGCAAATAAGAACTGTATTTGCTGTTGATAGATTTCAATGTTCTTTACCGCATTGTAAACTGCCGCCGAGTTTGGCCGGTTGGTGTGAATCTTACCTTATTCTCTCTTTTTCAGGAAAGTCTTGTTTCCCAGCGGAAACGTTATACGTTAAACTAAGTGAATTAATTAGATAGAACCTTGTATTATTGCCATTAGTTACTACATTCGTTAGATATTAATTACATTATGTAGTGTAGCGACGGGATTATGTGTTAATATCAGACATCGGGCGATTGTGTCGCGGAGCTAATCGAAGCTAACATATTGATTAAGGATAATGTGATGCCCGTATGATATTTAATTAGAAGGTAAATTATCTGGGTTTGTGAGAGGGATATATTAAGTCAAAGAAATTACGAATTAAGAGTAGATAACTTAAAAAAATAAAACTTGGTTCCTTAGTCTAGTGCTGATTAGTACTCGTACAACTGCTGAAAAACTAAGTATTAAGTTCAATTCCTAAACCAGCAAATTTGTTACTGAAGGCAAACATTGACAGATTGATAAAATGGAATCTCAATTAACTTCCAACTTAAAATTCAAATTAATTAAGGTCGAATTTCAGTCTGAAATTGCTTATTAGTCTGTTCGGCTAGATTGTCAATGAATTATTTTAAAATGTAATTCCTATTAATGAAGGAAAAAACCGAGGGATCTTAAGCGCAGACTTTCTTTTGAAAAAATAAGTCGTACTTAAGTATAATTTTCAGTTCAAGATTTGATTTAAAATATTTAAAATACTGATATCATTATCATCATATGCCTGTCGCCTGCTGAGTACTCGTTTATAGGTTTCCTCTACCTAAGATATCCAATAGGACCGCTTGAGACTTTTTTTTTTGCGTTTTGAAATCATCAAATGAGTCCTCTCAACCCGGGCAGGGACTGTCAGACTCGCACTGACTAAAATCCACGGTGTCCTTCAAGATAAGTCCTGTGACCCAGGCAGGCTTTGGCCCTCTAGAGGGGGGCTCTCTCATCGTGCTGACGCTCTTTGAGGCGCGCGTGGAACACAACGACCCATCGACCCGGACATGGTCCATGGGCGGACAGCGAGTTGCCCTTCAGTCGCCGCACAGGACGCCGTCACGCCTATCCAGCAACTCCTTAAAAAGGGGTCTTACCGCCGCAATTGTGGCGAGCCCGACCACAGAAATATTAAATATATCTATGAGCCCGACAGTTGCTTGAAAGATTGAAAAAAAGGGGACATCTCGGATTCTCGTATGTTTGCTTTTATGGTATTATTTAAGTAAAAGATCATTTCATATTTCTAACAACACATATGCCTTCATAACTAACTGTAGTCAACATTAAATACAATGTTTATCACAATTTTACGTACAAATTTTCAACGTCGCAATACCAGCGGTGATACGTTCATAAATTCAATGAAATTACCCATCTTTCTGCGCTTCAAAGACGCCATATATTTTCCTGTGGAGACAGCACCTCCCCATGTGGACCATCACGCGAATGATAAATCAGTATGGTTCGCAATATCTACTGAAATATCGCGACGAATATTTAAAGTTTGCGCTTTTATAGCCTTTCGAGCAGCATTTTTCAGACTGGAAATATCTGGGTCTAGAAATATCTAGCTGTATTAGGGCTTAAACTGTCGAATTTGTTGCTTAAGACTGTTTTTTTTTGGTTTTATGAATGTGAATTATAGTTACATGTATATGTACAGATTCCAGCATTTGTGTGTATAAAACATTATAATTTACCTTAAACAGTAAATTTTTGCCATTCTAGTGAAGCTGTAATTGTTTGGGAAACTGGTTTGGATGGGCTGGTGTGCTTGCAACTGCTATGATTCTAACATACTCCTTTTGCCTTATCAATGTCAAACGTTCCATAACTAAAAGCTCTAAATTGGTTCGAAAAAGGAAAGCAATTTCATGTATGTATTACTTAATGCATAACACTTAGTTGATATATCACTGGAACTAACATAATACGTCATAATTGTCTTTTGGTTTTCCGCATCTCTTGCGGTTGCGATTGATCAAGCAATTTCTATACTTTCATTGTGGCATTAATATTTTTGGGTTAAGCCCTACGGATCCTCAGGTTTATCTCCGCGGGATCTAAGCGGTGTCATCGCACTCTCAAGAATTTTAGAATATAACCGTCTCCCGGGAAGAGATCGCGATCTGAAATATTAAAATGTTCCGGTACATGAAAAATCAACAAGATTGTGAAGTACCTAGCAGATGGTGAGGAGTGTTAAAAAATAATTTAAATGAAGATGTGTATTATATAAACATATATACATACACATATAAATAAAATTGAAGTGTCTGTTGGTAATATTGAAATAACCGTTTTTTAATACATGCAAACAACAAAACGAAACAGCACCAAAAAGTAGGTTTTTTTTTTAATAAATACTTTATTTCGTAGCTGCTGTAACAAAAATTGAAACCCACATAAATAAACAGTCAGACCCAGAACAACTACACAGAAGCCATGCAAACATAAGTATTTTGCTTTCCGATGCGGCAACCGAGGTATCAAATTTATAATGTGCAAGTGAGGATAAGCAGGCAAAGTTACCGCATCCAATCTACTGTAGACACAGTATCCACAGCTTATATCACCGCGGTTTGGTATCAGAGTGAAACAGCGTACCGGCCTTAATTAAAATTTTAGTCAATCGATGTACGGTACAGCAGGCTTGATATGAAAAGCTCCGTATTGTTGTCTGTGACACTTTCACCTTTGACAGAGTTGGGGTTGTTTTATTAGGGAATTATGTAAAAAAAAATTGGTCGCTGGCGTGATGTTTGCTTGCTGTTGACATTATTTAGTATTTCACATTAGTATTTCATAAAAGATAAGTATGAAAGATAAGTATTATATCTTAATAATCAATGCAGTCGAAGGATACTTAGATTTGCAAAATGATTATTAAGACTGTCATACTCGTATTGGAACGAAGTTCCTTATCGCGCGTTGTGAAAGGGGGCTAGAGCTCAAAGAGCAGAGCGGAGCGGAGTGGAGTGGAGTGGAGCGGAGCTGAGTGGAGCGGAGTGGAGTGGAGTGGAGTGGAGTGGAGTCGCGACGATTATTTTTGTTGAGTGTATACAGTAATTTCGTTCCATCCGGGTGTCCCTTGACACCTCTCAAGTTTTTTTACATCTGTATAGTTTTTAATAGAATTTTTTAGTTTTGAAATGTGATTCACATGGGTTTTTGTTTTTAGAATTAATTTCAGCATTTTATTTTTAAGAACAATTATTCATTAATAAGTTTTAGCAACCCTATAACAATAAATAGCCAATATTCACTCTACTTAGCCAGTTTGAATAGTTTGCTACTATCTACTAATGCCTAGACTAGAGAGGGGAACTGTCGATAATATCGACATTATTAGTATTTAGCAGTAGCAAGAATCATTAGCACCAAATGGGATACTTATCGAGTTTCCAATGGTTTTCAGAGCTAATATTCAACGTTAGAATCAAATGGCCTGTTCGTGTTACTTGATGGTTGATACAAAGAGAATGAGATGCATTCAATTTCATTTATTCATTACCAAACGTTTGGCGGCCATTAAAATCGATATTTGGATGAAAAGACAGTGTTGGAAACATTTAGGCAACGTTTTGACTTCGAACGACATTCACCGTGTTTGGGATACTGCGGATTTGAAAGCTTGAATTTTGGGGAATATTCTCCATAGAGCTATGTCTGCTTCAGTTATTATGAAGAGGATTGCACATGATAGTCGATTCAAAACGGCTCATATAATCGTTCTTGTACGTCATTTGTGTAGATTCATGGAGATTCTTAATACCTACTGTTAACCTATGTTTCCGTTAGTGGAACACAGGATTAAATACACTATAAGTAGGCTGAGCATAAAATGCTTGCAAGAATAATAAAGGACTCGTAAATTGAGACCGCTTTGTTTTGTCTAAAAAAACAAATTCAAGAATAAATTATATCGGCACGTTTGCTGCAGTGACGGAGTGATTCACTGCTGCGTTGCGTGTCGCGGGTTCGATTTCTGCACGTAACTAATGTTTGTATGATCTACAAGTAGGTTGTACCGTGTTTAGGTGTTGATCTATACGAGTTTAAATGCTTGAAAACGCATCCACGATACAGAACGAATTCTTAAACTGGAAGTGATAAAATTGTAATTGGATATTTGATTATCAATGGTTCAAATACTTGGTGTATAAGATAATGTAAAAAAAACAGATATCCTAAATAATGATTTTCGGTCGCTTAATTCAAATGGTAAACTAAATGAAAGTTTCAGCTGGTCATTTGTCATTGGGCGTGCACGGCGCGCGCTGCTTCCGACCGTCCGAGTTCCGGCTGCAAGCTGCTTTTATTAATATTTCCAGAGCGAATCCACGCTTTATTAGCAAACAGCCGTCATGTGGCTGATAAATTATTAATGTGGTTGCAGCGCAGCCTGTGTTCTGTGACCCGTTTTTTAAAACAGCAATGTTACATGTGTTTTCGGCAGACTAATGTACTTAATTGATAGCCTGACGTAATTGCATCGCAATAAGGTCTCATGAAATATGCAGCGAGAAAATTATAATAACATTTTCGTGATATTTTTATTCTCGTAGAGTTTGTGTGAAAACGTTGCGAAGGAAAAAGTTCTCTTCGCTATTATAAGAGTTGCTTCTTATTTTTTGTTGCGCTGAAGAAAGTAGATGATGTATCTATGTTTCGATGGTATCGTGCTCGTAATTGGCAGCTGAAATTATTGTTTACGATCTTTTTATTTTATTTTAAAGTGGATAATGCGAACCATACTCAATCACTTTTATTAGGTACTGAAAGTATATTTTGTATTGTGCTTGCCGTCTATAATCTATAGGTAAGTATATACATTGTGTTAAGTTATAAATCTTAGTTTTATTTCTAAATGTTTACTACATAAAAATGTTTTTTATTAAGATTCATAGCTTATATTATAGTCAATAATGTATTTATTCACTGTTATTGCAAATTTCAGAATACGTACGTTTTTCTTTTAGATACTCTATAAATCATTACGATCACACAAGTTTTACAGATTTATCCATTTTGAAATGCAAAAAACCGCACACAGCCAGTACAAAATAAAACCGCACCGCATTTTCCCATCAAAAGCGCTTTAAAGCGGAATGAATAGGTAGATACGTCACATTATTACGATGGATGACTTGTCCCTTCCATAGTTTAACCGTCTGGCTACATTCTTAAAGACAGACAGAACCATTTATCATGAAGCTGAATGTCTCGGATGCAATTTTCAGCAATGCTGCCTGTTACTGTGCACTTTTGGTCACTATTATAAATTGCTTTCTGCATCTATATTAGCTATGGGCAAGGATTTTGCAGTCGCGTATGTCAAATGATGTTACTTTTTTCTGTGGTTTGAAAATAAAGGTTTACTCGTTTTTAATCTTTGGTTGGATAACGAAAGATTAACGAATTAATCAAAGAGGCAACGCCGCCAGTCTCTTGGGCACTTTACCAGCTGACAGCGTTGAGGATGAATTTTTCGATGCTCTATAATAGTTTAGTTTTATTTTAATTTAGTAATATTATATTTATATAGTTTAATTAAGGTATATTTTAAGTTGAATTATTTTAGAAAGTAGTGATTGAATAAATTACAAAAAGTAAATAACGAAATGTAATATTATTTTCCTTTTCTTCTTTTCTGAGGTTATAAGAAATCATTAAATGATATGAATAATTATATTGGATAATTGTGTTACGAGCGAAACTTTAAGAATCTATTTAGATATTTATGAAAAATATTTACTTCTTGACACACTTTTTCTTGATACAAAAATCATCGTGTCAAACATAAACATTTTTTTAACTCTATTGAATCGTTCCAATTTTAAAGTCAAAATTACCGTCATTTGTTTTCGGCAGCTTCATAAATACAAGGATAGTAATTATAAATTATTGTCCTTCAATTTATATAAAACTGAAATTTTTTAACAAAACCACACAAACGATATAATTTCAAAACGAAACGCTCGTCTCTGTTATTTAATAAAATATTTATAATTTCTAGTGATGTTTTTCCTGCGTAAGCTTTATTGTATCCGAATTTAATATACACGTGTAACCTAAGTTTCTAGAGATGAAAAAGGGTTGCCGTTTCTATGCATAATTTATATACTTTTAGCGTTTTTAGGGTTTCTAGTGGCTCTATTAATCTTGCTTTGTTGTCTGACCTTTGTCTGTCCATCACTTTTATCTAGGTTAGGATTAGGACCTCTGTGACTATGCTCTGCGAGTTCTAAATTCTTCTGAATAAGCGAATAATTTGAGTTACTTAAATTCAGCCAAAATATAAATATTATAAAAAATTAAAATATGTAGATAGAATACTCTTTTTTATAAACACTATACAAATTTCAGTCAAAAAACTTTTAATATCATCAATTCATCATAGGAATTGACTTACAAATGTTTTATAGCCATTTTTTAATTTTATTTCAAAAAAGTTTTACCACTGGTATTCCAGCAAGAGCTTTGAGTCAATTTCTCAACTCATTCATTGAGTCCATATTATAGACTGATGTGCCATGGACAGCGTTTTGACACTGATAACCTAGCACTAAACGACTTGAGTCCATTGCTCAATTTAGTACATTTAGTCTTAAAGACAAGAGCCGCTATCGGTGGAATTTTGAATTAGGTTTCACTACAATATGTAGTTAGAGCCCGCGCAAGTGCTTCAACATGCTCAAGCTACATGCGCCGTGTACAAGCACCCAACGGGTAGCATGATCAAGTAGTTTGCGCATGTTACTCGCGCGGGTAAACCGGAAATCCGCACCTTTATTTGCGCGTGTTACATGCGCCGCGTATAAGCACCCTTATGTACGTTGACTCCTATATAAGCCATGCATTCTTGTCAATCTGACTTGTTGCATTCTATTTTAATCAATGCTAAAAAAAATATTACGACGTCTTTATCATTGAAAATAAACTTATTGTCACTTTATTACCTAAACGTTTTAGTACCCGAAACCAGGACCTGCAAGGCAACTTTGTTCTGATTTTGAGACAAAAATTTGTGACAAAATATACTAATTGAATAACAAGTCTCGGCACGAGCGAGAGGACAGTCTTTTGTCCACTGGGTTCTATTCTCACACGGTAGATACTTTGCCTATCTCCTTTAAATATAAAAGGTACTACCTGGAAACTCGACAGAAACACGCTTTTCCTCCAGGGAATACAACCATGCCCGTTATGATTTTATGAACTTAATTTAAATGTTAAAACGTAGGAAGACCCTTAGAGAGGCTGTTTTTATATTTATAATGAGAGCCTCGCTCTACTACATTTAGTTAATTACGCCCTTTTTAATTTTAAGAGAGTTGGAATTGGAAACCTTTTAGTAATTTTCTTAATGACATTTTGATTAATAAATTGATGAAACACTTTCTTATTAGATCTAGTTAGTGCATCAAGTTCATTTCTGACCAGTGCTATGTACAACTTATCATTTATAAGTTACAACATTATAAGTAAAAAGTGCTTGGGAAACATATTTTTTAATATCCGTGACCTGTCCTAGCGTTTACGCTGGTGCTGATAAAGGCCTACCGGGGTTGCTGATGTTGTCACGGCCCTGAAACGAAAGCGTAACTGAAGGAAACCAGTGGTTTTTAGACAATCAAGTCCGACAGTCCATTTTGTTCCACCCAGAACAAGAGAACTCTGATGAATTGCCACTAAAAGAGACTTTTTCGTTGGTAAATCAAAGGAGAAAGTCAGGAAAAGAAAAGATACCCCACAACGTTAAAAAATCTCAACTAATAACATGTTACTTTGAATAAAAAATGTTCATATTATCTATCTCCTCTTCACATCGATATTCAACCATTTCGATACTAAAGTGTTGAAGCCATTTGCAAAGCTAACGTTCCGGGTAAAAATATGAATGGGGCGAGACTAAGAACATAATATATTATTTCGTACTGCGGTTCAATATTGAGATATCTCAACAAGAAAACTTTACATTAATAGTGGTGAACAATACAGATTTTACTTATATCCTAAAAATAAGCAGTACTTTCCTTGCTTTTGAATCTAGTCGGGATCAGAGACAGAGAAGTCGACGATAAGGAAGTTGTAGGAAGATAGAAAACAATTTTATCGATACACACATTTCTATATTTTTTTCGTTTTTCATAAAGATCAAGAAGTTATGGCAAAAATATCAATATCCATACCATGTATTTTGTGCAAAATGTTGTTGGTAACTGATTTGCTTGTATTTTTATCATTTTAAATGTATGTTTTTGCCATATAAATTAAATAAAAACAAATTCAGTAAAGTTTCATCCAGTGATTGAGATTTTTAGATTTTAATTCGGGTGATATAATCATTCAATACGATTATAACTTATCTATACCTACTTAAATTATTTTAAATCTGAAGAGTTTATTTGGTATAACGCGGAACTACTTACGACGAATCAAAAAATATATATGTTTTGGATAGTCCATTTACTCAGGAAGGCTATAGGCTTTATAATATCACGCTACGATACGATAGGAGCTGAGCAGTGGGGTTGAAACCATGAGCTACCACTAATTTTAAATACTTTCTCTCAAATACCCAATTAATCTATTTCCCTGAGTGACGTGTTAATAGAGGTAACCAAAGATTCGAACAGTTTACCTGAGTAAACAGAATCAGTAACATGTTTGCTTTCGGCCTATTTGGGTCTCAATATCAAATCGTTTAGTTTGTAAACACAGCTAATAGGGTCGGCCTATATTCCCTTCGGTATTATAGAAATGAACGCTTAAAACTTAAGTTGGAGCCAACTTAATTAACTAAAACGTCGGTAATACGTTATTCTCTGACAGGGGGAATACCTAAAGTTTAATCCCAATTAATATGAAAACAACCATTCATACGAAATATTTAGTACACGCTTTAATCAAGATAAGAATTCGTTATTATTCATGACGACTAATTTGAAAATGTAAATCGAGTAAAAATGTTATAAAAACAACAAGTTTGAGATAACAATGTTCGCTTACCAACAAATTTACTTTGAGGGACCTTTTTGTATTTAGAATTAAGAAGGGAAATTAATTTTTCATAACAAAGAAGGCAGCTATTTCAGACTTCATTAAAAAAATTGGCTAAAACTCGATGGCCACAAGAATGAACTTTTCCCATTTCTCATTTTCGTAATGACTCTTAAATCTCCTAATTGAAGAAACCTAAAAGTGGGTAGCATGCTGCCTACACTGAGATGGTTAGAATTATTTCGTAATAAATTTCCGGTAACGCCACAAAAAAAAAGTTAAAAGATTGTAAAACAAAGTTTGAACGACAGCTTACTCGGGTTCATATTTTAGGTTTAGCTTGAAACATTTAGTACTTAGCTTTGAAAGTAATGTTTACATTATTTTTTACGAGCTGCGATGGTCTGAATACAAATCAGTGGAAAATCATTGTAAAATTCTTGGTATATATTTAGTGAAACTAAGCTTTAGGCGCAAGGTCTGAAATAAAACGGGAGTCACGTTCGAGTGAGTGATATCACGTCTACGGCTCATCAGCGGCTGCGCGTGACGACTTTAGCGCAAACAGATTCCACAACACAACCACTAACATAGACCTGTAACGATCACCGACTTTGAAGATTTCTTCAAAAGAATTGTAATAGGAAAGAGGGGCTGTAGCTCTCGTTATAGTGGCAGAGTTAATAAATACGCAAAAGAGCGCGCGGCTGCCGCGGCGTTGCCAAGTTTTCTTTCTTCTAACTTTATTACGCCATTAGAGATCGCGTGACGAAGAATCGCACTTTCTCGCCTTAATATAATTTGTTTAGATGGTTGTATCAAACGCACTACCCTTTTTCATGTCTTGTTTTTGCTTCAGTACCTACTTAGAGAATCAATCAGTGTTGTAATGAGTTTGTCTGAGTACAGTCGTTAGTTCTTTCAAGAGCTTTTTACGCGACTGCGATGAAGCGTAGTAGTAGGGTAATTTTTATTGAGTTTTCTTTTATTATTATTCTGTAGTGCTTTTCTGATCACGATTCATAATGATACTCTTTTTTCCTATTTTATTCCATACTGTAGAAAATATTGTTATGAAATTGTAGTATTTCTGGATATTGCAGATAAAGGTAGGATGCAAATAAGTCTCGCTGTCAGATTTTCTTCGTCGTAGAAAAATAACATTTTTCTTCATAGCAAAATGTCTATGAGGAGCTACTAAAATACCCTCGCGGACTCAAATCCATAAATCAAAGCGGCAACCATAAAATAGAAACAAGAAACATAATATCATTTTAACACCTACTCCATTTCTATTCTGCCCACATCAACCATCTACACCTATAAAGATTAGGTACTCAGTAACGACGAACAGTAAACCCTTAGAGTCGTAATTCCTTTTTTATTTTCAAAAGAGTGTAATAATACTCAAAGTTTGAAACAAGCCAAGGGTTATTGAAATAAAAGAATGGAGTGGGCTCGTCTGCTTCGGGTTTATTACCAGTTGAGGTGATGCATAGCCCCACCACCCCTCCTAAAAAGGCGGTACATGGCAGATTTATTATTTTTTCTCGAGACATTTTTCGCGGTGCTTAAGACATTTAAAAATACATGGCCGGCTGAATTGCGCCTTCTTTTCTATCTATCGTCCATACTATTTCGTGGGTGTATATTTTGTTCGAGGTTATATGGCCCCTAAAAGGCGCCCGAATTTCCTGTCCCTTCAAAATGTGCTTATATTTACGAACACGTCCTTTAAAAATAGTATTTATCCTTAATAGCGTGTTAACATCTATAAAATGTGTCATATTTCATTTTTTATGAAGCACATCTGGACAATATTTATAGAAATTATTATGACCTTTGGCTTTTTGTTAGAATTTCTTTTTACATTCTCGAATGAGTTCACTGATAACATGATTTTCTTACAAGAAACAAGCAACCTAGGATCAAAATCTAGTAAGATCTCATCAATGTCTTCGACTATCATGCACCCGATCTTTCAATTGTATATTGGCAAGATAGCTAAAAGCCTTATAGCCTAGTCCTAAAAGATATTCCATAGGTATCATATTATCTGATTTTACTACATTTATGGTCTTTTTTATCGTTTTAAAATCATCAAATGAGTCCTCCCACCTCGGGCAGGGCGGTCAGACTCGTACTGACTAAAATCCACGGTGTCCTTCAATAGCCCTCTAAGTTCTTGTGTCAAGGTAATGAGATTAGTCCCACGACCCTGGCAGGCTTTGGCCCTCTAGAGGCCCCGTCATCGTGCTGACGCTCTTTGAGGCACGAGTGGAACACAACGCGCCGTCGACCCGGTCATGGTCCATGGTTGGACACCGAGTTGCCTTTTACTCGCCATTTATGGTCTTATAAAATTTGTTTTATATACTAACTAAGATTGTAATGAGAGTATAAATAAATTCGTTTCTAGAAAATGATTGTCATTTTCCTCCACTTTGGATTTAGTTAAGAGTTAATGAAATTGTTTTTAAACTTAGCAGACTGCTTTAATTACAGCCAGGTCATAACAACGTGTTCTGACAGATTCTTAATTGAGTTACCTTTAGATATTTTTAAAGTTATTTTTTTATATTTTCTTTGAAAATTATGACAAAGAGTTAATTGCAATATTTTTTAGCAGTCCATCCATTTTTACGTTTCATAAATATGTTTTTTTTTTTCGTGTTACCTATGTTATTCTTGCACATCATTTAACACATTTTATTCGGGTTTTTCAGGTTTTTAATTACAGTATTTTGCTAAAATATATTCCGTTGAATATTTTCATATTTTTCTCAGAACAAAATTCTAAAAATGGCCACAATTAAGCGGAAGATAAGAAGAATTAAACGTTTTCATGAAACTTTATCTGCTCGGAGTAATTTGTTGAACGAGGTTTTCGTGAATTCCGACCCGTGTTTATTGAAACAATAAAGTTACGGAGTTTACAGTCATTATAATAATTAAAACAACAATTTACTTAAAATGAAAAAATCTTGCCAAAAACAAAACTTTGGGGAGTTCATAACAGACAATATCTTGCTGAATTTTGTTCAAGGTTATTATATAAAACCGTAGACAAATTTAAACTTTAGTTAGAGTGATGTTAAATTCTAAGAACGAAATTTTTAAGTGTTCTAAAATGGTAAGTTCACGGATAGATTGCGGACATTTTGAGGACAACTGAAATCATTAAAACTTAAAACGTGATATTTAACATGTTTAGTATTTGTGTGAGTTTCCAACATTGTGCCATTGCACTAGTGCAAGCTTTCCATTCAGAATATTCATTTCAATTTCATCTCATGTTATTTTTATTACAGTGCTAGTGATGATCGTCAGTATGAGTATTAGGTACTGATATAGTAGATTGTTATACAAGGGTGGAAAGGAATCAATTCCCATACGAGGTATTTAGACGCACGAGCGAAGCGAGGGCGGCTATAGTCCGAGTGGGAATTGATGACTTTCACCCGTGTTAAACACTCTACTTTTCATTTCAAATATAAGGAAAGTAAAAAATAGTAGTTTTTCTATATTTATTGATAGTAATAACACGAGCAGTACCTATTTAATAGTCTTTTTTAATTTAAATTTCAAAAATGGAACACACCGCCCGCGTCACCGCCGCGGGCCATCCCACTATAATATGTTTTTTTTTTAATTCACATTGGCCGTATACACTCACAAGACCGCAGCATTTTTTTTAATCGATATTTTTCTTAATTATTAAAAAAAAATTATAGCCGACTAACAACTAATTTTAGTTCTATTTTTAAAATTCATTCCCGCCCTAGGGAGGGAAGCAATTACTATGAGTCTTTCCCGCCCAAGGGAGGGAAGCATCGTTTTCGACCCGCTACTCTGATCAAACAAACACTACTTTCCGAGTATGAGAAATGAAAAATACTTACATCAGTACAATAACCATTTATGTTGAAAGTCACCTACAATAAATTTTATCCGTACCTTTACTTATCAATAATCTCTTTTCAAATTGAAAGCATACTAGAACACGACCATAAACAAAAGAAAATCGTCAAATATCGTTGTTAACAAAACATAAATACTCCTTCGTACCCAATTAGTAAAGACATGATAGAAAGAAAATGGCGTATTATCTCCGATCACAAGTATTGTTAACGGGTGCACATTGGGGGTCTAAGTGTACACGAAAAGGTTGGGGGGGTGTGATGTCATTAGGGGTCTTCCTGTGCTTAATTGCGTCGATGGCGACTCGACAGGATGTCGAAAGATTGCGTTCAAATAGCAAACGTTTTCGTTCTGTCTGTCCAGTTACTAGACGGGAGGTTGAGTCAGAAGAAAATTGCTATATCTGTGTTTATGTAGCGTTCGATGGAAATTAATTTGCCTGTTCGCAATAACGACTTTGTAATTTGTAGCGCTTCGTTGGGTCTTGATTTGTTTCAATACCATAGCGATGAGTATTTACGTCAGTAAGATCTACAGATTATAAATTTTACTACACTCTTTTATATGTTTAATATGTAGCTTCTTAGTTAACATTTTGTCTTCGGTTTAATGTCAAGAATAATATTAGAAATCACTAATAAAATTAATACGAATGAGCGCCTAGGCACTAGTTAATATTTAAAGTTGATATAACGTGCCTAATTGCCAGTCTTATCACATTGTTATGTAGATATAATAATATTCAAGCATACTCGTCTGTTATGAGGCCCTCTCGTATCGTTATAAGCGTATTGTGTATGTAATAATGCATGTCTCAAAGGAGAAAGAGGTTGCAGCTAATTGGCATGGAAATTGGCTTGCTCTTAACTCGAGGGAAAGTATTACACAAGTAATTTTATGTTCTACAGCGCAAAATAAAATTCAATTCAAATTAAGAATTGATTAAAAAAAGTGAATCAATGTACTTGAAAGAAGAACGCTATGTAGCCCAGACTATACAACCTCCTTACTTAATGATACGAAACATCTAACATAATTTATGCCTACCCTTAGTCTCGCCATTACGAGAGTACCAGTAAAAAAATAAACAACCTTTTTCGCCGAGCGGCGGGCAAAGGCAAATCCTAAACTGTAATTACTTGGAAATGAAAAGAAATAACAGAGCTCACTTTTGATAAGTAAATCCCTAGTCATAGTAATTATAACAGAGAGAAAAAAAGTGTAGTAAGGCACTCGTAGGTAGCCATTTTATTTTTGCGTGGTCCTGTTCAGTTCTAACAATGCGAGTGACGTCGGGTTCAAGAGAAGGCGGCAAATGATTGATGAGGGAATTAATTAATACGCCACTTCCTTTTGGAGCTCAGAAAAAAAACAAAATCAGCAGCTCACGGTATAAATACGTTTACGCTAGTTTCGCCCCGATTGAACAGATTTCACTCGGATATAAATCAAAATTAATTGGGTGTTCGTATATTTTTATGAAAAGATTCCAATTATGTTTAGCTTTTTTTTTGATTAATGAAGATGAAAATGTTCGTCATGCTATGGTCAGAAAAGTGAGATACTACAACTTTATTAAACTGGCTCAACTACTTTAAACTAGTACCAAAAAGTAGTCTTTCTTTCTGAATTAAAACTTATTTAATAATTATGATCTACAAAGTAATTTGATGTCCCAAATGAGGCATAAGACAATTAAAAAAAAAACTATCTTAAAATATGGGCAAATTCGTTCGTTAAAGACATTTCTTCCGAAATGAAACTCTTCTTCAATTTCAATACTTCACACAAAACACCATTTTGTGGGCATGTCACTTTAGAAATAAAATTGTTATGACAGGACACTAAACTGTAACTGTGACAGCTGCTGTGCTCAAACCATAATATTCTAATTCGAAACCACTAGAAGAAAAACTGAGGAAATTAAATAAGACCACAGCGTCATTACTATCCGCCAAATGCCATATTTCTCAACCCTTTTTCCCGCTGTTCCCAAAGTTTTAATTAGTGCCAGAGGACATTATCCAGACTCTTCTTACTCTGGACTCAGTTTGCACTCGAACCTCCTTTCCGAATTATCCGATTTTTACTTTTAATACGAATTAACTTTTTTTAAAGTTCGACAGTATCGATGGCGAAAATCTTTTATTTGAATTAAGTGGCTACACACCGGCCGACCAGTATAGGTACGCCAAAAGTTTTAGAAAACCTATGTTGTATCACTATAAGATATAAATAAAAATGTGACTTTTAGATGGTTACTACAATCATTACAGACGGAAATTATGATGTTTTTTCCATAGTTTTCAATGAAAGATACAATGAAATTCTGCTTGATTGTTTTCAAGCAAGTGAAAATCTTGCTTACTTGAAAACAATCAAGCAGAAGAACGTATTTTTTTCTAATGCCCATGTACTACGTCCGACATTATAAATGAATGTTTAACCATATTTAAATACATTTAAATACATAATTTTGTTTTACTTATCTGTTGTTCAACGTTCCAAAAAGATACGTGTATTGTGCCAAAAATTGAGGGCATCGGGTTTGTTATCAAATTTAGGTGGAAGGGCCATGTACCTTATCAATGTTCGGGAATAAGTTGATCAGATGTTAAGGGTAGATTTTGTTACGTACCTTTTTGTTCAAGAGCTCCGATATTACGATATTATATACCGGTACAATGAAACGGAACATTGTTTTGGGAGCGCTATGTACGAGTAAAAGATTTAATCGTGAATGAAAATCGGGATGAAATTTGATATGACAGTCGAAATTGCTGTTTGTAACCCAGAAATTGTATATTTAATGTTTGGTGTGTCTATAGCACAAACGTAGTAAGATACTAAGACGAAGGAATATAATTATTAATATTTCCAATCGACCCATTTCTCCCACGGGTAACCCTCAGAGCTAGAGAAATACCAATCCCACTTTTAACCAAATACCTAAAGTATAGAAAACTATATTTAGCAACAAACATTAATTACGGAGCTTACGTCATGTTGAAAACGCTTAAAACTGTCGTCAGTTGGAGTCAGATGCTGAAGATGCGACCCCGTTTTATAATCCTCGCGAGCGCCGGATGAATGGACATAATTTTCTGCACTTGACACCGTGTCTAGCCCCGTCATTGTGTAGCACAACTACTCTGTTTTGTTCATTTTTATTGCTCCGAGTCTGAATCACCGGATCTCCAGACAACAGTATCGTAACTGTCCGCTTTTTCTTACTTTTTATAATGAAGTGTCGTAATTTCAGCTGTTTGGATCTTTTCTTTTAATTGCGGGACGAGACGTCTATTAAGGAAAAATGTTGTCCAAGTTTTTTTAACAAGGGAGCTTGAACATGCTTTAATTTAGTTTTACAGGGTGGATCATAATTTTATTTTGTAATCATTATTGTTTTGCAATTTTATTTGTTTTTCTCAGGATATATTATTTAAGTACTTACCTCATTAGAGTTTTAACAAACTAAACAGGTTCGATCAGAACTGCAAGGAGGTCGTACAACGGACAGATTTAAAGAGGATATTAAAAATATTACAAAAAAAACACCAGCCATTGTAATCTCACTCTGTATAATTCCAAAGTCATTGTGGCGAGTGCTGAACGAACTTGTTACTCTCAAACCCATTACCAACATCTAACAATTAGCCAAAATTTCGCCAACTAATGAGAGTAGCATCCACAGAAGGGTCAGTAAATGGGTCTCAGCAACACTGCTGTAGTTGAGGTTCACAAAGCAAAAATTATAGTTTCAACGGTGTACTGAGTCCAGGGCCGGATTAAGTCAGGGGCCATAGGTAATGCAATTCTCTGGGCCCCTGCACTTTAACAATTTTTTTTCAGGGCCTACTTTAGTGGTTTGAGCACCCGCTTGCGATACTGATTTTGCCACCATCTGATGACTTACCCTGTCTAGGTTTAACTTAATGGAGGTAAAAATATTGTGATTGAGGAAGGATATTAAATATCGTCTGATTAAACGTCGTTTTATTCTTGGTGGGTGCATTGGTCTCTTGTCGTAGCGCCCCTAGAAAGTTGCAAACTTTGCCTTAGGGTAATCCGATGATTTTACCACGCTAAAAAAAAAAAAAAAAAAAAAAAAAAAAAAGGGTAATCCGGTCCTGCCTGTGTTGAGTAATTGCAGCGAAACGGGAGAAAATACCTCGTCGTGACTGCATTTGATCTTCTCATTCATCTGTGAATGGAACCAATTTAGTGTCGGTTCGCTTGTGAATGTACGTGAAATCAGAGACAGGTAGTCTTGTAAATTATTCACTAAAAGCTGGTATATGTGCTGTGGTAACATGAGCTTCGACGTACAGAAATATTTACGTTCGTGGAAATTTTTGTAAAAATTATTCTGTATCGTTTCTGTATAGCGGTCAAACGCGAGCCTATAGCCAAATAAAAAATGTACTTATGGTTGCTCAGTGTGACGGAGCAGGCCAAAGCCTACTAGGGTCACGGGACAGTCTCATCAGGTAACCGTGACCTTGGACCTTGGAAAGTAAAGGGCTATTGAAGGATCACCGTGGATTTTAGTCAGTATGAGGCCGACAGTCCTTCCCGTCTTGCCTTGGGTGACCCATAAATTTGATGACATTACCACGTAAAAAAAGGTACCAAGTTTGTTTTTCATATTTTTTTATAAATTATGATACTTTGCATTAATATTTGAAGAACTGTAAGTCCAAGAAGATACACAAGATTTATCGTGACTACCAGTTACAGTCAGAGCCCTGCCTGACCCACTTAACAAAGCATAATAGAGGAAGATGGGTTACGTAAATAAAAAGTTTTAAACGTTTACCTGATTATAATTATAAAAGAATTGTAGGTACTAATATTAAAAATGCTCGATTAATATTAACACTACAGTACAGTACATTAAAACAAAAGGCATCCTACAGTGTAAAAAACGAGGTTTCATATCCATTGGTTTAATGAGAAAAATGAAAACCCTAAACAAGACTTACCACAAAAACTTCAACATCTGTTGAACACTTGTCTAGAAAAAGTGTGACTGCAAAACGGACCTTATTTCAACGTCATAATCTGACATTTTTTTTAGACAAGTGTTCAACAGACTAGACGTTTAAAAGTTTTTGTGGTACTACGGAAAAGGTTTTCTTATATTTGAACTTTTAGTAAATGATAAAGAAAATGGTATCCGATGCTCATATTTAAAAAAGAATAACTGTATTGTACTCTCGTATATTTTCAATATTAATAAATTAAGTAACTGAATCGGATTATTAAACGAAGCTCAAGCGAAGCAAGGCAACCCATTAATGCAGTATTTATGCGATATTGCAATTTTTAAGCCTTGTAAAGAACGACATAATATGTTGAGGCACTGAATTCTCTTTGAAGCGATTTTCGGAAGTATATGAAGCGATTAAAGGATTTTCAGGGATCTGTGAATTTCACTTTGTTACTTTAATGACATAATCGCGACAACAAATTCCAGTGAAAACGGATGCTGGTATTTTTGGTATTTTAGTAACTACCTACAACCTAGTTAAGGTTGTGGAGGTCAGATAAGCAGTCACTGCACGTAAAATACAAACCAACCATGGTTGGGAAAAAGCTAGGCGCATGATGAGAGAAATGGTCATGATCAACATTGTATCCAGCAATGGACTGGTATAATCATGTTGATAAGTATCAACAAAAGTAGTGATCCATTCAAGTAAAATTGTATCGACAATTCTCATCCAATTATAATAGATACTACTAAAGGTCATGGCACACTATACCGGCACGGCATCGGCGTGGCTGCAGCACGGCGTCAGTCACCTTGAATTTGGGCTACGGCTAGCTGTAAGCGTGCTAACTGCGCGTCGTCCGTGAGGTACAAGCTCGCAGTCCGCGCGCTGTCTACGATGCGCAAGCTTGCTGCCACCGTGTGCATAATGTTTTGTTTACTGTTTGTCATACTGTTTCGCTAGCAACTCGGAGTCGGCGCGCCTCAGCAGAGACAGAGTGCTCTGCTGAGTAGTATGGTAGCGGTAAGCGCGCTGACTCCCCGCCGTTGACTTTTTCATATTAACATTATTTATTTATATACCTATTATGAAATATAAGTATTATATGACACATGATTTATGGCTCTAATTTGAATGACAAGATAAGTGCTGGGTTGGAGCCGTGCGGTTGCTATGCCGGTATCATGTGCCATGACCTTTACATTGAGAGTATTGCTACACCTAGCCTGAGGGGGTCCTATCCCTATCTTAGGTACGTTTACCGATTTTTCGGGTCCAATAAGAAACAACAACCACTATTTCCTAACAAGGAAAAAAGTGTGTTCCTATGGATATTTTTAGGGATAAAAAGTGCTTCATCATGGAAAGGAGAAAGACTAATGAGAGGAAATGAATAGCTTCAACGTAAGTATCATAGTGGACTCTGATAACAAGCAGAAAAATAGCGGATCGAGAAGATTGACGGCTGTAATCTGTCGAACACAATCTTGATTAATTATTTCAGTATTATTTGAATTAAACAGTTACTTAGTAAAAGCTTTTCCAATATTTTTCTTCTAAGTTTTTTTTTCACGTAAAAAATTGTGAGGATCAGCAACAAAAAATCTTAACGTCAGAATTTTGTGACCTCAACCCAAACCCGATACATCGAGAATGACTAAAACATGAGAAAAACTAACAACCAAAACCTAAGAGGCAAATAAATTTAAATACGAAAAGAGTAACATGTATCGAGGGCCTTTATACTCGTACGAAAATGAGTAAAACCCCCAAATGGGCAGGCTTCTTCGCGAAACGGACGATGTTATCGTACCCTAACTAGATACGACGCTGAATAATTAATGATCCGAGATAAATTCCTCCTCGAGAAATATCTAAAACGTTGAAAGAGTATTCTATTGTTTTTATTCAGAGGGAATTGGCTTATGAAAGCTATTCAAATTTGCAAGAGATTCAATTTACATAACGAGCGATTTGTACCTCATAGAGATTAAACCTTCTGGCTTCCGTATTGTTTGTAGAATAACGCGGCCCGTTTTTCCTTTCTGTCGGATTGCTTCCTTTGCAAACCTACTTCGGAACATTCTTAATAGTATTTGTTACAATCGATCTGTATAATTTGATTTAACATAAAGAACCGCCTGGTTCCGACAAAAAAAAAAAGAACGTTGGCAGTTTTACTGGCTTCTTTAAATAATAAAACAAAGGGTAATGGGGAGTTTGGTAATCATAATTAATGACTTCATTGTTCTCTTTTAGAAAGCTTTCAGGCTATACATTTATTAGGTTCCATTATAGTAATTTGCTATACTTCTAGAAAAACTTTGCCAACATTAAGTGTTTACCGTCACGCGCCATTTGCAAACGTCGATGGCTGGAATCGTGCTCCTTAATAGTGTTCGTGTACAAGTTAAATGCCAATGCACTTTAAGTTGCTTTTACGGACCAAAGCACAGAATGGTAGGAACACTGGTAAGATAAATATATTTTAGTGACTGAAATAAGCCAATAAACTGACTCATATCTACAGAAGTTTCCCTACACGAAATAGTGCTCGACATTTAATCTCAAAATTATCTCATAATTATGATCACAGTTTATGAATAGTATAAAGAGCATTAAGCACAAGTTTATGTTGATATACATACTAAAAGTAATACCAACTTTTGAGATAGCGTTATTCCTTACTAAACATTATCAAGACACTTAATTAGTAGAGTAAAAGTTTGGGATAGTACCTAAACCTACTTTATGTATATACAAAAATTAAATAAAAAAATCGCCTCATTTAAATAGAGCCTGTCAAAAGCTTCTAGAAATTAGCAAACTAAATTTATTCAACATCGAAATTTCATCATTATCTAAAAAATAACAGGAGCGAAAAAATCTGTCCTATCTTAATAGGCGAAAACAAGGTTAGTTTAAAAAATATATTTTATATTTTCCTCCGCACGGAGTATTCATCGTTACAAGAGACTTTTTCAATGGTAGTAATAAATGTAAACGAGCCCTAGAAGGCGCAATTAAAGCGACACAGAAGCGGCGCAATTCGTCGGGGCCACGTCTTTGCCGCTCACAGCTGAAAGTTTTAATTTGTGTCGAAGATCATTGCGACACTGATATTTTATATTAATTCTTGGAAGACCAACTTTGTCTGCATGGTAATTTGGGTTCTATGATTCGGTTTCTTCTTAGTTTTTAGACTTGAAAGGGTTTGATGAGTTAAATCTTGGATTTATGGGAGATATAGTATTTACGTTTTTTTCTTAATTGCAAAAGGTAATAGACCGTTTTTGTAGTTTTCTCACGTACGAGTTTAGAAGATGTAGGTATGTGATATCTTTTATTAATAACAATCAAGTACATCATTGTCTTCGTAAATACACTAATCAAATTCATTTGGAATGGGCACAGCACCTATTCTTACTTAAATCTCTATCAGCCGTAAGTATGTAGTTTCATACTGAAGTAAAGCTTTTTCCAACTGCAAGCACGACTGAATCATGCGCTTTTCGGGATATAAAAAAATACTCCAGCTGCTGTAAAACTTAGGTGTCGCAGTTCTACCAAAAAGCAAGATTGAATCTTTGGTTCCATTCTTAAATATCTTTCAGTGAGGTTGTCAAAAAGGACGTAGGATTGAGTCTTGCTCGCTGTCAAATTTTTCGTTCCGCAAAACAGCATTTATGAGTGCCTGCCGGGGTCGCGGGACTGCCTCAACAGGTAACCGTGACCCTGGGACGTACAGGGCTATTGAATGATCACCGTGGATTTTATTTATTACAAGTTTGACAATCCCTCCTTTAAAGCCTGTGGTAGGACAGTCGTCCTACCCAGGGCGGCATGATGATTTTACCACGATATAAAACGACGCATTACTGAGTCATGAAATACGAGTAGTTGTCGCGATATAATTCGTCAATAAGACACCATAAATATAATGTAATTTTTTGAGGATAGATGAATGGATATTTGTCACTTTTTCAAATAAAAGTTACTAAACGAACTTTGATTTTTGGTTTGTGACCGGGCTAAACCTAAAGGATCCGTTTTGTCCGAATACAACGTACCCATGGGATAATTCTCGATTCCGACGGCGGCGAAGACGCGGTCAAAAGCTTGTTCATAGGTAAGAATAAGTTTCTGATTTTACAATTTGTAAATTATACTATTCCAATAAAGATTCAACAGAATCTACAAATTGAAAACCTACAATTAATTTGCTGAAATTGTAGCTTCCGGTACTGTTCATTAATTCATAATTAGGTTAATGAATTGTGAACAATTTTAATTATTATTTATTTAATTTATTTACCATTCACTAATTCGAAGTTGTTTTATTAATACGAGTGAAATTAATTTACCTTAAAATATTCAGTCTTCATTATTGATCGCCGGTCTGCTATGGTGTAACCGATTGATTCACAAAATGCTTTTAATCTTCTAATCAACCATGTTTCAATAATAAAAAAGTCCACATCAGTTTCAATAAAGGTAAGATTGTAGTAGTAACCTTCTACAATCTTACCTTTATGGAAACTGATGTGGACTTTTTTAAACTTTAATGATAATAAGTAGTACAGTCGGCCAAGAAAGTGGTGTACCACCCTAAAGTTGAATATCGCTTGCAGATTCATAGGTGATAAAGATTAGTTTCGCTTGCAGATCGATCTGACAACTTCTATTGCTGTCTTTATCTGATTATTGATAACGACTATTACTGTTTGTAACGTGACAGCTGTTCTTAGTTTGAACTTGATGGAACCAATGACGTCGTAAAATCAACGGCGGGGGGCTGTAGATTTTGATGACAAAATTGTATCTACAAATTCAGAATTGTAATCAACAAGTTACATAAAATTGTAAAGGCACAAGGCGAATCCACAAACCTACAATTTCTGTAAACTTGTAATTACAATATCAATAAAAAACAAGCTAAAAATAGATTTATCCTTTTATTAAATTTCTACAATCAATTTTAAAATACTTATAACAAACAAAAACATAGCATATATAGTAATATTTAGAAGATATTGAAATTTTTTAAAAATTAGAAACGGGTGTAACCGCCGTTGGCCTCTATAACCTCTAAAAGACGAGACCTCATTGAACCAACAAGCCGTGAGCAAATATCGGTTCCCCGCATTTCCTCCCAAATATAATTACAGTGACTAATAAGAGCTTGTTTGGTTCTTTCATTTTGATGCGACCATCGTTGGACCATAAGGCCCCAAAGATTTTCTATCGGGTTGAGGTCCGGCGATCTTGAGGGCCACTGAATTACCCTTACGTCAGTGTGTGAACGAAACCAGGCTCTTACGATCCTCGCATTATGAATTGAACAATTATCTTGAACAAAATCAAATTGTGGCACTTCGTTCTCCGGGTAAACATTACGGACTGTCGGTAGCATTGCATTCTGAAGCACGTCGATATAATTTACAGCCGTCGCTCGAGGAGGTAGAGAACACAATTCTCCTACACCATCCGCACTCATCCAGCCCCAAATATTTACGGAAATTCGACCTGATTCTCTATTTGGAATTACATGATCATCTTTATACCGTGTTGAATTATATCGCCAAAGGTGAAGACGTCCATGCTGACTGGATTTAAACGTTTTTTCATCACAAAACACTGTATTAGACCAATCAAACTCTAAGTGCTCTCTGGCGAAGTTCAGACGAGCAAGTCTGTGAGCATCCGTCAAATATATTTTCTTGGCGTAATGCCTGTGGTGCAACCCCATGTAATGTAGATGATTCCTTATTGTTTGGGCAATCACATCGAACATCTCCGCAAAATGTTTTGTGGGCTTAAAACCATTGATTTCATATTCCCGTCTCATGAATTCTCTATCGTTATTGGAGAGTGCAGGCCGGCGACCACTTCTTCTGTGATCCAACAAACTTCCCTCCTCTCCTTCACGACGAATCCAAAAGCGGACAGAACGCCTCGATATATTCAAATTCCGGGATATCGCACTGATACTGCTTCCCTCATTAAATTGGGCAATTATTTGTGCTCTTTCGGCAATGGTCAAGTTGGCAGGCATTGAGATGATTTTATATGCAGTTGATTGAAAAATAACACGGAAAATATATCGATTTTTTGCATATATTTGACAAAATGTCAATTGTCAGTTTTCTTTTTCAAATGGAATTCGGTTGTCTATTTAAATAGTTTTTATTACTTTTGTTTGGAAACATTTCAATTGCTTTGTAGAAACTAATGTCCTTTTCATTTATACTAAAGGTTAAAATGTCATGTACTTATATGTGACATATGACGTATGAATACTAAATACATAGGTTTACGTCATGATAATGTTGTCTCTTTCAGTAATATCTTTTTATAACGAACCTTGTTGTAATTTTCGATGACCGGGAAACTAAATCAAAACTGGTACACCACTTTCTTGGCTGACCGTACCTACTGTAGGTACTATTATATTATCATTAAAGTTTAAAAAATTCGTCAGCTGGACATCATGCTTTCTCGATCGTGGATGTATCTAGTCGATTTCCACAAACTTTTAGTTGGTCATCGGTCTATATATAAATGAAAAATGGCGAAGAATGGTTTCAATAAATGTAACCATTAATTACTTCGGTATAATACTGTAACATTTCCCAGCTAATTCAGATAGGTAACAAAATTTCCTAATTTGCTGTCTATAAAAGATTTTTTTAATAAAACCGTTATATGTCCAAGTAGATTTGTTTAACCCTTTTTTCTGTTTAAGTAACTGAAAACACAACAAACATATATATTTTTTATATAAAACACAATGTAATAACGTTTGCCCGTTACGTTGTTTTGTGTTTTACCCGTAAAGGCTTACGGGCTCGTATGAGAGAATTCTTGGAAAATATTTTTAGTGGAAGTGAAAATTTATATGCATAATGTTTTTGTACGATTAGGCTCCTGCTAGCAGTAATACTGTGGAATATTGTGGTCATTTATTTTTAGAACATGAATATGAAAGAGATAAATATAATTGTGAAGAGAAATATGAAGAGAATTATATTATATACCTAGAACCATAGAGCTCCGCGTGACTGAAAAATTATGAATTAAAGTGAATTCATAATTTTAAAAGAAAAAAATTTGAAAAACGTTATTTACTGAAAATGTGAGTTGCGTAATTTCGGTCGTGTAATTTCTGCTCGGCAGAAATTCTGTTGGGCCACCACAGACGAGCGTGGTTTTTTCAATTGCTTTTCATCGCTTGTACTGATATGCAATCAATTACGCTAGTCTGGCGGCCATAGCCATATAGTTGTGTGTCACAAATACCAAAATTACTATGAGACTGTCAAAAAGTCTCATATAATTTTATTATGCAGGACGATTTCAAGGCAGGTTTAAAGAGAGCAGGCGCAGGTAATCTTCTTTTCTAATTGTGCGAAAATAATAAATTATAACATAAGCTCAATTTGTGTCAGTCATTATTTAAGTACAGCAAAACACTTCTTTCAAAATTATAATGAATTTCAGCGCTAATAAACATAGCACAGACCGGTCGCAAAATTTACTAAACTCTATAAAATTCAAGACCAGCTCAGTAATAAACCTGTTTATTTCTGAAAAAGCCTTCTCATTTTGAACAATATATTTAGAGGTTCGAGAATAAAATCGTATGCGGTGAGCAAACCGTACTACCATTACCACTTTTAAAACTAGTTTCTCTGTTTCAGAGAAAATAGCTGCTTTGCGGTTGTGCCCCGTTATGGCTAATATCCTTTATAATTATTGACATTTTCTAACAACGGGTTCCTAGATTCTACGTTCTTTGTTGCCTTTATTTCAGGTTTAATTCATTTGCTTTTACTATTTCTTTTGTTATTTGCGGATGAAAAAACTTATTACATGTCGTAGGAAAAAAATGTGCGAAGTTTTTGTGTGGCCACGTTAGGTTAGTTTTGTAGGAGTGACTTATTATTATTTATTAGGTTCTCCTTTCTTTGTTTGCCTTACGGTAGGGTCCGAGTTGATCCTTTATCAGGTTTTATTTTCTGAATTGGCTTTTCTTTGACCACCGCCTTGGTTGGTGATGTGGGTTAAGTTGATCAAAGGTACAGCATTTGCTTTCCAGACAAAACAGTTTTTGTTGTAGCTTGAAAGTAAAGTTATTTTGACTGTGCGTACTAAAGGGTCTTGGGATTGAAACGAAGTAGCTAGTCGCCTTTCGCTCACCAATCGCCATTTGATTTTTCGACTTAGTTTCTAAAAAATCCTTTGGCATTTTGAGTTTTTCTTTTTTTTTATTAATAAGTGTGCAGCCTTAGTTTACAGAAGAATTTATTTATAATATATGTATGTTAATTCCTAATGAAAGACTAACTCGACTTTCACAGAAAAATAATTCAACTTCTTTTATATTTTTATACCTAGTCTTTCATAATTATGATGTTTTCGCTTGTTATTTTCTTTTGCATTTTCAATTCATAAGAAGAAAAAGAAAATCGTAATTTTTGGGTATCTAAAAAATGAAATCGTTTGGTATTTATATAAATTAATCTGTTGTACCAATATCACAGTACACCCCTCAGAGTTATAAAGTCGTGATGATAAAATGTTAATAGCAGCATAAGTCATAATCATAACCGTAATATTATAGTATAAGTAATGCAAAGTTTTATCGGTCATTTTCACTTAACGACCAAAATAACAAGTCACTTAGATCGCAAGGGACACTTTCACAGATAAAAACATTTTTCTTATGAATCGACCTCTTGAACGTTCATTGCTATTGAAGATAGCGCCGGCTGCCTTTATTTTTGCTTTTTTGCTTGTTTATTTAGTAAGATATTAAATAACGAAGAGCTTTCAATTTGCAATACAATGAGTAAAATAAGCGTTTATTTTTATTTCGTAGAATAAACCTACCTATTAACCCGCACTGGGCTCTCAGTGTGGATTAAGGCCCACACTTTCCCATAGACGCCAATGTCCCATTAGCGGAAACGTTACAGATTGATGTTTCTACTACTTCTTTCTAAAATGTGTAACGTTAGAAGTGCCATAATTATTAAAAGTGTGTAAATGAACAAAGCTACTGCAATCCACATGAATAATTAAAAAAAAAACACTATTTCCAAACACAGTAAAAACCAATTGTAACTTGGACACTGTTTTCCTAACTAGTAATCGCTAACAAGCTGGCACAAAACAATTAAAACAGAAACAAAAAAAAAATAACTTTAGCGCGTTCCTATTGGCCGAGTCCTGGGGTGCGTTTAAATCCTTCTGCGGTATTTCGCCGGAAAAAAATTAAATCGGCGAGGGTTCGCTGAACGGAGTCATAAGTTTCTGTCAATGTTAGTTGTCAAATTCAATTGACAGCTCAGTTTATTGAACAAATAATCAATTTGCCGGTTTAATACAAATCCATAATATGATCCATAATCCACAAATAATATTTACTCTCTAAAATAAAAATAATATTCGTTTTTACGGCGAGAATCTAGCAAAACAACAAAACTTAATGTCAATCTGACAGCAGGATAAAATTTTGCGTGGTAAAAAGGTCGCAAAAATGTATCCCTTTCAGCAAAAACATATACCAGCGGACGACCATAAACGGGGCAGATTAAATTTTAATTGGTATGATTCTTCACCTCTCGGTGTACTTAAACGGGCTGTTTGACATTTAATCAGTATAAAATTAAACTGGATAAAGGATTTAAACGCAGCCCTGGCTTTAAATAAACGAGTCGTAAGGTATTTCGAAATTTAAACTATGACAGCAGTTGTCAAATTCAGCGGGTGTATAGAGTACGCGCGTCATCGGTTTCTGCTAATTGGATGTAACTTTTCAGTGGCGTATTGCATTGGCCACAGATGTATGCCATGTGAACGTCGGCTGCGTTCAGTTGAATGAATGATTCACACGTCGTTGGCTCCATCGCTCATGCCGCGTTCGCTGAATATTGTATTAACTCATAGCTGATGATCGCGCAATTAATTTTTTGGTGGATCAGAATTGATTGGAAGTTATATGGTGGTTTCTTTCATTATTTACAAGTAAGAGTAAGGGATTTTTTTTGTCTTAATGCGGCAATGGTAATTCACAGTATCTAGTAAATAGAGGCTTTATCACAAGATTTCTGTATTTTATTTAAAGCGTACTGGAAGTATTTAATTTGAAAATTTGGAAAAGTGCATCTAGTGTACGAACGATGAACTAATTTTTACCTTCAAATTAACGTCAAAGTTCCCGCTTACGTCACATAAACTTGAAAAGTCATGCTAGAGTTTCTGCTGTAGTTAAATATCATTTTAATAATATTCGTACTCGTATTATGATAACTGCGACGATAGATTATCTAAACTTGAAAAGTTAAATAGTTATACATGTTATCTATTACAAAATATTCCAGTTTTTACTTTCAAAACTTGATTGCTGATTTTTAAACCAACAAAACTATGATGCATTTTCAATATTGTATAACAAAAGTGGGGAATCCAATAACTGATACGAATCCTAAATATTTCAACCTCGGTATTCAAATAGAAATATTTTCTGGTCCTCTCTCTACATGTATCTATTTCCATTGGCTTAGCATAGAGAATACTGACGTGGTGGAATTGTTTGACCACGTGTAACTACTGATATGAGAGGTTAAGCTGCACTTGCTGCGGATGGCAATGAATGGGTGACCGTTCTGTACATACTCGTATCGGGATTTTATACTAGAGAGCATGGCTTTACCGCTTATTCAATTAGGTCATTTCCTAAAAAGATGTTAGAAATTGGCAAGGATCTTTTAAAGGCATTCTTTTAAAAGATCCTCCGCTAGCGACACTCACACACACATTTTATTTTATAGAAGTGTTCTAGGGGAAATAAATACCCTTGAAACAAAAAATCTCCATTAATATGTATTACTATGTATACGTATAAAAGTGTGGGAAGATTTTTCCGTATGGTGGAACGATTCTCAGCTTTTTTTTTTCGTGAACTGACCATCTCTTAACGCTTAGGCAAGTGAGTCTTTTTCGATATGTTTCAGGATTCACTTGAGATTTTCTTAGAAGATGGCTTTTGTCTATCTTTTGCTCACGCTCATGGCAACTACAAACACATAGCGAGAAACTCCTAGAACCTCCGAGAAGCGTGAATATGAGGTACTCTGCTTAAGTTTCTCAGAGAGAGTTCTCGCTGTGATTTTTTGCCTTGAGTCTGCATGGGCTATTAGGATTGACAAATAATTTTATCATTTTTATGTTTCGCTTTTAAGGGCTATAATAGATGAACGCGTAAAAATTGCTACTCAAGTATTTCCTAAAGCCTTGTTAAGGGCTTTTGAAGGACACCGTGGATTTAGTCAGCACAAGCCTGACAGTCCCTCTCCCCTGCCCTTAGTGGGAGGACTCATTTGATGATTTTACCACGACAAAAAAAAAGTCTTGTTCGTAGACAATGTCCCGTCAACTCTCGTCAGACTAAAGCTAAAATACCTGTGACAAAAAAATGATGGATGTTTAGACTTTTCTCGTTTGTAATAGAAAATCAGTAGGTGTGGAAAATATTGGCGTATGTAAGAAAAGTATTCGAGCCAAAAAAGTTTTGAATTCTAACAAAACTTGAAATGCCCTAAGCGAGAAACTTTAAATTACTTTTTTTTCTTTACATAGTATTTTGTTTATTAATTTAAAGTTTTGGCGTTCGTCTCGTTTGTGTGGCTTAGGTGAGGAACGTATAATTAATTGAGTGTCAATAAAAGCAGTCAATGTATGGGTTAGACGTGTTTGATTAGATATATTGTGCGTTTTAACTCAAAATAAAATAGACAATGCCAATTTTGTGACGATATTAATAATTAATAGTGACCGACCGAAATTTCGGTTTCGGTTTCGGCCGGTTTCGGCCAAAATATCTAGTTTCGGCCTTAGTTTCGGTTTCGGCCAAAATATAGCCGAAACTTTCGGCCCCGCCGAAACTCAAGTGTTCCTGCATTTTCGCGCGTCGTTCGGTAAAATTCGTAGCTAACACGTACTTGCTCGCCGGCGGGACCCTGGCTCAGTTTGCCACCGTCCGTTTATTCGTGAGACGAGGTTATGTTTTTGAGTTTACTGCCAAGAGTACCTAAGTCTTGTATATTCATGTCATCATGAAAAATATTTGTTACGTACGTTAATGATTAAAAACTTATCAATCGTCAAGGCATAAAATATAGAGTATGGCTCAGTAGACGTTAAATCACTTTTTTTTTTTTTTTAGCTTGGTAAAATCATCAAATGAGTCCTCCAACCCCGGGCAGGGCGGGAGGGACTGTCAGACTTCTACTGACTAAAATCCACGGTGTCCTTCATAGCCTGTTATGTTCCGTGGTTACGGTAAGGGAATAATCCCGCGACCCCGGCAGGCTTTGGCCCTCTGAGAGGGAGGCCTATATTTATTATGCTGACGCTCTTTGAGGCGCGCGTAGACCCGCGCATGGTCCTTGGTCGGGCAGCGAGTTGCCCTTTACTCGCTGCCCGCATGCCCAGACGTTAAATCACATAGAAAAATAGCAATTTCTTAGAAACCTATTTGTTCCATAAGTTTGCAGTGTAACATTAATTTCCAGAATTTGATCCTAATATTTGCATCACTATCGAATGGTGTAATAACGTGTAGTTTTTTTTCAAAATCTGTGGTTTCGATTCCTGACCAGCACTATTGATTTTTCTAAAATCCAATGATGCAGTTTTCGTATTCGACAGAATCGGTCTTCAGTCATTCTGTAATTCCTGTTTAATTATACACTTATTCAAAAGTGTTAACAAGTGTAAAAAAAAAACATATTTTTTTTGAAAGTAATAGAAAATTTAAATATTTTAATAAGTTTCGGTTTCGGTTTCGGTTTCGGCCGAAACTGAGAGCTAGGCCGAAAGTTCGGTTTCGGTTTCGGTTTCGGCTGAAAAATCAGTTTCGGTCGGACACTAATAATTAATAAAAACTTTGAACAAATACATTTTTAAACAATTTTTAGTTATTAATTTGTTCGTGTTGATGTTCATCATCATCATCAGCCGGAAGACGTCCACTGCTGAACATAGGCCTCCCCCTTAGACCGCCATCGCCACACCGAACGACAATTCGCCACTTGCATCCATCGGCTGCCCGCGATGTGATGATGTTATTTTCACATTTTTTAAAGATTTTTAAGGTTTATTTAAGAAGTAAACAATTAGAAAAGAGTGCATGAAATCGCAACAAAGAAGTAGAATTGAAAAAAAAAACATTTCAAGCTAGAAAGTATCTATAAAACTTCATGCTTCCTTTATACGCATGCCACTAGTTCACAACATGATAAACTTTACTAAGCTGAAAGTTGAAGATACTGTTATTCAATTGTTTATGAGTTGAATTACCCAAGCATGGTAATAATCGGACGGCCAGTAATGGGCGACTCGCTGTCCGACCATGGACCATGCCCGGGTCAACAGTGCGTCGTGTTCCACGCGCGCCTCATAGCTGTCAGCAATATGATGGAGACCTTAGAGGACCAAATTGCCGGGTTTGCGTTTGGGCTACCTAACGAGCTTCCGTGACCCCGGAACGTAAAGGGCTATTGAAGGACACAATTGATTTTAGTCAGTACAAGTCCGACAGTCCCTCCCGTGCAGGACGGGAGGGACTGTCAGACTTGTGGGTGACTCATTTGATGATTTTACCACGTAAAAAAAAGCATGAAAATAATGAATACGGTTTTGATTAAATAAAAATAAATTGCAAGAATGATTAAAATTGAACGTAATTAATATATTGGATATGGTAATAAAATCAGTACATGAATAACGAACAAAACCACACACAGAATGCCACTTAAACAAATTGTGGGGTGAGTGACTTGTTCACCACACCGCACGAGCGGCCGATTACTTCCATAAATTATTGGTACTTGTTACCAAATTGATTTATTTCCTTATAGGGCTTTAGGGAAACAAATTATAATATTGTTGTCCTTTTCTGAAGACATTCTTAAAGTTATTGTCAAACAGACAGGCGTGGCGAACGCGAAACGAGGCGTTCTTGTTTGTATGAGTAATTGTATAGAATTGTTTGAAGCCAGTCACATAGACTATCGGATCGCTTTCGCTTTTCTATGAGGCTAAATTCAAACAATTCCATATATATATTGCAAATAAAAACGCTTTGGATCGCATTCGCTTCGCCTGTCTGTTTGACAATAGCTTTAGAGTCCCAATATGTAGTATTGTTTGGTCGGCATGTTTCAGTTATGTCCATGAATCCACTAGCTCTTCCACGTGGTTTCACCTCCAGTACTTGGCTCCTACTGGACAGAATTGAATACAATTTGGTACCTACATTACATAGATAGTTTATAAGCGGAATGAACACATAGGACAGTTTTTATCCCGTATTTATGTTTCCGTGGAATAATTTTCGAGTTGCAGCGTTCAATTCCCGCACGGAGCAAACGTTTGTGTATCATTTACAAGTAGTTGTTCTGAGTCTTGGCGTTTGTGTATGTGAGATTATTATGTTTGTAAATGCACCCACGATACAGGAGAAATGCCTAGTGTGGTAGAAAAAAAAAGTGTGTCATCCCACTGCTGAGAAAAGGCTATCCATGCTTTTCAACTTTTACGATCCAGGGAAATAGTTACAAAAATAAATATTTGCTTACACATTATTATTTTCTAATAGAGAACCGAATATGAGTAAAAAGAGTGTTTTTCTGTCATTTACCAGTTATCACCTGGTCCCAGGCAGTATGTAAGACTAAGCTGTGCTCGGGGCGCGTTATTTCATAAAGTAAATATTTATGAACCAAAGGAGTTTTCTTCGCGCGTCCTCCCGTAAGCCTTCTGATCCGAAAAGACATAAACCTCTGGGGATTCAGTTCTAAGTTCACAAAGGCAATGCTCCGTTAGCTCTCATACATATACTTTTTCCTTTTAGTGAGTTATGTATCTTTGTATCAGCAATTGTTTTATTATAGCGGTTCGCGATATCTTTCCTATAACAGCTGACGTTCGCGCGTCCTTAGACCAATTTCGTGTTTTAATCTTCTTTTTATTCGCTTACAAAGTAGGTAAGTAGTCTATGGCGGCAAAGTTTGGCTTTTAGAAACTTATTGAGTTTTAATGAAGTCTTATCGTGAAAGAAATCTTTTTCACACTTTTTAAGTAAGTCGTCGTTGAGTTCTGTCAATGTTTTATTACTTGGTAGTCTACTTATGTTCCTAAAATCGGAGTTGTTTGTTTGTTAAATTAGAATTATTCATATAATAAACAAAACGGTTTATAATAATCCTCGTAAGGACTTACAGTATAAACAGTGAACTGAGCGAAGTTATTACTTGCGTGTAGGCGCTACAAACTTTGTTGAAGACAATACGCTTAATTCTATTTATGGTCTTTAGAAAATTGTTCCCTATTCACGCGTATTTCTGTTTCAAAATAGACTGAAATTGGAGCTGATATTATACATCACGATTATGTTTGATCTCGTGGGCTCACGGCGAAATAACACGTGTTCCATCAACATATGTAACATAACCTACTTAATATATATCGACGCTTGAAAGGCAAAAGTTACCAAGCGACATTTTGGGCGAAATTGAGTTATATATATCATTGAAATCAGAAAATTTTTCTGCGTCGATTGATCCTACTCTCGTACCGCTAGGAAGACTTTTGCTGTCGCTTGGTAACTTAAAAAAGTACAAATTTTCATTAATTTCGGCGACTAAGCGACCAAAATTTTACCGATTTATGAATAAACTTCACTTGGTAGATATTTGATTTCAAGTTTTAACAGTTAGTAACTTTTGCCTTGACTTGAATTAATCCGATTTAACATTAAGTATTTTTTACTTTACGGTATCTGTTGTGTGAGCATTGCTTAAGAAATTTTACCTGATTATTATTTTATATTTTTCTTCATTTAAGACTTTTTAACACACCTTAATGATGTATTCATTTTCATTTAGTATTTTCTTCCTAAATACAGTGTACTTTAAAACGTAATATAGTACTATTTTTCTTGCCTAAAATAAATAAATTTTGTCGTTTGGTAATATTTTACCTGCCGTTTTTTTTACTGTTTTTGTCACTTAGATAACTATTTCCGATATGAAATTTGTACAAAAATCAGTTTATTCCCGTTGCCCCTATTTTGTTTTGTCGCATGACCGCGTTGCAAATCAGATCATGAATGGCTGTTGGTCAAATAATTTCAATTATTCTTCACTCAACTGTCGCTAAGGCAAACCGCGTGATCGCGCGCATCGCACGTAGTACGTTGCGTAGCTCGAAATATTGATGTATCACCTACTCGTCTTGCCTATCACAACTTCGAAAAATATTTAACAGAATTTCATTTCACGTAAAACTTTTCGCCGTATCCCAGCAGTTTCTTTTTCTAGTTCCATTATGGAACTACTGGTTTTTTTTTATCCAAGTAGTTCCATGGAACTGGTTGGAGAAAACTCATCTCTCAACCTCATGACTGAACGACGCTTATTAAGACTACAGACTTTCGGTGACGCCGTGTTATATAGGCAGATCAGTAGACAAATTCAAAATCCTTGCGGCACGGTGATCTCTTTAATACTAACCACATTAAAGAGACGACGAACGACGACGACGAAAATGTTTGCAAGAGATGTATCTTTGGCTGACAAAGCTGAAACGAGAAGATGCAAAGAAAGCAGAGGTATTGAAGGAGGTCGAAAACCTTTATGCGCAGCTATAAGCTTCGGTCCCCAAACCTGTTAGCAGCGTGGCCACAGATCCAAGGGCCAATCTAACCCGACACCACATTGAAGCCATCGTGGCCTTTACGAAATTAGGATGGCCCCTAATGAGCTGAAAATAATAAGGCGCCGAGTGAAGATGGAGTCATTTCAGAGCTTTTGAAAGTGGGTGGAAATTGGTGGTTCTTTTCTTTAAGAAGGATGACAACACCTTATTAAGAAATGACTCGCTCTTGAGCCACGTTTATAAGTTTTTTTCGAAGGAACATCATCACGAACCGTCTCGACCGCAGGTTTGATGACATCCAGCCTTCCAAACAAGCCGGTTTCCGAAAAGGTGACCATAAACCACACACACACGCTGCGGAAAGTTATACAGAACACCGGAGAGTATAACTTGCCCTTATGTTTGGCGTTTGTGGACTATGAGAAAGACTTTAAATCGGTGGAGATGTGGGCAACTGGGCAGTTCTTGAATCTCTCTAACGATGTCGTATTGACTATTAGTATATCGAAGTGTTTAGGTGCTTAAACAATACCACTATGTCGGCCCGAGTACAGGTGCAGAGTTGGAAGGCGATTCCTTTGAAAAAAAGCGTAAAACAGGGAAACGTGATATCATACAGACATGATAAGTTGTTGACTCGTATATCTACTTGGAATAAACCTAGGCAGGTTCAACTTTAAAAAAGAGGTCAAACGCCGAATTCAAAACGGCCGGGTAGCGTTCGGGAAACTGCGTAACGTTTCCTCGTCCAGAATACCTCAGTGCCTCATAGTTTTCGGCAAATGTGTGACAACTTATGGCGCCGAAACGTGGTCTCTTACTACGGGCCTCATTAGTATGCTCAAGGTAGCCCAACGAGCTAGGGCGAGGGCTATGCTCGAAGTCCCTCTGCCTGATCGAATCAGAAATTAAAAGATTCGTAGCTGAACTAAAGTTGCAGACATAGCCCAGAAAACCAGCAAGTTCAACTGGCAGTAGGCAGACTACATAGCACGCAGAACGATGGCCGATGAGGCCGCAAGGTTCTCGAATGGAGACCACGCCCTAAGGCAACGCTGCTAGGTGGACAGACAATCTGATGAAAATCACAGGATCGCACTGACTGCAAGCAGTTTCCAACCGGACCTATTGGAAATCTATGAGGGAGGCCTATGTACAGCAGTGGACGTACTACGGCTGATATGATGATGATGAATTTCATTACGATAAACAAGATGAATTTTTGAACTGTGCGTTGATTGCCGTATACGAAACTATGACGAATATCGAAAAACGTTGAAAGGAGTCTCGAGGCCGATTTTGACTAAAACCAAAACTGCATGATTGGCTTTTAGAAAATTCAATAATTCTGGCAAGGAATGGAACCCGCTGTTTTTGGAAAAAAAATACACCCTGTACTATTAAACCATTCGATAGTGTTGCTAATAAGGATTAAATTCTGGGAAGTAATCATATACGGCAAATTGCTGGACAACATCTATTTTTTTTAAAGTGAAATGAAATCTTCAAGGCAATGACTGTATTTGAAACAACCGTTTCCTCTTTGAAATAATGTTTTTTTTTTCAACTCAGTAATTTCGTGTACCTGAATATAGTGCGGTAGTTGACACGTGTCAAATCTAGTGAAACATTGAAAATTGTGATGATGGTGACGAAAAGCTTTAACCAAAAGTTTTTAATTTTGTGTGTTAAAATCTAAATTTATTGTTACTTATTAAAAAAAAACCTACACTAACCTCATTTAATTTGTAACATGGTGAAAATTGGCTGTTAGAAAAGTATATTTGTTTTCTATATAGATCATTTTACCTGTAAGTCAAACATGCGCCAATCCAGGATACGTCATCTTGCTTCAAACACAATAATAAAATAATCGGGTTTAGTTAATTTTAGTTGTTTTATCATTAAATTTTGATGTCGGTAAGTAACTTTTGCCTGTTTGTGATTTTGTATAAAATTATTACCAACCGACACTATTTCATAAACTAATGAGAAAATCCATAATCTTTATATGCCTGATTATTAAGCCTGTAAAATGTATTTAAAATTCGTTGGAATTACGTAGTTATGACTAATAGGTGATTTTATACGATTTTTTTTCCAAAAGTAAAAACTTTAAAATGCTCTCCTGTAAAGTTGGCTACATGTCGCTTGGTAATTTTTGCCTTTCAAGCGTCGATATGAGGGTGGCTTCGGACGGAACATTCCCACTAGGATTTTTTCTGCGTAGATAAATGTACGAGGGTGAGGGTGTCGGGAAATCGGTAAACTGACAGATCGGTGAGAACAGGAATTTTTTGCTGCCACAAAAATATTCCACCAACAAACCAACACGTTCAGTAACCTCATTAACAATTATTATAAAACTTTTTCTTTCAAAGTATTTTATGAAACACTTAATACAATATTGTTATAAAATGAGTTAGGAACGAACGGTATAAGAGATGATATAAAAACGAAAGTAGAGAAAAGTGAACAGGGCTCCACGAGGTTTATGCAAATTTTACGCGAAATTTTTTAACTTACCAAGTCTGTTTTCTTATTATTTGCAAACAACAGCGGCTGAGTCTTAATGTTATTCTGTTTGGCCTTAAAGATGTTTTTGAATAGTATAATCCGAGTACTAAACTTGGTCCATGAAGACGTAATTGTATCAAGATGGTAGTAAGAAGTTTGTGTGTATTTATGGAGATGACACTGGCGTAAACAAGCTTATAATGTAGTTTGACAGTTTGATAACGACGGCCTGCGAACATAAGTCGACCCCTTGGTTGTTGTTAGGCACTTTGCTCAGATATCGAGACGCATTTGAATTCCTTGATATTGGATATTCGAGTTCCGTTGCGATAATGCATCTTGCTCGTGAGTAGCTGCATGTCAATAGGGGACTTTCATGTCCCCCGATATTCATGTGTGATGTTTGTATTCGACCTTATGTGGGTTTGTTTTAGGTCTATTCTTTTTCAACAGCTGAATCGCACCCGCAGCTTCGCGTGTATTTTTCATTTTCCTGTTTTTTTTCTTTTCCAGGTACTTGAAATGATGATGATCAATTCTAACGATCATAGGCCAGGTAACCTATGATCGTTAGAATTGGTACGATTGCTTCATTACTCTTTGGTTTCTAATAATATTTAAAATTAAATGACAACTTTCTTTAATAATTTTGTTAGCCGTTCCTGCTTCACATGGTCCTTTGGTGTGAAAATACATGTGAGTTTTCTTTACGATAAAAAAAATAACATTAAGGGAACAGTTTATAAGAGGGGGACGTGGGGTGTGATGGGAAATTACACATTTAAGGCAAACTTAACTCAATACTTTGATTGTTAATGGCCGCTAGCAAATGACGTCCAGATGGCGCTTACGCTACGTTAGTTTTGTGTAAAGTATGCTAGAGTGTATGTCTACATTATATCTCGCGTCCTCGTCTCATACACTGTTCCCCTAATACTTCTTATGCTTGAATAAGAAATTAAGAAAACTGGCTTTATTATTAAACTATTTTGGTACAAACTCATTCGAGATGTGACGCCCAACAGGTCTGTTCAATCTATCCAACCACAGCAATGTTCATTTCTTTCGTTCTGAAAACTCTGCTAAACTTTATTTAATAGTAAGTTGAAGTTAATAGCGGAAGCGTTTCGCTTTCATAACTGATACAACGAAACTGTAAAACTTCTATGAAGCCTGAGGTGACCCGGATTCCAATCGCGATAAAGAAAACACGTTTTCAATGAATATTGCTGCGTTGTTGCTGTTTACAAAATAATACGTATTTTACTTTATCATATTGCTTTTGTGTTTAAGGCCTTTTTAATAGGTTAGTTGGCTGTTTATCAAGAGAATTTGGATAGGATACTTTATCATAATCAATGGGTAATGGGATAATCTTAGTATATCATAAATGTGAAAGTTTGCAAGGACAGATGGATACATGTTTGTTAGGACTTTTTATCAAAGTTTTTCTTGAGGAAAGAAAAATTCAGCTGCGAGTGAGAGTCGAACCCGCGTCTCCTGGATAACTACTCGAGACGCCTTACCAATTAGGCCATCGCAACCACTCATTTTAAAGCTGAATCTTTCATTCCTTTGTTTTTGAACGCCTTTCAAGTATTTTTCACGCTAAAACTATTGACGCATTTGGATGAAATTTGGTACACTGATAGTTTCCTGCAATACATAGGATAGGATTTATTCAGATTTTACGTGCCCGTGTGATAGTTTTTCAGGTAAATTATGAATTTACATGTAGGTACAAGAATCACTACATTTTTTTGGGTGTAAAAACTATCAATACCTAATGAATTCACCAAAAGTATCAAATGAATTGAAGTTCCTACTTTTTCTTAATAATGAAAATCAGTAAAAATAAGCTTAATGTTGTTAGCGCAACAATATTACCGTAAAACAATAATATAACATAAATTATTTCGAAGAAATCATTCGAAAACGACATTCTTAAAGAATACATTCTACCTAAATAATCCCCTCCATATTGCTCAATTAACTTTTGGCACTCACAATTTTTTTGCACCCTGTATAATCACACATTATACAAGAAAAGGGGCAAGGGATTTGTAATGCGGCCATTGACCCCGTTTTAATTATGTCAAATTTTCCCCGTGCCTTAATGAGAGTGGGGACTGTTCGTCAAGCACTTTATGGAGGCCTACGTTCAACAATAGCCGTTGACTATAGCAGTCACGGTGCTAAATTGTGAGGCCAAGAATGCGGGGTGCTGGCTGTCTAGGGTACAAGTTGTGAGGCCTTTTTTGTACCTACTAATTAGATGTCATCGAAGATTTGTTGGTAGATTTTTATCGTTTCATTAGGTGTTTTAAAAGTACTTTTTTCAGAAACATATTATAATTATTATAATATATACTAATATTCTAAATGGAAAAAGTCTATAATTTTATGTACTTGGATTTGGGCATTTGCGTTACTTATTAGGACTTGAGGCGTTGCCACGAGCTATTAACGCGATCCAGTTTAGGCTGTGGGAAAGAGATGGCGCTAGACGACTTGTATAGCTCTGTCTCTTTCCAACAGCCCAAATTGGATCACGTTGAGATCTCGTGGTAAAGCCTCTGGCAGGATAAAAACATTTCTTATTACCTACATGAGAGACTTTTTATCTTAGATAATATTCTTGAAGGATAATTTGGAACCTAGTAGGCTCCACAATACAATTTGTATTTGATAATATGTTGCCTTAGGACCATAGAAAACATAAAACATTCAAAACTGGATTCATAATAATTATTATTATTAAATCCAGTTTTGAATACACTATTATCTGTAGGGTGATTTTATAAAAGTAATAATATTATTCCGGTCTAAATGTATACGTTAACTATGTTTGTTTGTTATGAATAACATTCATACATTCATGCAACCCCGAAATAAATCCGCAAGGGGCCGCTAGTGCGAAAAAGTTTTAAATTTTCCCCCGTTTTTCACCCCACAAATTGTTGTAGGGTGTATTATATTATAACATTTACGTAGATTAAGTCGAGGGTGTCTACTTCATAATGTATTCTGTACATTGTACATGTAGAAAGATGAATCTCTGCGAGGGTCGCGTCAATACATTTGTTTATTTTTTCGGGGAAATCTCCTTCAAGGAAACGTGTATTTCCGTTTATATTTTTTTGTCTGGAGGGCAATATTTTCACGTATCCGTATCTATGATAGTTATTTTATACAAAAACATACACATCCATTCATCCATTTAAAGAATGGTTATTTGATCAGAAGATAGTTATTTTTTGAAATACGCAGTAATTTTTTAACAAATGTTTTAAGCTATTGTCAAACAGACAGGGGAGGCGTGGCGAACGCGAAGCGAGGCGTTTTTGTTTGTAATGTAGGAAATTGTTTGAAGCCAGTCACATAGACCATATCGGATCGCTTTCGCTTTTCTATGTGACTGTATTCAAACAATTCCATACATTACAAATAAAGCTTCGGATCGCATTGGCTTCGCCTGTCTGTTTGACAACAGCTTAAGTATGTAAGAGATGTTAACAAACAGCTCTTAACTACTGATTAAACAAAACTTTTAGTCAAAGATTTTTACTGTAAGCCACGTTAGTAGAGATCTATCAAAGTTAACACACCTCTCTAAATATCGTAACAGTAATGTGAAAATTACCTGACTGGATTTTTGTGAGTTTATAAATATTTATTTCATTTCAATTGAAATCAGTTGTGAAATGTGAAGTCTGAGGTCCGGTGTGTCATATAGCTTTCCTAAAGTGGAGCACTCAGTAATCTCTGTTAAGAATATTTACTAAAGTTTTCTGTTATTTTTCCGTTGTTACCTATTGATTATTGTTGTTGAATTTTGTTTTTGATATTCAGAAATTATTCGGATCCAGTTGTTTTCATTACTTTTAATTTGAAAAAAACTTTCAACTTCAAATCTTATATGCTGACTGTACTATTTATGTCAACGCAAGCCATTTTAGATTCCTTTCTTCAATGAACCGGGTTATACTTAGATTCTTCACCATTCTAAACCATACGATATAGATTCTGTAAAATCAAAAATGTGTTAATACATACCGTGTTTCCCGGTGTTGGCTGCCGCGAAGGCGGTGCTAAGTATTACGAGGTGCACGAGCATGCTCCCTCCTCGCGCGGCGGACGCACATCGAGCCGAAAGCGCACCGCGGCTTGCTTCTACTGGAACAAAGATAACAATATTAGCATTCGTTACATCACGTTTGTTAGTTCAAAGGGTCGGGTAAAGGTTTTTCTAAAAGAACACCCACATTCCGCCAGTTATGAGGGGCCTGTTTCTGATTTGAAAGAATAAAAAGACTTAAGCTCTCAAACCGGTGAAGGAAAACATCGTGTTGAATCATTCTTAGAACCAATAATTCGAAGACATGTGACATCTACCAACTCGCACTGGGTCCGCGTGGTGGATAATGGCTCACTCCCTCGCATAGAGAGGAGGCTTGTGTCCCAGCAGTGGGAACATTTATAGGCTGATGACGATGATGATCAACCCCAAGTTTTTTTTTGCCATAAAGGTGACAAACAAGATTTCAGCCTGCTTGATGGAATGTGGTCACCGTAGCTTATAGACCATACTATGGACTCTTCAAAACCAGAGATATCACTTGCTACCTCTACGAGTATAAGCTATGTGCGAAGTCGGTAGACTTGTACTGACTAAAATCCACGGTGATCTTTCAATGGGCTTTTACGTTCCAGAGTTACGGTTTCCTGATGAGACAGGTCCCGCGACAGTGAACTACGTGTGAAGTTCTAGATGCACCAAACCCTTACAAAAAATATTATTAATGTAATTTTCAATGAAAAACGACCCGCGAACGTTTATTAAAACATCTAGTTGGGAAGAATTGACAGATTTTCTGGCTCCCAATTATATGATGACTATGAGCCGCTATCATGTCGCACACAACGTAAATGAAAAAAAAGTACAATAGGCTGTTTAGATATTAACTTAATAAATGGATTAGATAACTCTACACAAATCAGTCCCTAGTAGTCACATAACTTGACGAGGTGGAAAATTGTAAGGACCAATAATTGGGTTGGGTTCAATGTGTGACCATTTGACCAAATAGTTTCTTACCTCCGAAGTACAGAATTGGGCCTTGGTCTCTTTATTAAGGTAGATCGAAGATTCAAGGCCTTCACAAATGATAGATAATTTGAGTTTCCAATAGTTTATCCGTGTTCATGAGGATTGCAGGAGGGTTGAAATATAGAAAGAAAAGGTAAATATCCCGATGTTGATAGTGTTGTTGTAAAAATACTTCACACTATTAATATATATGCGTACGTAACTGTGTTTGTCGGAGTGTCTAATATCACACCTTAATCACTAATACAACTACGTATGAAATTAACCTGAATCATCGTTGTAATGCTTTGTTTAATTAACATGGTAAAATCATCAAAAGAGCTAACAGCCCTTGGGTCTGTCAGAATCGTACTTACTAAAGTCTACAATGTTTACTAGCCCTTTACGTTCCAGGGTCAGGTTACCTGGCAAGAAAGTTCCACGTATCCTGCAGGCTTTGCCTCTCTATAGCCCTGTCAGTAGACACACGGCTAGATCCATGACGTGACGAAATATTGAACACTGTACGTTACTGTGAAGTAATTTGCTACCGCCAAAAGTCAGGTTCGCTATTACTTTAGTTCAATATTATAATGTTCCATTGTGTTTTTATGTTGAAAGAGTATTCTTGTTTACATAAAAATACAATGTTAAAATAGAATGTATATTCAATGTTCTAAGAGTTGATTTCCAAGGTATAAGAAAACGTGACGATCAAATGTAGGGCCTTACATAACAATTTTCCAGATATCTAGGTAACGTCAAAGACAGAAGATTTCACAGCGAGTTATTATTGTTTCTGACGGCGTAACACAATGTTAGCAACCTACTAGATTCAGGTTTTGACGCGGTTCTTATTATGTTAGTAAGAGCGGAGGAGTAAGGTGGAGATCCAGATAAATAAAGTACCAAAAATAAACGTGTCATGAAGATGTAGGTTATTCTTAGTCATTTTAACACACATTACTCGTTCCACGATGCTAAAAGCTCCAAAGATTATAAATAATTCAAAACAAAAGCGAAAATCATGAGATTATCTAATAATATCTGAAAGCCTCTACACGAAACCGAAATGAAAATTTTAAATACACAATTGTTAATAAATCCCCACAGTTTCCGCTGGAGAAATATTGAACCACGCTAAGTAGAGCGTAAAACAAGTACCAATAAGAGTTTTCATTGTGAAATAAAATATAATTCCATCGAGGAACTGGAAGCGGTTTGAATAACAACTCTTTAATTGAAAGTTTAGCAATTTGCTCTTACCCTCCTAAATGGACCCGAAGGAGCGCGGGGCAACTCATCCAGCGTTCCAAAATTGAACGTAGGCAGATGCGCTTAATTACCGGCCCAGATGCTGGCCTCCTCGTCTCACCGACGCTTATCTCGAGATGAACCTCCTAAGAGGAGGCCACCGACAATATTGGCCCGCTAAGACGTGCTCAAACGACTTTTTTCAGAGCTCCATTCGCATGCCGACGCCGACGGTAATTAAGAAGTTAATCGGGAATTAAGTAATTAAGAATCGTCACAAATGATTATACCTCTCAGCAGAAGTATAAGTGGCAATTACGTAGCACTCATTTGCGGAATACAGATAGTAATTAATGCAATAAGGTAACGACAAACTTTTTTGCACACTGAAAGTGATGTTAAAATTGCCTAAGTATTACAATTTCAGTGTACGTAAGTGAGAGAAGTTGCAAGAAATCTAAAGTTGAAAGAAAATCTTTGTGTAGCTATCTAATACGAACTGTATAAAATTCAACTCCTTCGATTTGATATTAGGTATCGACTTTGGACTAGGTTTGAGTTTTCCAATAATGTTTGAAAGTGTCATCCGGTAGGAGATATGAATCGTAGTCAAATAGAGATAGCTGGGTATAAGGAGGTCGTTACGAGGCCTCGGGAGGTGGACGGGCCTCCTACGTGGGATGTCACACGAGCCAAGTGAATCAAACTTCCCTTTACATTTTATCTAACTGCAAGGGCGGTCGAGTTTATGTTCCTCGCCTTACTTGATTTAGTTTTGATGGCGGAAGGGAGACGCTTTTAGATAAATGATTTCCACAAGAGCCACTAGACGCAGAAGTGATTTGGTGCTAGGATTTGCAACAATCTTATAGTTTATAGGTGTGGTTTGTTCGATGCAGCGTAATAAGGGACGTAATGGAATGGGTTTCGTCTGTAAGGGACGTTTAAGTGGATTAAATTTTATTGCTGGTAGCGACAGATGGGGCTTAGGTACCCGTGTTGATAGTTTTAGTGCTGTCGAATTTAACCTATAAACACAGATTTGTTCTGGAAATATTGTTGCTCTATGATATTTTTCTGCCAAAATATCAAAATTGGTCTGGGAATGCAGTTACAAAAATGTTACAAATAGCTTCGTCATTAATATTAATTTCGTAGTATCTTTGATTGCTTAGCTAATAAACTAGGAACGAGAAACTATGATTACTTGTTGTAACCACAGTATTGTAGATTTTGCGTCTCGACTGCCAGCTACCAACAAATCGAGTTTACGAAATGCAGAGAGCAAATAGTTACGGGTTGGAATATTGTCAATTTCAGATTGGAGTTACAAGTTTAGGATAGCATTAGAAGGCGGGTGAACACACCTCTAAATATACACTTACACCCACACTTAAACACTATGTGGTTGTATTCCCTAAAGTAGGTAATACACCCCGTATTAAACACACCCACATTGCACTGATTGCGTTCTGTAGTAACTCTCATGGGAAAAAGATGTTTGTTTTGGGGTGTGTATTGCACTAATAACTGAAACAAGCTTAGGTCTGATAAAAACATAACATCACGTCTGTTATCCCTGAAAAGTAAGGCAAAGTTGTACTTAATAAAAAGTATACCCACATTCATCATCATCATCATCATCAGCCGAAAGACGTCCACTGCTAAACATAGGTATCCCCCTTAGACCGCCACACCGAACGACAATGCGCCACTTGCATCCATCGGCTGCCCACAACCCTCACGATGTCGTCGGTTCACCTAGTGGGAGGCCTGCCTACGCTGCGTTTTCCGATCCGTGGTCGCCACTCGAGATCCACATTTCATCAGTTATATTTCACTCCCGTGCAATAGGGGGCGACCCTATAGCCATCAACAAACTCCGTGGCTGCTTTTGAGGAATTCCTAATGAGAAAACCCAGTAACACTTTGCACGACCTGGAAATGGAACCAGGACAGCGTGGCAGTCTGACAGAATCTGGAAAAAAATTAATCTTTTCATCGTTTATCAGTAACTAATCTTGCCAAAATTTAATCAACATAAAACACGAACTTGTGAGTATAAACTAGAAATGTTTCCGTTCAGCAGCGTAGCGAAGATCTATTTAATGGTCAATGTCCAACTATAATGATTGTAATGATCGACTTAGGTACCATTATTATTTTTAGTGGATCATATACGATACGAGAATTATATCAGACTAGTGGCCGGCCTCGGCTTTGCTTTCATATTATTGACCTATCCGGTGGATTTTGCGAAAATCAAGAAACATCCAATTTGGTAAAGTTGTTGTGAAGTTATGAGCGTACAGACAGACTTAAGAGGAAACAGCACGGTCGTTTTTCCATACAAACGTAGTCCCCTGTTTTCTTCCTGGATAATGCCAGTAGAGCAATAATTTTTTTTACAAAAAATCTATGACCACTATTGGCATGTCTCTATGTTTTCCTTTTTTCCATAAATTAATTATTAAAAGAGATTTATGAACATTCAAAATCCTAAAAAAATAGCCAGATTTTCCGCTGTGTTCAAATATCCAGAAAACAAATTTGACGAGATTATTTATAAAAAAGGAAAACATAGGAACACGGTCAATGCCTTTCTTTATTTTTTAAAGAAAAAAGTAGTGAAATCGGTTAAGTTTTGGAGGAGTAATCAGGGGACTACGAATCGTTGATTTTGTGCCATTTAATAAGGAATTTTCGGTCCAAGCTGCTGTTGTCTCTATCGCGCTCTGTAACTCTGTTGTGGGCACTGCGCGACAGCAATAGATTTTACAAATACCTATTTTTCAATTCTCCAGCCCTTGCTGTTTCCTCTTAAGTTAATTTGTTTTAAACTATGTAAAGAAGAAGACCGGAGAAAGAAGAGAAGAGAAATTAATTATAATTAATTAAGAAATTACCTAACATAAGATAGGACTGGAAACCGATCTCAAGTAGTTGAGAAAAGTCTGAAGAGATGTAGACATTATGATATTATGAAAACTGAAATAAGAACGTAGACTTTGTTCTTATAAAGAAATTAAATAACTACTAACATCAATGGTCTTGTCCTTCGGACTGTACCTAATAAACTACTGACATAATGGCTTTGTACTTTGAACTGTATATAAACCCACTTATCCAAGTCAGTAAAAAAGTAACAATCCTATTATCCATACAGACGTTAACTCAAAAGGATATCTAATAACCCTAATGTAAACAAAAACAATATATTAAAACAGATTTCATTATGCTACGTCAAATAAATTGCTTTTATAATTTCAACGTGGTTACTTTAATCTAGAAGGAAAATCTGTCACGACACGCCCATTTCACGTAAACACATCATTAATTTTATTTGGTAATCGCTGTATAAATGTTACAACGATTTTACTTAATAATTATAATGTAGGTAATGGATTAATTTCTTGTTGAGACGTTTTGTCTGCTTCATTTTTGCATGCGGCACAATTAATGCTAGCCATACACGATCTAGTTGATCGTCAATTTTGCTGTGCGCTGGAAGCGGCGTGCAGTAGACTTGACGGTGTAAGGGAACAATGTACAAGACGGAGACGCGGGGTATGATGGGAAATCACACACTTAAGACATTCGTCTACCAAGCGCTCGTCCATACTAAAAGAGAAAACGTTTTCCTGCCCCTAAATGCTATCCAATCTCAATGATTTTTTAGAATGCTTCCGACACAGTAAAAAACTAGGTTTATAGGTTTTCTTTTTTTTCAAAATTATAATAGTTTGAAAGTTACAGGCGCCTAAGAGTTACTTTGAAAAAAAGAAAACCTATAAACCTAGTTTTTTACTGTGTCAGAAGCTTTCAAAATAATCATTGAAATAGGATTTAGGGGCAGGAAAACCTTTTCTCTTATAGTAAGGACGAGTGCTCGATAGACGATTGTAATAAGGCAAACTTAACACAATACTAACGTAGCGCAAGCTCCAACTGGACGCCATTTGTTAATGGCCGCTTGCAAATGACGTCCTGATGGCGCTTGCGCTCCGTTATTGTTGTGTAAAGTATGCCTAAAGAGTGTATGTTTCCATTATACCTCGCGTCCCCGTCCTACACTGTTCCCCTATGGCCATAAAGAGAAGATTTGTCATGCTCACTAACAACCATACTAACCGCACGCTGCTTCAAGGCGCTGTATACTTCACAGTAAACAGGGTGTCTACTTACTAAGTCCGTCAACAAAAATACGGAAACGGATACATAATTATAATGACGGTAAGGTAAGGTAATTGACGGAAGTGGCGTTCCAAATCAAGCATCTGCCTCTTTGCCACGATACCATGTTAAACCGTCTGGCCTCGTACCGCCAGACCGAGAAAGTCCAGGGGGCTTCAACAAGCAAGGAACACCAGCAGAAATTAAAGCCCTACGAATGATATTATTAATTATTTTAGGTCTAACACGTTTTTTAAACGGGCCGCTGACGCGCGTTTTTAGCGATTTAGATGCGCCGGTGGTGTCGTGCGTTTGACGCGATACAAACAACAAACTGCTCTGTTTGATAAAAGCGCGCCATCGACACGCGTTTCTAAAACACGATGCGTGTTTAAATAACGTGGTGTGCATAAGCCCTAACTTTCACTCAAACTCAGAAGCATGTAAACATGAAATCGATTTCTTCGAAATTGGAATACATTGTTGTGTTCGGATATTTAGATTACAATACCATCTATAAATATCACAGAACCTTCACAAACTGACAAGATAACGTAGTTATAAATCAACGCATTCGTCCTTACAAGTTGATTAGAGTTTCCGAACACATACTCGTAGCGACGATCAGAACGTTTCAGACAATTCTCGCCTTAAGCGAAATGTGTTAATGCTTAGTTCTAATCAAAGAGTCATTAGCCGCCGGCTCAACAGTCGATTACGACTATTATAGGATACAATGGGAACTACTCGACACTTCCTTGCGATAAGGGAGACTCCAGAGTAACGGTGTTCGGAGATGCGGATACACGGATAACTCTTTTGTGTGGAACCGTTTAGCAGTTTGTTGTACATTATCCCGTTTTAAGGAAAGTAAGGAGGGATTGACCTACATTTTACCTTATTTTGGTTAAGGTTTGAAGGAAAATTGGCAAGCATAGAGTATCTTTTATATGTTCAGTACAATATATATTAAAAATACAACAGTATTAACTGGTAGTGTGATATTTGAGTATGAGTTAAGTGTAGTAAGTGCTCAGCGTCCGATTAAGGACCAGAGTTCCTACTGTCTAAGCAAGAACCCGTAGCTTCAAGCAAAGTTTCGGGCGTGTCAAAATCTTCGTTATAAACGGACATAACATTAGTTAGTGTTGTGAACTAAAATTCGCGACAACATGTTTGGATATCAGGCCTGACTAGACGTCTGAGGGTGCATTCGGTGAAGGTATTTATCGGGCTCCGTCAACGAACTGACGGAGCCAGAGAGAGTGAAATGTCAACCAGGATCACGGAGATGTATTAAGATTTTACCGCTGCTCTAGAACGCAAAGAGCAATTAAAGAAACAGGGTAGTTTTCATTCAGTGTTAGTCCCCTCCGCTCCTCCCATGGCGAAATTGGATGATTTTCCAATCAAAATAAATAACATATTAAAAATATACCTGTGGCACTCGAGAACTGCCGCGGCAGTCGCGCATAGCTATTTAAATTTAAAAAATATATCGCCTATCTTTCGTTAGGGAATTCCTTGCCCGCGATAAAAGCTATGCAATAGCTTAAAAATATTAAGGGCCCACAAATCATTACTTTCGTTCACTCACTTTACAGTTATTTATATCGCTTTTGTTATTATATCGCTTGGGAGTACGAGACATCAAAAGCAAAGGGGATTACTTCCCTATGTCATGTTTATTCATACATCGTTCAGTATCATGGGTTGAATCAGCCCTTAAACGGATGTTGCCGACCAAATCAACAATGTGTAATAATGTTAGTTTACATCAGTGACATTAATTTATACATAACGACCCACCCCTGCTTTGTACGGTTTTTACGAGTTAATTAAACATGGAGATTTCTGTTTCATAAAAGTTTAATACGAATTTAGAAGCATAAACATTTCGTAGATTTTTTCTAAAATAAATGTATTATCTGAATTCAAATCATAATTACCAGAATTTTTTCCTACTCCTATTCTTCCTCCTCCTACTATTATTTTCTGATTAATTTCGTTGCAGGATTCAAGACAGGTAAATTCATTCTCCGGGACACGTCGAGCTTCATTGTCTCGGCGCTTTTCCAGTGGTTTGGGAATAGTGTGGTGGGTCTGTCCCAAAAAAAAAATCTGATTGATGGTGAAAACTCCATGAAAGTCTGTAAATAGGCAATGTGGTAACTTAGACTTTTTTTCGAGCATACGGTAAGAATCATGCGTACACACATAAGCCATATTATTATGTTTTTTTTAAAACATTGAACTGGAATTTATTTAGATCGATGCTTACAGTGCGTAGCTAGGACAGAAGGGGCGTATCAAAACTTGCCCTTCCAATCTAAGTGTATAGTTTTGAAGAATAGACAATAGCATCCTGACTCGTGTAACTAACGCTATTACTGATTTATCTTAAAGAGAAATTTGAAGAGAGCTAGAAAATTGGGAATGCTGATCGACTCGTATCGTATTCGTAGCTCATTTATGACAACTATCCATAATTACAAGTACAACATAAATTATAAGTTCAAGTCTGAGATCCATCAAAATAACTTCAAGGAGACATGCTAAATATTTTGGAAGTAATTTACAAAAAAACTAAAATAATTAATTTGGTGATGAATTCAGAGATACAAATTACTTTTTTATAAATAAATTACTATAACTATGAACATGACCAATTTCGCTTCGAAATAAAACAATAACCTGCCCTAAATTCCTTCAAGATTTCCGATTTATTTGGTCCGAAATCTTTGAAATCTATTGTATCACGCCCGTCCTGTTCGATATATCTCACATTTCATGGAAAGACGGGAACAGTTTATATCAAATTCTTTCTACGACTGTTCATATTTTAAACCATTTTTATTCTTTTTATAAATCGCTGGTAGGTAGACTTTTTTGTTCATTCGTTTTGGACAACACGCGAAAATTTGAATAGTTTAATTGGAACAATAGCTTTATTCCTGAACGTGAAAAGTAGATTTTTAAATGTTCCGTTGAATTAAACTGCGTACGCTGCTTGAATAACTTTTTAACAACTCAGGTACAGTTCTGGTATTATTTGTTTACTGAAACAAGTAACTTAATTTTAATGTTTTGCGATGTTCTTCAATTTTTCATCTTCAATTTTTATCCAATATAAACAATTTTCGATGGAGTAAAAATAAAATAAAATTATGACGTAGAGTACAATAAATTAAATAAAACCCACTTTTGCAAAGTTTGCTCAAAAGCTCACTACATACTTATAAAAATGTGCATGTGCTAATTTGTCATTTATTGTCCAATCAAAACTGACTAAATATCTAAATAACACGTAATTATGTGAATTAAACATAATTACATTATTGGCATTCAAATTACATTTTGAAACATTTGATTTGATTCCAAAACTAATTTCAATTACAAAATTCTGCGTAGCTAAAAAACCATTAGGAACTGCACCGGGCGTGGTGAACATGTCAACACGATTTGGACCTTTCGCCCCCACACAGAGGGACAATGTTTTGCTTTTGACCAAAAATAAAAATTTAATGATGAATCATTTCATTTATCACGTATGTCCATGGTCTAGTGGTCACCTTCATAAAAGGGAGGTAATGTCGTTTGCCATGCTTTTATGAGAATGATGATGATTAATGGAACAAAATCATGTTCTATTTAATATAATTTTCCCAGCTATGATGTAGCTAGCTATCTATTCAAACATTTACGTAGTGTGTATGGTGTGTAGTGCGCGTCGTCGTCAACAATTAATCTTCATTAATGGTTCACTCAAGCTATGTGCGGTTTCCGCCGAACTCAAGAGAATACGGCATGTGTGACCTTAACTCCTTTGTTTTACTTAACTTTAAACTATTTTAATGTCCCAACAAATTAGAACTAAGTATACTCTTAACAAGCCTTTAATATTTATTCGCGTTTTAACGAAACATGTGAGAACATTCTCTGTGGGCTGTCGACGTTAAAATGTACTTTTTAATGAAATTGCTCGACTACTTCGAGATTTTGAAATGCTTGAAACTTCTTGGGTAAGAACTCGATTTTTACAGAGCACGTTATAAGCGGTATTTAGAATTCTTCCTTCCTCCCGCGTTTGAGTAATTTGTATAATTTTATTGTAAGAAATACAAAGCGCTAATGCAAGAGCCGTTATGCACGGATTAATTTATAAAGTAATTCAGAACACACTCTGAATAAAAAATATTGTAGGTACATAATTTTGCTGTAATTTACACTCAATCTCGTTGCAAAAAAATTACGCCCAATATTCAGGAGATCTGTAATGAATGCGAAATTAATGCAAAGTGGTTAGGTATAAATCTCCAGAGCTTTGGGGCAATAAAACAAAAAATGAGAATTACCAGTTTGATAAAACAAAAACTTTGTTTGGCAAGTGCCCCAGAGGACACGCCTAAACTCTGCGTGTCGGTCTACGGAGTGGGGACCTCTACCTCTATTCCAATTTCTACTTTTTGCACGCTGCGGACACGTTCAATGTGGCTTGTTTATTTCAGTTACTACATGCTCGTGTACGATGCGTTGACAGTTAACAACGTTTCGCCTGCCTGTTCCCCTCATTTTAATGAAAGCGTATTCGGTTTCCATTGTTTTGTGATGGTTTATTCTATAGTTATTACATTCAAAAATGTCAAAACGAGTGACGGGGGTTCGTTATATTTTTTGGTATTGTTCAACTCACACTCCTTTGTATAACATAATATTCACCAATACTTCACAATCAACGCGAGCCTTGTCAACTAGGATTTTAATATTGTTACAGTGCGCACCGGAATTAGAAGATATAGCTTCTAATAGAACAATATTAACAGTTACGCGAGTAATTGGAATCAACGGCTTGGGCAAAAACCGTACCGGCGGTATTAACTGGACCGTATAGGTGTGATGTTAATGATCGCTGCCTCGAGCTCCCCTCCAAAAAGGGTCCTCATAAAATTTTACGAAGACTACATTTTGTAAAATAAAGTAATACTGCCACGTCCCGTCCCTTCACACTTGAAATAACGACGGACTCTGCGTAGACTAGACATCACTAGTTTTTGCGACCTCAAATTCTATTATCATTTGCGGATTATACGATGAAAAAGTTTTTTCTTTTTCGAAGAGCGTCGAGCTCGAGCATCATGTATAAAAGATAGTTTCACCTTTTTTGCTACTAAAGTCATCAAATTGATTTAGTTGCATAATCGAAAAGATTTAAACTTAATTTTTTACTTAAACTAGCACATCGCCTTGGAATCTCTACAACATTTTGTTCAAATAAAATGTATCGGTGACAACTCCTCGGTAGAAGCATACTCGCTTTGAACAAATACGATTTTCAATATCTCTCGAAGCGCTTTTAAATATATTGTATATAGGTACTTGTTTATAATAAGTACGCAGTATTCTAGGGCCATTTGCCCTGCCATAAACATGAATGGCGCCAAAACGTCTCTCTTATCTCGGGCATTTCTCGGAGGGCGGAAGCGGGGCCCTAAAGGCGGCGTGCCGTTCTTCAAGTGTGGTCCTAAAGGATCTCGAAATAAGGGCCGAAAGATCCCTTTGAGAAAGCACTACGTTCTTAGAGCAAATGGACTGTAAGAAGAAACTCCAAACGATTGCGATATTGATTTTTATTTAAGCGATACTTCGTCTTACGCCCGACTTAATCTTTATCTATAAATAGATGGGGGTTATGCGAATAATTTACTACCGACGTGTTCTTTGAAGCTTAATTACTGATGTTAATTTGTTTTCTATCGGAAACTATCAAACATAATATTGTGTAATAACAAGAGATGCCACACGTTACACTGTTGCTATGTCGGATTAAGGTGATGGGTCAGTAAAAATACGCTTTTTATTTTTTACTTTTCTTCGTACGTATATGGACTACAGATCTTAAAACTTGGAATATAGTAATTGATTATATGATATAAATTCTCACAAAGTTGAAAACACGATGTATTGAAATTTTCTCGATACAAAAAAAATGCAAAGTTAGGTCTATATTTTTTCTTTTTTGGACTTTATGGCATAACTACTATGAGTTATGGAAAAGATGTAACTTTAAATTGTAGAGAATACCACTATCTAAATTCTGTAAAGACAGTTTTTCAATTAATAACAATTTTAATTCATAAAAAGACGTCAATATGTTTGGGCACATACGCCGTTTTATTCTGAGCACACATTCACTATCGTCCTCTCATCTTTTGCTTTTTACAAGTAGTGTCATCACTTTCGTTCCTTGACGAATCAGTCAGCCAGCGTGGCTCTTACAGGCTAGACCTGTGACACTTTTTTTCAGATCGCGGCTGTCAGATTTTCGTAATAATAAAATTGGTAATGGATAAAAAGATCGAGAAAATACAAACGAATGATACGTAGGCTTATAGATTATTCAAAACTATGTTTCGATGTGTTCAATGGGACGTGATTGTAAACGGACATGACTGTAAATAAGTAACGTAAACTTTCTTTTTTCAATAACAAATTATTTTCATTAATAAATCAAGAATAAAATAAACCAAACTTACTGAAAATCATCGCAGGAAATTCCTGACTACCCTTACAGAGCAAACAAGGGAAATGTTAGAATACGTATGATTCTATACATTACGATTGTTCCTATCAATATAATAAATTACTCACAGTGATATTATATCAATGCTATCGTGATATCGTACTATTGTTGTCGGATGGTTCCTCTGTGTCCATCCGCCTCCCATCTAATATTTATGCATCTAAATACAATTTCACATGAACTAATGATAAATGCGCTGATTTGCAGTCAACAATTTGAGATAGTATGTAACTGAAAACAACTTCTAATCGTATCAAACTGCGATATAGGATAAGAAGCACTTCACTTTTATTATTATTTATTTAGTTTCGTCACAGATTTTAACAATTTCGAAGAAACAGGAATAAAATAAATTAAATGAAAACTGCTGTTGTCATTTTGAATACTTCAAAATTACTTGTCAACTACAAATAAGGCATAGCACCCACCACCCTGAGGCGCAATGTTGAACCGACCATTTGGGCGTTTAAAACCAATAAGACCAATAACAATAAAACCAATTCCAAATGGTCCACATTGCATGATTTTAAATCATGCAATGTGGACCATTTGGAATTGGTTCAAAAAACCGGTTTTAAACGCCCAAATGGTCGGTTCAACATTATCGCCTATAGTATAATGCTGCGACTATGATGAAAAATCGGTGGTCATTGCTGTCTCACCGCGTGTTCGGTACAAGTTGCTTCTCGCTCTATTGATTGCTTTGGAGTATAAAAGATCAGTACTGGGCTCATGCTTTTGGAGTCGATAGATAATATCTCTAAAGGTTTCATTTATCAGAAAAGTGATATTAAAACCTTGTCCCAAAAAAATACTGTGGATAAGATATTATAGAATGAAGATTTATTTATAAAGAGGTTCTGACATTAAACTGTTCTACTATACCTGTACCTCATATGAGTAAAAAACTACTAAATCCACGCCGCTGCTCGACTAATGTCCATTTTACGCGGCGCTTGTGTCTGTCATTACATCGAAATGCATCAAAAATTAATACAAACACCAGATGGTGGAGGACAGGGCGTCAAGCATCCTTAGCTTTCCACTCTCGAACATATAAAGATATCACGCAACCAGCTTTGTGAACGCACGATAGTAAAAGGAGCGTGTGTTTGGGGCTTTATTTAGCGTGTTAAAATAATCGAATGAGTCCTCCTACCCAGAGCAGGGCGGGAGGGACAGTCAGACTCGGAATACTTACTAAAATCTACGATTTATTTCAATAGCCTTTTACGTTCTGGGGTCACGGTATTGTATTCGTTTGTCCGCGACCCAGGTAGACCCTCTAAGGGGGAGCCCCGTTATTGTGCTGTCACATTTTCCGGCGCGCGTAGAACACAACGCACACGCCCATACCCGTGCGCGCGTGTGTTTGGGGCTTAACGATAATTGGGTATTGTCACTTTCGTAAGGTATGCCAATTATCATTAATTTTCTACCAAAATAGTAGTTTTGTTCGTAATCTCGGGACATCAAAATGTTATAAAATAAATTTAAGACTGTGAATGATAAAAATATTCACAAAGTATTAATCCACATCAATAAAGATTTATATCATTTTGTTTTGGTAAATGTTTCGACATCCTTATATTAAAATATTTCTACTAGAGTAATACATGTATTTTGCGTAAAGGGAACACTTTATGAAATGTCGAAGTTGACGAAATGAAATACATAAAACTTTGGATTGCGTTAATTTTGCGATACTGGCGCCTGCTGGTGGCGGTGCGTGGCAACTTTTCCGACTCATCAAACGATGCTTTCGCTTTGCCGTACGCCCTTAAACTAATACTCTCAGTTATTGGACGGGGTAATGCATAATATTCGATCCCCTTTGTCCACGTAAGATACGTACGTAGTTAATCCAGCTCAAATAACTACTCACTATGTCAGTCTCAACAAAGAGTAGTTTCTTGGCGTCCCCACTAGAGCACAAAGAAAAAAAAACCTTGTATACAGACGGTCCAGTTTACCACACATGTCTACCTTATACTTTCCAACGTCTTTGAGGAAGTTTTGTGGAGAACTGTACAACTGTGCAGATATCTGGGGTAATTGGTCGTTATAATATGAACCCTTATTTTAGTCTGTGCCTTCATGCGGCTACATATTCATGGGACAAACTTGATGCGGCGGATAAGTCGGTGAATTCGTCACCAGTCCTACTGGAAGTTTGTATCTCATGAATATTTATGGGATAATGCAGTTATAATACATGCCCGGCTCGGTGTTTATGTCGCATTTAATTACCTGAACCCTAATTCCTCGGATCTCTGCTTTAGAATATTCGAGAACGTAAGAAGCGTTTTATAACAAAAAGTTTTGCGTTAAGTAAACAGATTGAGATCGTTTTGTTTGCTTGGGTTAATTAAAACAATTAGAATTCTTGAAGAAATTCAAAGGAATTACGAAATGATTGTTATAAATATACAGATGAGGAATTTGTTGTGCCTTTTAATAAGCCGATCATTTTTTTCCTTTTAATGTAGTGCTTCTTTGTTGAAATGTGTACGTTCTGTTTGTAGGCAAAAATTCAATAAATATTTCTATCATACCGTAAAAATGTCTTGTTTTTTTTCAAATAATTTAGTCTGTGTAATTTTGTTTCGTTTGCTAGCGGATATAGGTGTAAAATTACAAAATGGGATGATTGTTTGTGAACAAACAGCCAGTGTCCGCTTATTGGAAGGGCCCACTGTAATAAAAACATCGCCTTATTACAGTTGGGATATTCAGCCCCCGGCGGAGCACTGAAATTTAAATCTGAACATAAACCGATTTGTTTTTGTTGGCGCAATAAAAATAAAATCACATTTAACAGCATGGCATTTTATGCTGAGCAGTTAAGTTTCATAAGTTTATTTATACGTATGTTTTTCGAGATAAATTGCATGCTGGAGCTTCATTTACGCGCGCCCGATTTCTCGAATAGAGTTTTAAAAGTATACAAAATATGCAATGACAGAAAATAAATGTAATTTAAGTATTTTTTAAATAACATTGTGTGAAAACTTTCTCGATAAAGATGACCTTTTGGTCTTTAATTTGATAACGATGACAAACAGAGCTGAAGAATAAAGTTGTATCTACATACATAATTGGAAATTAGGCAGTCTGAAACATCTTTTATTCAAATAGTTCAGAATAAGTATTTTAGGAACGCTCTTGATTGTTCAAGATGTGGTCTCTGGAAGTATTTTTCATCCAAATTATTAAGTAAAAGAAAATTGACTAGGGAGTAACGTGGGTTTACTAACTTTTGGTATTTTTTTAGGTGAGTCCTTAATTTCTTCGTAGAAGTAAGTACGTAATAAGTGCCATTATTTGTTTAAAAATTGTTCACGAGCCCCTAAGTAAAAAATTAAATTATTATTTAAATATTTTGTGCTCACATTATTATTTATGCTAGAGATGATTTTTATTTTTGAATAAAAAATAGTATTTATTATACAACGTGTAACGTTAATAGCGCAAAACGTCTCGTGGGGTTACTCATCAGCCCATGTAACTGAACAATGTTTGTTCTAAGACTTTTGGAAATTCGCAAATAAAAATGATTTGTCATACAATGATGATGGGCCCAATCAATTTCTCATTTTGTTATAATTTCCTAATGTAAGTTCCTAACGTTTGTGCTAATTTCCATAAGTTTTGGAACAAACATTGTTCAGTAACATGGGCTGGGTTACCCCACGAGAGGTTTTGCACTATTATCGTTACGTTTTGTATAGGTAAAAAGTAGGTAGGCGAAAAAATTGTATTGGAATAAAATATAGAGATAGGACTAATGAAATTAATATATGGTGAAATGATATTTAATTATATATTTTATGATTTCCAAGTAGGTTTTACACGTCATCATTTTAAAACTTGATGAGGTCGGTGTTTCGTTCCTAGATTACTCTGAGAAGAAACTGCCGAAAAAAACTCAGAGTCTGTAATCCAGAGGGTAAGGCAGAATGTTTATCTTATTGAGCACACACGTTTGTTAAATTTTCAGGTAATAGACGGCGAAGCCTTTTATTATTAAAAAAAAACCTAATTGTTAATATACCTATTTCGTATAACATAGCTTGCCCTGGGGTATTATTTCGAGTTTACTGTTTAATTTTTATTTCGTCCACGTTCCGGGTTTACCGATCTCGGTTGAAAAAATTGGTATTATTTGGGTAAGTACGAAATTTTATTTGCTTGCCTACATATATTTAAGCTTGTGTGTAGGTTTTAAATTGTAATTCATAATTGTGATTCATAATTGATTTAATTTTTTTAAATTAATTTTTTTAATTTAATTTTTTATTTATATTGAATGTTTGGCTATATATTTTTATGTAAGGCTTGTCCGTTAGTTTTTTCGTATATGCTAATCTCGAAAACCATCCAACCGTTTTCAATGAAATTTTATGAATGGGTATATTTTGTTCCAGGTTAACATAATAGTTTAGGACCTGATAGGTGGCACCATTCTTAGCAACGTACTAATATCCAAAGGCGAAAGTTTGCAAAAATGTTTCATTTTCATGTAAAAACGGCTGAACAGATTTTGATGAATTTTAGTACAGAAAGCGATGAAACCCTTGACAAGGCCGGGAAGCAATGCCGCGGTCAACAGCTAGCATTTGTTAGGTACATTTCACTAGCAAGTTGAAAATCTAAGGAAAATTCCGTAATACGCAATCCAGAAAACTTAACGTCGTCTAAGGAAACCTTATGAATGTGTTTTGAAATTAACACGATGTTATGTAAATAATTGTGGCAAGGGCGTGCAATAAGGAGTGCTATGACAGGGAACCTCCACGTGCGCCCGTGGACTGGAGTTTCTTCTCGGATACGTCCTGGGGGACGACCAGTTTTTCGAGCCAGTGCACCCTGGGATGCGGGCAAAAACTCTTCCTTAAGCACTGTGTGCCTAAGTGGTCTCTTTGCCCGTATGCGAATAGCCTGTCGTGTGGACGCTCCAACGCGTTCCTCTGGTTAGCAGAGGGCACAGCGGCGGCGCGGGCTTGCGGACGGTGAGTGATGGGTAGCTCGCCGTCCGACCAAGGACCAAGCCTGGGTCGGTGGCGCGTCGTGTTTCGCGCCAAATGCCTGCTGGGGTCGCGGGTTTTTTCTTAACCCAGGATACCGTGGTCTCGGGACGTAAAGGGCATAGGAAGGAACACGGGTGGATTTTAGTCAGTAAGAGTCTGACAGTCCCTTCCGCCCCACCCAGGGCGGGAGGACTCATTTTATGATTTTACCACCTTAAAAAAAAGGACGTGCAATAATACTGAAGGTGAGAACAACCTAGAATTTTCCATAACAAGGACCCTATCTGACATTCTGTTATTCATAAGCTCGAAGCTTCTGATAAACAGTAACGACTGTCAAAATAACAGCCATCTCTCAACTCAGTATCAAAAGCTTTGTGTTCTTTCTATAGATGGTCGATAGATAGTATTATTATCATCAAATGAATCCTCCCACCCCGGGCAGGGCGGGAGGGACTGTCAGACTTGTACTGACTAAAATCCACGGTGTCCTTCGGTAGCCCTTTATGTGCCGGAGTCGCGGTATACGTATGTCCCGCAACCCCGGCAGGTTTGAGATAGGCCGTCATCGACCACGCGAGCCCAGTGAGTGGTCAGATGTCACATGTCTTCGAATTTTGGTTCCAATCGTTTCCTCGCGATGTTTTTCTTCACCGTTTTCAAAACAGTGGTGATGAAATAAATTACACAAAGTAATGCGCCTGGCTGGTTTTGGAAACACAATCTACAGCTTGTAAGTCGTGGCCGTATACCACTGGGCCACCACAGGTCTTACCTTAATATAATTATAACATGTTAATTAGACAATATATTTTCATGACAATAACTGAGTATTTTAAACCTTAATTGAGTGTATTGCGTACCACTACCAATGTTAATTTATTTCAATTTCAGTTGTCTTTTAAAGATTTATATGATCGATTAGTATTTTTACCATTGAACAATAAAATGTCAATTAATAAAGATCTATGATAATATGTAATATTTGTATTGGGTTTAATAACGAAACTTGACGTAATCAAAACCAGATTTCATCATATCTACCATCGAAAAAAAAATATTTTCAGGATCCTGTTTTTATCTAGCATTTTCTTGTGATTTTTATTTTAAAAGTTTCGATGAAACTAACCTAGCTAAATAGTCCCGCTATTAAGTTTAACTATTATTGCTAATCGAAGTCTGGTTATGTCTTTAATTTAGACTTTCTTGGCGGGAAGCCAATAGAACATTATGGTTCTTTTCTTCATTTGAAGCTCCACAAAAATCCACATCACCATTTGACTAGATTTCTAATAAGTAATATGTTTGGATCAGCATTCAGTATTTCACAGAGGAGTTCTTGGCTAAATAATTACAGCCGCACAAGCCGGTCTTCCGAGTTAAGCCACACTTGCCGAGGTTGGTCTGTGGATGGATGACTATCCGTCATAGCGAGTTTCCTCCGTGCCTCGGAAAGCTTGTAAAGCCGTTGGTCCCCGCTGTCATTTGTAGATCTTTGACAGTCGTTTATACTTTTCGTCAGAAGCTCTTAGTCTGACAACCAGTCTTACCATGGGGTTTGTATTACCCAGTTACTGGGTTGTGAAGGTCTGATAGGCAATCGCTCCATGTAAAATACCGATATTCAGCTGCATCCGGTTTGACTGGAAGCCGACCCCAATATAGTTGGGAAAAGGCAGGCAGATGATGATGGAGCTTTCAGTATTTCACAAGGAGTCTTTTAGACTTCCATAACCCAGTTATAACACGATACTTCTTTAAGTCAGAAATTACAAAAGACCGGTTACGGTTTCTCAACGTTTTTTTTGGAGTTATTTTTTTATTATTACTATAAAGAACACGTACATCTTGTACGACGTTCGCCGGTATAATATCGTCGCCTTGGAGTCCAATAGAGCTATTCCACAGAACTACACTTCTGAGTTATGGACGTTTAAAAAATAAACGACGCAGGTAAAAACAGTTATTTGGAAATAAACCAGTGTCATATTGTAGTAGAGGATTGAAATTTTTACCCTAGACTATTAAAGCGTGTGGCTATTGAATGCTATAATTATAAATTACCAAAACATCATGGTTTTTAAGTTATGTGGTTTAGGCCCATTGGCTACTATTTTATGAATAATCTAATATTCGTAGTACGGGGTGTAAGTCGCTTAACTCTCTTGTCTCGTTGACTTTTTTGTCTTATGATAATCATAAACTAATTAGATAAAAAGGCGTAAGCGAAGTATAATATTTGAAAAAAATTACAAAATAATTACTTTTTCATTTATTTTTCATTAGCTTCTGCCCGCGACTTCGTACGCGGGTCTTGTTGCTTATGCCAGCAGCAATAAGGTCGTCAAAATTGAATATCTGAAACGTCTGATGTCGAATTCTAAGAGCCCGGGGACTGGACAACAATGGGATGCACGAGACGATTCAAGAAGTTCCAGATTAAGATCTGGAGTTGGGGCACGACGTGGCGCTGCACAAAACAGAGGCCATTGTATTTTCATGACCGTCCGAACGCACCACGTTCAGATTCCCACATAACGGTGGGAGGGGTTCGTATCGGCGTTGTGTGGAAGATGAAGTACCTGGGACTCGTTCTCGACAGCCGGTGGAACTTCAGGGAGATTTCCTGAGATTGACCTTAAAGCTGAACCAGGCAGCAGCCGCCTTCAGACGACTCCTGCCCAATCTCAGCGGGCCAAACGGATCCTGCCGGAGGCTATACGCCGGTGTCGTGCGGTCTATGAAATCCCTCTACGTGGCCCTCGTGTGGGCCCTGAGCATCCGAACGCGACTACTAAAGTTAGTCGTATGCCAAAGGGTCATGGTTATCCGGATGATCCTAGGATACCGCACGATCGCCGGCGAATCGGCCAACCTACTTGCCGGATTGCTGCCCTGGGATCTGAAGGTGACTGCCCCTCCAGCGCGTTTATGAGAGGCGCGTGGGGGCGAATCCGAGGAAAGAGCTCCGGCGGGGAACGACTGTCGCAACCGAAGTCCGGGCACGCCACAATCGCGGCGATTAGACCCCTCTTTGAGGAGTGGCTGGATAGGTGTCACGGGCGTCCTGACCTACCGTGTGACGCAGGTTCTCACCGGACACGAAAGTTTCGGGGGGTACCTGTGTCTGATAAGAGGGAAGTAAAGCCTGGGTGTCACCACTGCGAGGATCGCCGGAGGACACGGTGGAGTATACGGTGCAAGATTGCCCCACTTGGGCAGAACACCGCCGTGTCCTCATGGCGGTGGTAGGCGGAGACCTCTCGCGCCCGACATTTGTCGAGGCCATGCTGCGGGGAAGACGGAACGGGAATCGGTCGCTCCCTTCTGCGAAGCAGTCATGCTCGCAAAGGAAGAGACGGGCTGCGTGAGGGAAAGGACAGCGTCCTCCTTCCACCCTAGCCGCAATGGTGGACTCCCACGGCGCCGGATGTCGGATCTCCGGCTACCGTAGATGTGGGCATGCGGGCATGAGTCTGACAGTCCCTCTCGCCCTGCACTGGGTTATGTGCTATAGTGTCGCTGGGCGCTTGGATGTCCACAGCAGGTGTTCCAGATCTTCAACTTTTATACGTCAACAGGGAGTGCTCATCAGGCTGAACGAACAAGTCTTGCTAAGACGAATTCCTATAAAATAAATGTTATAGTGTTCCGCCGCATTTTTTTTTTTTAACCAAATCCATTCAGTGGTTTTTGCGTGAAAGAGTAACAAACATAATACCTCCATACACACATACATCTTCACTAACTTTCGCATTTATAATATTAGTAGGATAGGATGAATTATGCATAAAAACCTTCCTCTTGAACCACTCTATCTTTTTAAAAACCGCATTAAAATCCATTGCTTAGTTTTAAAGATCTAGCAAGCATACATAGGGACAGGAAGCGGGAGGCGACTTTGCTTTATACTATGTATTGAAGTGATGATGAAGAATTAGATAAATCCTATTGCCGTTTAGTTCACAAAAATCAGCGACCACCGTCACTCCCAAAACTCTCCCTCAACTCGAACCAAACTAAATAATGCATGTTGCACGCATGAACTCGTCAAAATTGAATGAAGAATGCGGATTGATAAACAGGAAAAACACGTTTTTTCTCTACCAGTTACATGTTCCCAAATAATATCGACAGAAAAGTCTAGAATACAGTTTTATAGAATACAGTTTAAGTTCTAGAATACAATCATGAGCTCTTAGAACTGTTGACCACTCAATAATTTTCAAAAATTATTTTCTATGACTTGTAATCACAATGAATCTAAGCTGCATACTATTTTTGACTCCTATTAAAACTACTCTTACATTTATTGGCAAATTTAAAAATAACCTGCTTACAATTAAAATATCTATTAGATGTCTTCACTAGTATAAAGTATGTCTCTTTGTGAGTACGTTAATGCACTTAACTCCATTTCGCAAAATTTGTGGCTTAGCTCCATTGGCCTCCAAGGCGACGATATATTGAGTTCTAGCTACGAGCTGACGTTTTTTCGAATAAAAGACATAAAAACGATTTGCTGCTGTCTCTGCAGTCTGACCAGCTTAGTGGTGTTGGTAGTGGTAAAGTAGTGTAGTGACCTACTACATATAATTATTATGTACATAATGTAACTTAGCCTAATTATAATATAAAACTAACCTAACTTAATATTATATAATTATAAACTAAATAAACAAACAATATTATTATATAAAATCAATACTAACATTAAAATCGCTCACATTAATTTATAATCACCTCATAATATTTAATATGTACAAATTTAACTAATATGTACAAACCAACAGACACGGACAAACTTTGTCATTTCGTTTTGTTTTTGTTAGTGTTTTTTTTTTCATTTCCATCAGGTTGCCCTTTACATTCCACGACTGCGGTAACCTTTTCATATTTTTCCGCGACAAGGATCTAGGTTAAGCTCTAGTTTGGTACATAAGCTAAATTATGTTGTATTTTATGTGTGTGTAAAAAGAATAAAAATAAAACCTTTTCTAACGCAAAAGCAGCAAATGTTTTATCTGTATGCCTACTTCATTAAAGTAGCGACAATTGCCAAACGTCGGCATTAACTCCCGATCAAAGGCTTGCGGATTGAAATCCGACCCCACTGAATTACTGCGGTGAACCTCTTTTTAACCCGAGCTAATTTACCTTTGGAGATACGGTTAAGGGTAGCGTCGTGCATTACATATTAATGTTTAGATAATTACAGAGACTGTAACAGATAACATTAATTGGTAATTTAATATCAAATTAAAACGATATCAATTCTTATGCGTGGGCAATTATGTTCCTTTTTTAAGATTCAGCTCCGTTTTTCAAGATAATGTAAAAAATAAGGCCCAGCTGAAATGGGATTTTTATGACTCAAATACATTACACTCATTTCAAATAACCACGTAATGATTATTTATTTACGACAACCACGGACACCGGTGCAGTAAATTACAATTATTTTTGCTTACAGGGGGACATCAAATCGTTAATCAAATGAATTAAACACACACTTTCTCACAGAAATCACGGAAATGGAATACAAACACCCTGTTTATTAGGTGTGTAATGAGTATGTAAAATTCAGCGCGACACTTTGAGCGGAACATATACTTGCGAAAATTTCCTTTTCCACCCTTGGGCCTTATAAATATTAATATTTCCTATCTCAGCTGTTAATTACCCAGACAACTACGGATCCCCTGTATTCATTAGCCAACCTAATTAGTACAGAAAACCGTGCAAGTTGCGCAGGAAGTATGAATTCTTTGTCAACCATATTGAAGGCTGCATCATCCTGTTGCCTTTGCTTGCTAACTAAAAGAAAATTTGTGCTCCTAGCTCTTTTTTATTTTTTTTAAGTGTAACAAAGAAAGGAGAATTATATAATGTACCGCTGCAATTTTTACAACGAGTTTGTGAGGGAGGATTTTTAATTCGTGGCTGATTTTCAAACTGTTATATTGTTCTAGAGTTTTCTCGTTTATTTTTCTTTATACAGTAAAGTGTAATTTGTCTGTTAAAACGCTGTGGAAAATGTCGATGTTGAACTGAAAATCAAGTGAAAAGTTTTTGTATTTTCTTCTTGACCTAAGTAAATATTTTCTGAAGTGCTGCTACTTTACTTTGTACTCATTAGCAGCGTCCTGTCTTGTGTAATTAGATGCTGCTGAGGGTCTCTCGGGGCGACAAAGCGTGCATAGGGAATTGCATATTAATGTAAGATTATAATTGAAATACATTTTTCTTTTTGACGTGTCGATGACAATAAATTTCAGATTTGTTCAGCCCAAAAATTTAGCCTAATGATTATTTCAGCTTTATGGATATCAGGTATGAAGTTGTCATGGCTTACAGTCCAAGATGGGAGGCGAGTCATTGTTTATGTAGAGACTGCAAAAGTTTGGAATCATGGAAGAAAACGTTTCTCGGATGACTCTGGTGAGACAATCTGTGTGCCTTGGGTTCGAAGTGTATTCATTCAAATTGGCCACGGCAACGATTATCCGCATAAAACACTCCGATAATTCGATGAAATCATTAGAGGGCTTTTGCTGTTGAAGCATTATACTTTGTAAACCTACGCTCTCAAGAAAGTTTTTCGGTTTTTTCGCCTTTGGGGCACTAGTACGAAGTTATACATACATTATATTGGTAGTTTTGTTTAGAAAGCAAAATAGATTAAACATTTATTAGACAATATCTAGATCACAACCTCATAAAAGTTTTCGTTTAGAACACGTACACCATAACAATTTTATATAACTAGCAATACGATATATATTTTTTCTCTGGAATAGTCCGACCAAAAACAGATTCAGTGCTGAATCGCAGTGTGACAAAAATTGGATTTATGAAGTGTAATGACAGCTAAAAAACAAAAGAATGCCTTGATTAGAGACAAAAGAATAGGCCCAGAAAAACTAGATTGAGACGGCTATGATCAAATCCTTGATTTGAATTATATAGATACGTACTTCATGTAAACTGAAAGAATAAATGAATAAATAAACATTTTATTCACACTGTTCTAGAAGTTTTTTGCACCTGTTTCTATGATTTAATTTTAGCTATATTATAAAACATAATATTATAATCCTTAAAATGTAATATTTATTTTATTCAATGATCTTTTCATCATTGTAATATTAATGTTTGCGTATGTAATATACAAATATATGTATAAAGAAAGAAAGAAATATAAGTCGTGGCTTGCTATAGACATGTGACAAGGAGGAATGACACGCGTGTGACTAAGAGAGCGAGTAAGAGTATGGAAGGATAAAGAGGAAAAAGAAGGTCAAAGAACTATACCTATACTTACAATGGATGGTCACCAATCCACGGACCTACCTAGGCAAGCGTGGTTTAACCTTAAAAATCGACTAGTACCCTTAGCACGAGTTTTCAGTATTTGAAACGTAAAGTACATAAACTGGAACGTGTCAAATTTCAAATTGACAATTTTCAAGAAAAAAATTAGTTCCTTCTTCGCACACCAGAGGCGCTGTTCCATTTTTTTTATATAAGAAACGCTGTAAATACTGGAAATACGCTGTAAAGTAAAAGAGTGAATACTCGCGCTAAGGGTACTGTTTGGCTCTGAAAACATATTTTTCCGTATGGTTCTGTAGTCTGTATTGTAACATATTTTCATTATCAACCGTCGCACAATATGTGCCGTAAGATAGCTAATTCGCGTGCCAATCATGTTGATTACAGCAATATCCCCGTTGACCGTCCATTGTTCCTGGCGTTGATAGGACAACGTCCAGTCCCGGATGTTTGTTTGGTACTGATACTGAAATGTTATCTGTATGTATTGTAGAGATATAACCTCCATGAACGTTTAAAAAGTAATTGGCGGGTTATAATAAAAAGAGAAAAATATTAATTTTGTATTAAGAATACTGAAAAAAAAACATGTTTTTTTTTTGAAGTCGGTGGTAAAACTCGATTAAATAAAAAATAAAAACTTTCGAAAAAAAGGATATTTTTCGCTTTGTTGTTATTGTTTATTGTTTTTGTAAAAAAAATCAATATTTATCATATATTTTATTCAGTAGTCAATTATAAAAACGAACAACATACGAACCAAGGTTATATAATACGTGTAACATAAGCACGTAAAACAATTAAAAGTATAATAAACAATCGATTTATAAAACCAACATGGCGCCTCATGAATAACGTAATGAACGTAACAAAACAAAAAAAAACGTGTTAACATTGTTTTAGACGAGTGACGTCACGAATACAGGGTGTGTGCATAATAATGAATGATGTTACAAGACTCGTCGAGATAAAAAATACGCTTCATTGTGCAGGCATGGTTTAGTTGTACTTTTTAAAGCGCTTTTTTATCTTCATGGAATGAAGTTAGCTGTGAAAATTTCACCGAAATGAAAAATCATTTGAATGAAAATTTTCTGTGGAAGAACACTTTTCAGTTTTCTTTTGAGATAGTGTGCATACTTTTTAAAAGAGGAACATAAATGGTTACCCTACTATGGTAAATTTTGAAGATGAGAAATAGTTTCCGAAGGAAGGTTAGGAGGAAGGAATATGCAAAGATCGTAGATTGTGAAGTACCTACTACAATTTTTGTTGATGTTTCAGGGAAATTTTTATATTCATCATCAGCCTATTTAATGTTCCGACTGCTGGGTTACCAGTCTTCTCTCTGTGAAAGGGAGTGAGCCATAAATCCACAACGGCAACGCGAGCCCAGTATTGGTGGGAAGATGTCACGCGTCTTCGAATTGTTGGTTCTAGAACAAGCCGGTTTCCTCACGATGTTTTCCATAATGATTTTGTTTACATTAAAACATACAATAAATATTCACAATTAATGTTATTTCTTTATTTTTCTTTAAACTTATTAATTACATTTTTAAATATTTGTACAAAACAGAATTAAAAAGCATTTAGAAATGTAAATAAAATAAAATTTAACAATATTATTATTACAGTTTTCATAGTTACCCGTTAGTGAGTAACCTCCAATTAATGAATCCAAATGTTTTGAGTTAACCAATCAAAGCCAATATCTATCCGAGCGGATTAATACAAATTGTAAAATACAACCTTTACGAAGCCAATAATAAATTATTCTAGAATGTTAATATTTTACGCTTTTACTGGTCAAAATTATTCCAATGTCCTATTTCAGAAATTTTAACCAATATTATACAACGTGTAACGTTAAATGCGCAAAACGTCTCGTGGGGTAACTCAGAACATGTATTGGTTTTTCATACAGAATGAGAAATTGATCGGGCCCAGTCAGTATGAAAAATATTTTCTTTTGCGAATTTCCAAAAGTCTTAAAACAAACATTGTTCAGTAACATGGGCTGAGTTACTCCACGAGAGGTAATGCGCATTTTACTTTATACGTTGTAGATAAGAAAGTCTGTTTGAGGTTAGTAAAGGTTTCACGCCTAAATCCCTTCACCGATTTTGATTAACTTTGATACACAGATACGGTCCGTTCGCGATCATGCCGCTGTGAGCGGTAACTTACCGAGGGGCGGAGAAGAAATAGAACAAATGCATTCCCATGCATCTGTTCATACCTCAGCGCTTTTAAAACGCGATTACTGGGGCGGTGACATTTAAGTTTTTACCTTTTTGTTAAAACCCGGCGTTATTTTATCGCCTGAAAAAAAAAACGCTAATGCAAATGGGCATTTATTCGCGCCGCCCACCATAACGCTCACCGCTAAGACGAAAAGAAGAAAGAAGAGTCGTGAAAGAGGTGTAAGATGGGAACCCTTTCTTCAATGAACTGGGTTATAAAAGCTTCCATTTAATATTAACGCAGGCAAAGCTGTGGGCGAAAGCTAATCTAGCAATTTAACGACGACATATTTAGAGCGTCAAGAGCAACCGCCCTTATCAGATCTTTAGGAATTTTCCATTCAATAAGTCATGACATGAGGGGGCGGGTACACAACATATTCGACTCAAGTAATCTGCCATTAGGCCAAAAAGCTCTCTTCGCTTATCTGCGACATCTGGACCATGTTTATATTTTGAGGGTTCCCGACAACCTCTATAACGACTCGGCGCTTATCATCGTCCGCCTGTCTAGGTAATCTCCCATACCTTTACGCAGCAAATTGTGCCTTACTACCCACGAAAGAAGTGCCACACTGTATTGAAACTCTTTGTGTAAGTACCTGTTTGGATCACCGACCCTGACATTGGATATCGAATCCAAATTCCACAACATAGGGTATGTTTTTGTAACACAACCTTTTTTTTTGCTCTTATGCGGATTTTCATGGTAAAAGCGACTTTGTTATTTACGTGGTTGAGAATATTTTTGTATGCGGTGCGAGTTTAAGGTAAATAGAAACATGTCAAACATGCTCATGTTTAATGTCATATCTGTCGGTAGAATTTAGAATTTGACCCCTTGCGTAATGACCCTGTGAATTTTCTTCCGCTGCATTCTAATGTATTTCATTATGTGGATACTTTTATGGTGGAGACTCTAAAACAGGATTATAAATTATAAGCAAATGTTATAATTCCTCTTTAAAATCTTCAGTTAAGTCCTAAAAGTATTATTACTTACTGAGTTTGTTTCGTCTGTTTATTTTCAAAATAGTCGATTACGAAACATCGGCCTCATCGAGTTTGTAAAAATAAAACTTGTAAAAGTATTTTTTGGAACTTACTTGCCTATATAAACATCATTTCATCATAATGTATATTTTAAATGAATTCAAAAAGGAGACAACTCTATTTTTGTAAATAAATAAAATAAAACTCTGTGGTATATAAAATATGCTAATAACTCTATATGTTTTGCGAATACTGAGTATCTACTTGAATCATAATATAGGTAAACCTCTAAAACATATTTCATGGAAATGTGTAGATAACTAAAAATAAATGTTATTTATGTTAACGAAAAGTTAATCTCACCGTAACAATATGTTCGGTTTTTAAAGGGTTTTTATTTATTTTATTCATTGGTTTGTTTAATCAACTAATTTTATTTATAACCAGCTATCCCCTTTTGTCCTGGCAAAATCATCAAACTGAGTTCGGCTCAGTACCCTTAGCACGAATTTTCAGTATTTGAGACGTAAAGTAAACTGGAACTTTGACGATTTCAAATTGACAATTTTCAAGGAAAAAATTAGCTCTTTCTTCGCACACCAGAGGCGCTGTTCCATTTTTTCATACAAAAACCCTGTAAATACTGGAAATACGCTGTAAAGCTAAAGAATGAAAATTCGTGCTTAGGGTACAGGACGGGACGGAAGGTACTGTCAGACTCGTACTGACTAAAATCCACGGTGATCCTGCAATAATCCTTTACGTTTCAGAATCACGGACACCTGATGAGACGGCCTCGCAAACCAGCTATCTCTAAATCAAATTATTAATTTACGTCGTATGTGTGAACAAATCACTTAAGCGATCAGAACCCGTTGCGTAGTTTCCATTTGCAAATGCATTTTAAAAGTGGCTTTATTTTAAGTTACGTAGGGACAACTTAAAAGTGCGCAATAATATTATAAGTTACCACCGGCAGCTTGGTCGATGCCCGATGCTGATCGGCCACTATTTTATAAAAAAAAATAACACTAAAATGTAAATAAATCTGCATGTAAAAAGTGAAAGAAGAGAACAACTTAGTAAGAAAACACTAATAAAAAAACGAGTAATCATCACTTTAAAATGTAAGTAACTCTATGATGTTTAAATAAAGACTTCATTATTAAAAGCCCAAGTTTATTTTAGCTAAGACAAGCAGCGGTTAATCGCAGCTATTTATTATCTACTGCTGGCATAGAACGGCTACATTTTCAAGCGAAAAAAGCATTTAGTTTTCAAAAATAAAACAAATAGGGGAATGCATTAGCGATTTTGTTCACTGTGCTGTGCCTACTTTTTAGTTTAGTTGCGTTTCTTTATCGCGACAATTTATTGCGACTCCATGTGAAATGTTTTTCGAAATCGTGCTTACTTAGACAAATGATGGATTGTGTGAGGGGTGATATGGCTGGAAAGAAGGTGTTCGCTGGGATATCGAGTCTTATAGAAGTATGGAAGTGAAACGAAATACCAACGAATGAACTGATTTTTTTTGAAACCTTGCCCACACAACGCATTTCTTCTGTAACGTGGCCGTGGGTGCGTTTAACAATCATTTAAACTCACATACAAAAACACCTTGATCCAGGTCAAATACTTGGAGTTACTGTTTGCTATCAAAAAACATAAAAAAGACGATTCATAATTTTAAACCTTAAACTCTAAAATCTGTTTTTAAATTCACGTGTGTCCAAAAACGATGAACGAATTTGATTTGTTCAAAATCGATACGACCAGGCCGAAAGAAAGATGGATGGATCGTGTCAAGAATATAATTATGAAAGAAACAGGAGTAGGTGGATGACACAGAGATGAGTGTCAAAAGAAATAGAAGATTCATCTAGAATCAGAAACAAGGGCAAGGTTGCTCTGGCTAGACAAGCTTTAACTTTTTTTGTACTACAGACGCCAACAGGGTCAACCTACCTGTCAAAATTACCAATCGAACATTTTACTATTGTAATAAGGTTGAATATCCATAAAATAAATTTGACAGATTGAGGTAAATTGATGTACGCAGTGGTTTGGGAATATGCGGGGCGATTGTTTTGAAAGAAAAAAATATTTTTGTAGACTTTTGTAGGCATGATATTACTTTAAATATTTTGAGCCTGGGTCGCAAATTGTAGCCTTCAACGGAAAGTGATAGCTAAGTTGGTGAAGAATATTTATAATATACTACTCATCCACAGATTCTGCTCTCAGTCGATTTTTTCTTTCCGGCAAGAAACTTTATGATATTACGTTATTACCTACCTGTTATAATCAAAACAATGTACAAACCAGACACGAAAAATTAATTATGAACTCTTAACTCTTCAAGACAAAATATAAAGCTCTTTGACAAGTTTGACTTTCAATTAGAATTGATTAGTTGAAGAGTTTATTTGCTATTAAAATAGACCTTGATTGTTCAAGTGGCTTTGTTCCACAAGCAATCATTTTTGAACTGGTTTAAAAGAAATTCTTTCAACAAGGTTTAATACAGATTTTATTTAAGTTGTGGCTGAGAAAGTGGGCTGTTTCTAGGCAAAAAGGAAGGTGTTTGGTAGTTAAATTGTGTCAAGGTAATCTTTGTTTTAGGAAGAACAATGAAACTACCCGAAGGTTGAAATTGTTTAGGATTGGTGACCACAGTACCTTGTTGTTTTCAAACGGACCATGCTTTAAGCTCTACAAATTACAGGGTACCGTCCAGATTCTGTAGCCCAAATTTATTTAAATTTTAAACGTTAAATTTTTTAAACTTTAAGCCCCGATAAAGATACAAAAAAAATATACAAATATATCCATAAACAATTTTTAATATTTTTTATTCTAACCTAACCTATGTAACTGTTATCACCCTTTCGATTTCTAAACTAACAGGGTCCATTTATTATGATTGGTGAAACAATATATTTAAAAAAAAACCTGTCTTCTAATATTTTTAAACTGCAAGCACACGCCCGCCGCACCGTGGACGAGTTTCACCAAAAGTCAGCTGCCGAACGCCGCCCGTTTCGCACGCATTCCGTACATTATTATTGTTAATATGTAGTTTATTCTCTCGAGCATAGATTTTACATTTGTTTGTTCTTCGGAAGTGACACTTCTGTACGTAGCACTTAAGTATTAAGTATTCTGTGGAACTTGAAGTAAGTAAAGAAAGCAAAATGAATGAGATTTAGCTTTTAGCGTTTGGCATCAGTTTTCTCGTCATATATGCAGAAAGGATTGTGTTTGGAAAAGCACTATATTTCTTCATTTATGTTCAACGAAGGATTACTAGGATTTACACAAATCAGAATAACATAATAATGCTACTGATGTTTCATCTAATCTTACGAATAGGTAGGTATTATAAATGTGAAAGTTTGGTGGATGGATGTGAAACAGGAACTCGTCAGTACCCTTTTTTTTAACGAGGCAAAATCATCAAATGTGTCAGACTTGTACTGACTAAAATCCACGGTGTCCTTCAGTAGCCTGTTATGTTCCGGGGTGACGGTAAGGAAATAATTCCGCGACCGTACTGACCGACTCGTCAGTACCCTTAGCACGAATTTTCACTCTTTTACTTTACAGTATTTACAGCGTTTCTTGTATGAAAAAATGGAACAGTACCTCTTGTGTGCGAAGAAGGAACTAATTTTTAACCGACTTCAAAAAAAGGAGGAGGTTATCAATTCGACTGTATATATATATATATTTTTTTTTTTATATGTTTGTTACCTCATAACTTGCGACTGGGTGAACCGATTTTCATGATTCTTTTTTCATTCGAAAGCTGGTGCTTCCCGTGTGGTCCCATTGTCACCATTTCGAGATCTGATGATTGGATCTTGGATAAATCGAGGGCAACCCTCAAATTTTATTGGCTGACACATAGTTTTTCGCAAATCTTATGAAGTAATTCAAGTACTTGCGTATGGAAATCATCATCTCATGTAGCTGAGCTGATGATGGAAGGTACAACTCCTCAAGTAAGAAAATTTTGTTTGTCTTCGCATATCTCCGGAACTACAAGTCCGATTTAAGTAATTCTTTTTTTGTCGTACTGGGTATCGTTCAAGTTAGGGAATACTGCAAGTTTCATCAAATTCGGTTCAGTAGTTTTTGAGATAGGGAATGAAAGAGATGTTAACGATATGTTATTACCGGTGCTACGGATTACAAAAATCTAGTGCTCATGTAAGAAAATGATGTATTTGACAAGAATTTTGTTTGCATATTTAAACTAAAAAGAGTAAAATAAAAACTTTTTCCAAAAAAATGTGACCGCCTTCAAAAACAACCACAAAAATGTGTAAAATAACCTAAAAAACTTTTCTTTCGGAAGTCGGTGGCAAATGAGACAATTAAATTAATAAAAAAAGTCACCGACTTCCGAAAGAAAAGTTTTTTAGGTTGTTTTACACTTTTTTGTGGTTGTTTTTGAAGGCGGTCACATTTTTTTGGAAAAAGTGTTTTTCCTTGAAAATTGTCAATTTGAAATTTTCAAGGTTCCAGTTTACGTCTCAAATACTGAAAATTCGTGCTAAGGGTACAGTAAGGCTAAATGGATAATGATGGCCTCAGAGATCGTTAATAGTCTGGTCTAATTTTATTTTTGGCACGAAAAACATCGAATCAGACCTGCCTGACATTTACGTATTAAAAGTCTACTGTTCTTTCGGTTGGCGTTTGCCTTCTTTTGCCTGCTTCCTGCTTAGATAGACCCGCAATTTAATTTTCAGATCAGCCTGAAAATTAAAAGTGAGAAGGACATTAACCTTATATTCTGGTATACACCGTGACTTTTTAGTCGTCTTACAAAAGCAGCCCAGTTCATGTACCCAATGACTAGAACACGTTTATAATAAAAAAATAGGTATTTAAGAGATTTGAAAATTTTTAAAATAAAATTTTAATTCGTTATTATGACGCAAGGTGTAGTTAGAAACACCCTTGTCTCATAGAAAATGGAGATAGAATGATCTGCCCGACTATTGCGCTGGGTAGGTATACTTTACAGCTAGATACGTAAACATTTAACAGGGTGTTTCATATTTCTAATGCACCTATTTATTAAAAATAAAAATTATTATTAACGATTAAAAAAAAAAATAACTTGCCTAGAGGTATTTTAGGTCGGATACATTAAGTGGACCCTTTTTGTAAGACGACTAAAAAGTCACGGTGTATATTCTTTAGGTCCTAAAAATATATTGAATATTTCTATATAGCTATTCTATCAGACCATGACCATATTTCCGTCTTTACACACATATTATTATGTTGCGCAATTACTACCGTTACGCACGCTACACACCGTGGCAATATATTTAATGGAAAACAGAATAGTACTTCGTTTTCTAGCGCTGGCAAGGAAGTCATACTATAAAATAAGAACATACTCGTACATCTAAACAGATATTTTTAACGTGTGTGAATAGAACTCACATACTAAGGAAACTTAGATAAATCGATTTAAAAAAAGTTGTTACTAAAACAAATATTTAATGAACGTTTAGATTTTGATAATTTCATTAAATTTTACAAATTCGCGGGACAGTATGCGAATTTATGAAACAAAACAAAATATATATCTGTATAACAAGTCTTTTAGGTACGAGGTTTCTGATACAACCTTGCCATGATATCTTCAAGTCAAGAGTGAATAGTTTACTTCTAGGCAAGCGTGCTTCACCGGTACCCTTAGCACGAATTTTCACTATTTTACTTTACAGCGTTTTTCCAGTATTTACAGCGTTTCTTGTATGAAAAAATGGAACAGCGCCTCTGGTGTGCGAAGAAGGAACTACTATTTTCCTTGAAAATTGTCAATTTGAAATTATCAAAGTTCCAGTTTACTTTACGTCTCAAATACTGAAAACTCGTGTTAAGGGTAGGAGATAATTGGTCAAACGCGAACCTCTAAAAATAATAAATTATGTTACATAACTAACAGTAACTTTATTAATTCCGATACTAAAGTTTTTGATTTTATGACATTTGCACGTTTGACCACTATCTCGGCTGATGATGAGCGAATTGTGGTCGACGGTGAAGTGAGGGTAAGGTTGTTGAAGTTCTGCTGATAAAGCTGCTTTTTAGCAGTATCGCTGCCATCAATTGAGACCCTTGTAAAAAAAAACACACCTTGTCACTTTGGTCCAAGTGCCACAGTCATAAACTTTACAAGCCTATTTCCAAAGACGGTAGACAGAAGCTATCAATCCTGATCTATTCTTTCGTCTCGTCAATATTTGTACAAGCACGCCTGTTGCGAGTACTACCGTACGCTCCTAACCATTCTTAAGAACGTTATTATCAGGCTTTATTCACACGTACGGCAATGACACTATAAGGAATACAAAGATAAATACTTTAATTTACAAGGACCTTAATTTTGTCCTCATTATACAGACGGCAGGGCTGGGTGATACTGACAGCACTGGAAACGCTTTGCACCGACATCGTAACGACAACGCAACCACTGAAGACATCAAGATGTAGTGGTCTACCATATCGCAGAAACAACATTAAGTTGACGTAACGATATCGTATTGACTAACGACAATACAATCCTACACAGCGACTAACTGCTGTTAGTCGCCCTAAGCTCAAAAAAACAGCGACTTTACTAAGTATCAGCTAAACTGCATTTCGCAGCCATATCGTTGCGTTATTGTTCGTGTGGAACAAAGAGATTTAAAAGAACCTATAGAACGGGCATTGGGAAAATTGTCATACAAAATTGTTGATGCCGTGCGTTAGTAGCACTATCTAAACGTTGCATAGCAACGCAACTACTAGACTGAGGGACTTTATACCTATTGGTAAAAAAATTTGGATCACAAACTTCGTGTGGAAGAACAATTTTAAGTTTAAGGTCAATTCGTTTATCAGTATTTTCTAAAACCATATCAAAACCCTTAGCTGCAGAATAAACCACAACTAACATAGGAATCTGTACTTACTACTGCTAAATAAATAAACCTTGTTATTCTAGCCAAAATATTATTTGTTTGGACAGCTGCTGCGTCCCCTTACTACAGATAACATGCCATGCGATCATCATACCCTGTCAAGTGACTATATGCATGCATTATCCCAAAAGATCGTTCCTTATCGCAAAACCCTTACACTATGGAAGTATGGAGGTCAATAAGGACGTGTGTAGAAGGCTGTATGTGCTATATTTACTATACCTTTTAAATTGAGGTCTAAACGGGTTTGATAGAAGCCTGTTCAGATATGCTTACATGTCGTGTCGGCAAAGAGGTAATTTTATTTTGCATGGATTCAACTTTATACATTTATTAAAAACGATATAATTTAAAGTGGTGACTCAAAAATCAGTTTAGAAACTGTTCGTTGAAATTTTTTGTAAGTCGTAGATCATTTTTTTTAGCGTGGTAATATCATCAAATGCGTCCTCCCATCCAGGCCAGAGGAGAACATATGAGACTCGTACCGACTAAAATCCACGGTGTCCATCAATAGCCCTTTACGCTCAAGAGTTTTTTGAGTTCCGTTTCGTGAGTCGACCAGATTAGAGCGCATAGACAAAGCGACATTCCATCACAAAGTTTGACATAATATTAAAGTAAAAAAAAATTGAATGTACAAGTTTTGAAAAAGCTTATATTATGTAGTTATTTGACGAAAAGATTCTGTCAGTTTTGATGCCAATATACAAAACGTTTTGAAATCAATTGCCACATGTTTTCTTTCAGGAGCAATTATATTTATCCAGGGTTTACTCTTGCAGATCACAGCTTAATACACGAACGTGAACCTCTGTTTAACAGGCTGAAACAAACAGACTAGGTCTTAACACTGGACAGGCTTTAGAAGCTAGCTTAGGTCCTAAACGAGATGACAACATACCTCAGATCTTACCAAATCTAGACACAAACCTATACTCCAGAAGATTGCAAAGATCTTGAGTATTCCTTATGTACAAAGACTTTGATACCCCTTTAGGACTGAACAAGGATCCTTAATCTCTCTTTATGTGGTGTCAGTCGTCGGGTCGGTAACTCATGTTTAACGCGACAGGTGGCGTTACGTGCCGTCTCTCTCTTAGAGAATTACGCCCTACATTACACTCTGTATTTTTAATATAAATATGTTCTTTGGTTATTTTTTGTCTGAATGTAGGTACTTACTTATTCGGCCGTGATACTCGAACGTGGGTGTTTAAGTATGAATTTAGGTAAGGTTAAAGCTAGTATACATTCGGTCATCTAGTGTAGTTGTTTTTAGGCCTTTGTCAAACAGACAGGCGATAGCGAACCGAACCGAAACATGTCATGTAAAAATGCGAAAGCGATCCGATATTCTATGTGACAGGCTTCAAACAATTCCATACATTACAAACAAAAACGCCTCACTTCGCGTTCGTCACGCCTGTCTGTTTGACAATAGCTTTAGAGTGGTAAAATCATCAAATGATTTCTCCGGGAGGGACTTTCAGACTTGTACTGACTTAAACGACGGTGTCCTTTAATAGCCCTTTACGTTCCGGGGTCACGGTAGCTCGTTAGTCCCGCGACCCCGGCAGGCTTTGGTTGCCTCAAAGGCCCTGTCATATTGCTGAAAGCTTGTTGAGCAACTAGTGTGGTAAGAACTGATTTTACGAAACGAACGTAGCCTATACTCAAATTTTTGAAACATTACTTAGTTTTTAATTCCTTTTGATATTACTCGTAGGTCAGGACAAAAAGTACAACATTAATCTTTTACGATTAACGTAACCATTTTACATAACATTTCTACATGGCTGGAATATTTTTTGTGAATTCACTTACTCAAAACCAAAAAATTGCCAACATTCAGAGGGGGTTGGGTTTCGACCACACGTGTAAAATTATTTGATTGAAAGAATTGAGCAAAAACCTGCGATTTAAGTTTGTTCAGATCGAAACGAACATTATAAAAATATATAATAATATTATTTTTATGTATATTTCTAAAGAAAGTACTTCTACTGACATTTTACCATTAGGTTAAAAAAATACAAGATAAATCGTTTTTTGACCTTTCGTTTATCCCTGATCATAAAGTTCAAAATAAATAAAACTGAAACTAACTTACATTCAATGGTTTTTTGACCTTTATTTAATTCCTCACCAGTTTTGTTCAAACATAATGGTTTATTTTACGCCAATTTATTCCGAAAATAGTAAACTTTCTACGCTATTTTTAGCTGATTCTGCCCTTTTTCCTACGCAAGGTCTTTTTAGTCCGTATACTTTTAAGAGTTGCTTCCACGTCAGCCAGAATCATTTGATAAAATATAACCTAATCATGTTGTCATTATACATACCAAAGTATAATGTCTGAGTGATTGGACTGTTGTGCTACGTGTCACGGTTTCGAGGTATTCCCGTTTGAGCAATTATTTCCAGCGAACCTAAGTTAAGAACAACATTTTTCTATCCCGATTGAGCACCTTTCAAAATTTAGACAAATCGCTCAATCGGGGATGAAATTATAATTAAAATCTATTCCCATTAGATCAACTACGTTTTTTCATAGCTGGTAGTGATGGCGTATTTAGTATTTCAGTTAATCTTCCCAGAATGTTATAAGAACAAACCACCAGTACCTATGCCTTTATGACACACCCCATCATTAGAAACTGCCGTAGTTGCTATAATGGGAATAGATTTGAATTATATTTCCGTTCTCGATTCAGCAATTCGTCAAAACTTTGATAGGTGCTCAATCGGGAATATATAATTGTTCTTAAAATAGGTGCTCTGAAAATAGTTGATCAAGCGGGAATACCTGGCGGTTTCGATTCCCGCACGGATCAAATACTTGTATGATTTAAAAGCATTTGTTTCGGGTCTGGATGTTTGTGTAATGTATGTTAGTTTTTTTCGCATAGTAGTAGATAGAACATACGGAACAACACCTTTCAGACTGCTGACCTTTTAGAGAGATTAAGAGACTGATAACCGATGAGGAAGAAAAGTTCTCGAGTGGCGACCACGGACCGAAGGACACAGCGTAGGCCACTAGGTGGACCGACGACATCGTGAGGGTCGCAGGCAACCGATGGATGCAAGTGGCGAATTATAGTTCGGAGTGGCGATCTAAGGGGGAGGCCTATGTTCAGCAGTGAACGTCTGCCGGCTGATGATGATGATGATGAACACTCCATTTGGCGCGTCCACGTTCTTACATCTGCTCAATAAACTTGTGACAAACTAAATTGATACGAAATTGAACCCACAGTCCCACAGTATTATGTACCCTTCTACCAGAGACTCTTCTAAAGGATGCCCACTATCCTCTATGGAGTAAGTAATTCAATTAACTTCCTATTAAGGGGAGAGTCGGCATCGTTTGTCGAACTCCCGAGGTTTTGTGTGGCTCTGCTTTGTGTGATTACACAGTGTGCCATTTTTATTGACCCACAATGGCGGACCTTTTAATCTAATGATAGATCGCTTTGTTCGAAGTTATTTTTAGATACTTGTTAGGTACACAGGTAAACTTAGTTCTTTTGATAGAAACAGGTGGAGGCTCTTTGAATTCGATATTAAAACTTATCCAGTATTTTTATTAATGTGACATAATATTAATTACTATCAATATACTGATACTGATTATAATCTGATAGCTTTTTATTCTTGGTTATTTTGATGTGGACTGCACATTTTATATTAATTTCAGTAAAATTAGAGTTACCTAGGTACATTTAAACAGATTTGTAATTTAAATTAATTTTAATTCATCTTTAAATCCATAAAATCAATACACAGATCACTACCGATTTTACTTTTTAAAACTAACATGAATATTTCATCCGGTACAATCATCGTAAAAAACATTACTTTAAACAAAAGGTTCAAAATGTGATAAGTTTTTTTTTTTTTTATATTCACTGTTCATTTCCACCAAAAACACTAAGTTACCTATCTTTTTTTTTGTATCTTTGCCTCTCACTAGGAATTTCTTCTGTATCGTATAATTCTTAACTGCTATCTATCCAGAATCAAAATTAGAAGGCACAAATCCAGACTCCCTGGTTACTACTGAGAAATTCCTGATGAATGACGAAATCCAATTACACTACCCGATAAAATGGCACATCGTGTATTAAGGATACATAATTATGGAATGTTTTTCTTTAGCAGGAAACAGTGACCATGTGGCCATGTGATTTGTTTGTTTGTCCGTGTCATTAGAGATTAGAAACGCCTCCTATTGTTGTCTCCCAAATGCCTTTTATTTGAGTGCGTGAGTTTATTAATGGTTATCGTATGGTTTTTGAAAGACTTTCGAAAGATAGGTTACCTACCAATTCAACAGATTTTTTTTTGTGTTCAGCGATAGATACTCAGTTTTCACATTCAAATACTCTTTTTAATTGGGTGAGTATTATTTTTGAGTGCTGCTCCCATATAAATTCAAGAGTTTCTTAACTGAATTTCTTCATAAGTTGTGGTGTGATTTGCAGGAAATGTATTTTCGTATCGCTCAGTACCTTTTGATTCGAAGATGTAAAAATATACATTATAGCTGCAGTGTGTGGTCTCCTGCCGATTTCTATGGAAAGATGTAATGAGATGTATCGTGCTATAATGTATATCTTTACATTATAGCTGCTGTGTGTGAAGCCCTTTACATCTGGATTTTTATATATCGCAGAGTTGAATGTATTATATACATAACGTAACATTGTAGCTCGAACTCAATATAAATGTAATTCCCGTGCGTGTCCTACGTGTGTTCTATAATAAAACTTTAAAAAGAAAATATTGAAGAATAAAATATAATAGAAGTTATGCATACATCTGCAGGCGTATAGTAGGTGTTATCTCCACGTATCCACCTACGTGTTCGTAGAACGTAGGCGTTAAGTTACATTTAATGTTATGTACCTATATCATGTTTCATTATTGAGCAAATCTGTAGTAGAAAGTTCCCTGTATTTCTAGCAATAACATTTGAATTTCTATGAACCCTTAAATAACCTATTACGTGATAATAATCGATATCGGTATAATGTTTGGCTATGATTGATATAATAAAATATCAAGCGCGAGGCCCGATATAGTTCTTTGATATTTATATAATAGTAATGTTTAGATTAAATATTATTTTTGGTGAAGTGTTCATTTCTTTTTGGTTAGCTTTGGATTGATGATTTTCTCACTCGCACTCTAAAAATACTATAGGGTATATTAGTTTTGATTATACATATATCTATCTTTCTCAAAATTAGAAAACCTAACAAATAAGAAAAGGTGAGTTAAGTAAATACTCCACGAGATCTAACTTTTTGGTAATATTCAGTATAATACACCTTTTTACGTGACTGTACGTAATCAAGGATAAGTTTTATTCGTCATAAAAAAGATAATAGAGAGAGCACTTTGTAGTATCTCTAGAAACAACCATTAAAATAAATTATGAAACTTTCGACGGGTAATAGAAAACAATAAACAGTTTATGATCTGTGACGGGCAAAATTAACGATTGCACGTGCCGACAGCGAAACGAGTTAGGGGTGTTCATCATGTGAACTTTCCCGGTTTATTTATTCCCGGGGTCTTTCCCGGAGCGGCTTAATGGCGCCTTAAGCGGTAATGTGTGGTCATAAATTAAACGATAATAAGTTCGGACAACAACACTACCGTTAATGACTGTGAGGCGGCAGATAGTGTGTGACGTCGTAGACGGACCCTTCGACACTTTCTTCAGTTATCTACGAGCCGAGCACGCGTCCCTTCCGGGGAGCTATCCCGGGGTTACCATCCCAGGGTTTATACGCCTAGTGCTGTTCGTATCGGCGATTGCGGGATATTTTTTTATCGTGAATGGTTTCGGTAATATTTGCTGTTGGAAGCGAGTTTTAAGGGGTACTTTGGCGAATATGTTTCAACATAAAAGTGGAAGGTATACTAGATTAGGAAAATTATTAAGGTCATGAACACATATAACATGTTGCCATAGAAAAGAAACAATACAAGATGATTAGAAAATCTATAGAACACCTAAGCACAAATAAGAGCTGATATCCTTCATAAAATAAACACCAGAAATACAAGCCTTTATCATTTTAGTTAGTTCTTCTGTGCAGTTATAATGTCATTCAGTTGAGACATAGTGTTGCAGTTTAGTTCAGTGATGGCAAGAAATTATTGAAAAAGTGATGTCAGAATGATAAGCTGGCAGGTGGTGTAAAACTATGGTTTGAGTCACAATAATGTGCTGTAAACGTTAGTGCTTGTTATTTAAAACTTTTACTCGAAAAATATAGAAAATAAAATTTTAAAAACTTGGTATTTCTGTTTTAAATAAAAAATAAAAATAAGAGCGACGTTTAACTTTTTGTACACCTACTTGCAAAAAGCTAAAGCTAATTTATACATTTTTTTTTTGTAGCGAATTCTTTTTGTGGTGTATTCGTTTTTTTGTAGTAAATTCTCTATAATCAGATAATTGATTTATAAGGTTCACTAATACAAGTGCATTATATTTTTTAGTATAAATAAAAACGTGACATGTTCACAAGTCCCCAACCATTGTCTCACGCTGCACGTAGAAGTAATTTCTGAGAGAAGTTTTATATTTTCTATTGTCTAGCGAAGTAGGTAATAGAAAGATAGACAATAATTGGTTGTTTCTGAGAAAAGCGACGTTAGTTTCAAAGATTATTCTAGTAATTTTATGTTAGTATATTGCACTGATTTTATAATATTTGTTTGTGTTATTAATTATTTTAAATATTTGATGTCAGCAGTTTGATAATTGAGAATTTCTTTTCAATACTAAATTTGAAATATTTTAAATACGGTATTGAAAAGAAAGAAGACAAGAAATATACTTATTTCATGGAATAATTGAGTTTAAAATAAGAAATCAATAAATAATAGACAACAATTTCTATTAATCGTAGCATCACACAATACGTAGCTAGCCTAATATTTTTCACGTTTCGTTCTTCATTGAAGTTTTTTGCTCTTTTTGCTTCGATCACGGGCTAGCTTTGAACTGCAGTAGGCGATCAAACATACGGGTGTGTCTATGACATTCTTGTCATTTTAGGGAAAACAACGTTTTCCAGTCGTGTTCGCTGGACAGGGGAGATTTTTTGCTATACATGTAGGTAGGTACTTCGGTCTTGCTTTGGCATGGTACTACGCTATTGGTAAACATAATTATTTAAGAAATGCATTAAAATATAACTTGTTTACGTTTTTGTGCGTTGATCTTCTAAACCTTTCAATGGATAGTTGCAATTTTATTATATATATTTTATTCATTTTTTCATGACTTTTTTGCAATTTGTAGATGCAGTTAAACTATAGACCTTTTAGGTCTTTGAAAAGTGTCTTTGTATAAAGATAGCTATAGCAAATTAAGCTCATGCTAATTCAACAAGCACATGCTATCTGAATTTACATGAGCTATCAACGAATTAGAATTGGCTATCTAAATGATAATTTAAATCGGATGTTTTTTGAAAGTACTTCAATTTATTTAAAAGTAGGGTCAAACACCCAACTATTGACCTCCTAAGCGGTTTTCCTTGCTTCTTTCGCAAAATAAACTAATGTACGAGTTGCAAGTGGAAATGAATGTTTTTGGAAGATAAAATAAACATTGGACAATGTAACTAAAACATTATTTCCAGTCATACAAAGGTAAAAAGTGTTTTTTTTCTCGAGTTTAGCAAGAACAGGCCATTTGACCAGTTATTAACATGCTTGTACCAAATTTTCATCATGCAAATGACCAATTTTTGACCTCCTGTAGTATAAGAATAAACTCAAATAATTTTTATTATGAATGTGATACGGGGTTTTATTTGACAAAAAAACAAACAAAGCTTGTCTTATAGCCCTTCTCATTTTCTTTTTTCACACTATTAAGGTATTCAGTCTTCAAACGCCGTCAATAATATTCTTGCATTTAATTTTGAAATTTTGTAGTTTTTATCACTTTTTGTTGTAGTTTTTATCACTTTTTGTCCAATTTTTCTTCTTTATTAGTAGTTATTAATTTCACTGTTCTGTATTATGCAGCAGATATAAAAATACTCGCCGGCAAAATATAAATTGAAAGAACACGGCTTTAGTTCTACAAAGTGAGTTTCAAAACCTTTGAATTAATATTTTCCTAATTACATAAGACGGTTTTAACTTTTTAAACTTATGTAAAAGACCTCACAAATGAAGAGAACATAGATACAAATAAAAAATTAGCTCACACTTTGCCTAAACATGCAGGTTAGGGTATATTTTGTCATTTTATGCATTAAACCAACCTGTGGCTGAGGCATTGCTCGTGTTATATTCTGCAATTGTCCCACGGGACCATATACCGACATAAAAAGTATCCTGCGTCCAGGTACACCCACTTAACCAGGTTTTAAAATAATCTGCTTGCCAAATTGTGTCAAAATATTCAGGAGGATCCAGAATGTGACAGTAGACCGAAAATTTAAGTACCTCACTCAATTTATGCTAGGTAGTCAGGTTACTACGTAAGGTATTTTTTACGTTTGTGATTATGCAGATATACACCTTTAGGGGTACCAACGCCCATGGGCTTCATACAGATGCATTAAAGTTAAGCTACCTCACCATTAAAAATGAACTATACGTACACACCGTGGTGTCAGTAACTGGTATTCTCGTACATTTGGTAAATTACCAGCTATTGACATGCCATGTTAAAAAAATGGTTATTCATACATTTGAGTGTACCAGATATTGACCTCATCATTTTAACAAGTTAACGCTCATTAAAACTTGAAAATCATGTGGAAAAGCATTGTGTCTGTCTTAAATAACCCAAAAATACCAAACTCAAAGGAATGTATCGTGTAAAACTGAAATAAAATGACATTGAAAACAACCGTCAGCTTAGCAAATTGTTAAATTTTTTGATGATTTTAGGAGGGTATTTTGTTATCATAGGTTTACGGACGCATTATTGCTTTATTTAAATTTTCTGTGACGCCAATATATTACAAGATAAATTATATTTCATTTTCTGTATTCTTTATGCAGCGCTGCAAGAAGATTTATTATTATTTTTGATAAAAACTGTTATGCGGTCAATAGTTGGTGGGAGGTCAGCAGTTGGGTACTTTACCCTACTTAAATTTATTCCCATTTCATTTACCTAATTTTGCTTGTGTTCCACCAAATATACTGAATGTGCACCAAAATAAGTATGTTCATTAAAATATGTCATAAAGGTGTAATAAAAAAAAAAGTACCTAAGCAGGGTCGAAGAAGCCCGCGCTTCGCGGGGCTTCTATTTCTGTGTACAAGGTAAGGAACCTAACCAAACCGAACTTCGGGGTGTCCCTGAAATCTTGCTAAAGCGAGTTTTAGATTTGGTGCCCATTCAGTATATTTGGTATACAAAAAGAATTATTGATGCGCATTTAAATCTTATCCATTTAAATCTATTCTAGAAATACGAAATGAAAGCGAATACCACTTGTCGCAGTTGTCTGTGAATAGAAAAGACTACTTTAACATCATTCATACCAAATCAAGCAATTGCTAGATGGTCTAAGTCCGGTAGTGTTATTGAGTTCGTCCGACAGAAATTGCTCTCAACGAGAACTAGCTTTACGGTTGGTAGAGAGTTCGATTTCCGCAATAGGACAAATATTTATATTGGTTCGTATGTTGGTTCCGTGTATGTAATAATAGTTACGACAAAATGTCTATCGTAGTAGGTATTGCGTTTTCACCAACAACGCAAAATGTAACTTTTGAAGGGTATAATAGAGCATGCATTGGAATGGTTTTTATTAAATTGGGTGATAATATGCGAGAATTTAATTCATAACTACTTCAACAACTTGGAAACTAAAACTCTAATTGAAAAGAAAAACAATTAGAATGTCGTAAAAACCATTTTTTTTAATCCTTCTCATAGATCCTTCTTCGGGGGCAACAACAGTCATGTTTGTCTTGTTAACCGACTTCAAAAAAAGGAGGAGGTTCTCAATTCGTACGGTATTTTTTTTTTATTTATGTTCGCCGATTACTCTGAGGTGTCTAGTCCGATTAGAGTGTTTCTTTATTTGTTGTCGATGCAGTATACTTTAAAAAAAATTGAATGAAAAAATCTTAAATAAAAAAATCTTACATAAAAAAAAATTGAAATTGAATTGATACACTATCAAAATACGACGGCACGGTTATCGCAGTGGCTGAACAATTGGACTGCTGCGCTGCGTGTCGCGGGTTCAATTCCCGCGCAGAGCAAATATTTGTATGATCTACAAGCAGTTGTTCCGGGTATGGACGATTGTGTATGTGAGTTTATATGTTTGTAAAACGCATCCACGACACGGAAGAAATGGGTACCTCGTGTGGGGCAAAGTCAAAAAAAAAGAAAAAACAACTAGAATATCTTGAAAACATTCTTCGTATCCTGGTTTCACCTTTTGTGAACCCCATGTTCCTCACCTACCTATCCTTAGTGGCTCAGAATTGATCGGAAGGTAATTACTTAAGGGGAACGTGGCCCAACTTTCAGGGTACACATGGAACTAATCAAAGAAGTAACTGGCTGCTTGTTACTGATATGTAAGTGCCGATTTAATTCTTAACACGTGCATTAAAAGGGTTAATTTGGTTTGATACGTGTATTATGTTTCATTTAAGGTAGTGTAAATAGTATTTAGATCAGGTACCAGTATTTATTAAAACCAGCACTTATTTATTGATTTTGATTTACTTTTTAGTATTTTTGGTTATAGCGGCCACAGAAATAAAGCAGATTTTTTTTACATATCATGTTTACATATCATGGAAAAATAATTGAACTGTTTTATATTATAAATTTTTATATTTTTAAATAAAGAATCTAATTAGAAGAAGAAATAATAAAATTAATCTACCGTAACAAAAAGACTTCGATTTTTTAAAGTGATCGCAAACTTTTTTGACTTGAGTACCGTATCTGTGAAAACTATAACTACTACTACAACACTGTACTTACTACTAACTATATTATAAGAATAACGGTTAATGAGATACACCCTGATGACAGATTAACAGACAGACTAACAGAGGAATACCTATACCTACTACCTAAATACTAAGAGGGTCACAAATATCTAAAAAAAACAGATGAAAAACGACTTTACAATATTTAAGCAATTTTTTAACAAGTATGGATAGAGCTAAGTATGTCTCGGCCTAAGAGTATCCGGAATGACGCAAGTAAGGTCCAAGAATGGCCGGCAAGAGATCGTCAAAACTGTCATGAGCGCAAAACTTTGGTCGTTGAATATGCACACGACCATACGAAGTAGTTGTCATAGTCCCATAGTTGAAACTGTAGTACAGCAATTTGTTGGCTTCAGTTTAATATTGCTTCGAAATATGAAGACTTTGATGCAAGTGTAAAATTATTAGCAACAATCTAAATCGAGATTGTTACATTTTAACACGAACCCTTAGCACGAATTTTCACTCTTTTACTTTCCAGTATTTACAGCGTTTTTTGTATGAAAAAATGGAACAGCGCCTCTGGTGCGCGAAGACGGAACTAATTTTTTCCTTGAAAAATGTCAACTTGAAATTTTCAAAGATCCAGTTTACTTTACGTCTCAAATACTGAAAATTCGTGCTAAGGGTACTGATCTACGGGCGCAAAACCTACGTAGTTATAAATCTAAAAAAAAGTATTGCTTAATTTATAAGTACGATGGAAAAAAGACGATATAAATTCACAAAACATTGAAATCGTTTGAGTCAGAGATGCTATGCTATGCTGATGCTATGCTTATCACTGAAATCATTTTCACAATACAAGGAATTAAGATTTTAAATAAATAAATCGTGTTGGAAAAAATAAAGCCATACGCGGTAGCTACGTGTTTTCCCAATCCAAAGTGTGAATTTAAGGTTAAAATCAAGTGTGTAAAAATCACTTACTGGCTAAGTAGAAATACAGCCGTCAATAAACAGATTTCCTCCAACTATAGACGGTTACCACTAGGTAACCGTCTACCTACCTACACATTGTTGCCTAAATTACCGCAAGACTGCACGCCACCGCCGCGAGGGCGCTTTCGCTTGGAAGACAGGTGTAAGTTCGTTACCGAACTTGCCGTAAAGCGATCTACTAATTGTACACACAGCGACACATCAAGCAATACAAAACCAGTTTTTATGGTCTCGATTTACATGATTTTTCCGCATGTTCAACGATCAGGTGGCCTACAATAAACTCCTAACGCGATTCAGTTTAGGTTGTGGGAAAGAGATGGCGCTAGACGACTTGTATAGCTCTGTCTCTTACCCACAGCTTAAATTGGATTGCGTTGAGAGCTCCTGGTAAGGCCTCAGGTCAAATTGGTTTTGCTTAGCTAGTAGTTTAAGGTTGATGTGATCGGTTCCTTTTTTCTCGTGGTTTAATCATCAATTGATTGCTACCGCCCAGGGTAGCACGGGAGGGGCTGTCAGACTCCTACTAACGAAAATTCACGGTGATCCTTCAATAGCTCCGTTTCCGTTCCAGGTCACGGTTCACTGTAGGGAAGTCCCGCGACCCCGACAGGCTTTGGCCTTCCAACGTCAGATTGCTGACAGCCCTTTGAGGCGCGGATCAGAGGCCTTAACACGAGCTCTTAATGCGATCCAGTTTAGGCTGTGGGAATGAGATGGCACTAGACGACTTGTATAGCTCTGTCTCTTTCCCACAGCCTAAACTGGATCGCGTATAAGAGCTCGTGGTAAGGCTCCAGGAAGCGCAGTCGACCCAGCATTGTCCATGATTGGACGGTGAGTCACTCAGTACTCGCCGTCTCCCATTACGCCGCGTCCGCATGATCGTTTCCTTTTAAACGTATTTTGTACAACAAGTTGTTACAAAGTTTTGGTAATTTTAAATAAATAGAGGGTTGACTGAAATAGTCCGGACGAAAATTTTGGAAATTGTTTTGTAATCAATTTAGTATTAGTTTTAGATTACTGTTTTTAGATGGCATTGTAATGTAATAACGATACATTCGTGAATATGGAGAAGTATTACATTCAATTTGAACGTATTTTTGTAATAGTATTGTGGGCGTATTTGATTGTTATTTCCTTTGTGAAATCCATAACAATATAGCCCTTTAAAGCATTATTATAACGGATTTTGATTAAATGTATTTAGCTCCGAGATAGGGTTTATAGTTTAGAATAACACATAGACCAACTTTAATCCCGATAGGACGTTCTTGTTGGATGATTTTCGAGAAATACGCATTCGAAGCCGCTGGCTGAAACTAGTAGTTTTACAATGACCCGCATAAAATATGGAGGTACGAGTATCAAAGTTCAAACGTTTCTTATATTTCCTATATCTTGTACCCAAAAGCAACCTTTATAAACTGGCATTATTATAACCCCCTCTTTATACACAATGCAATGTAAGTCTCCGATACCTTACGGCTTTGGTGTCCAGGTGACTATCACATTACAAATTCATAGAGATTCGTACACAGGCACGTGTCTCGTCGCCCGCATGCCCGCGCCTACGGTGACCGGAGTTCGTCTTGCGACGTCTGTCGCCGTGGGCGTCCACCGCGCACGCGGCCCGCCTCCTCCTTCGCGAGCATGACTGCTTCACTGAAAGAGGCGACCGCTTCCCACTCCGTCTCACCCCGTAGCATAGCCTCGATCAATGCCGGGCGCGCGTACTCCACCGTGTCCTCCGCGCGATCCTCGCAGTAGTGACACCCAGGAGTTTCCTCCTTTCTCATCAGACACAGGTACCTCCCGAAACTTCCGTGTCCGGTGAGGACCTGCGTCATACGGTAGGTCTGGACGCCGTGACGCCTATCTAGCCACTCCTCAAAAAGCGGTGTCTTACCGCCGTGATTGCGGCGTGCCTGATGTACGAAGTATTAGTGGTATTGGCCGCTACAACTCGAAAATATTCTCACGGGAAAGTAACATTAGAATAAAAACTATTCTTTGTTTTAATTCAGGTTATAAACTGTCTTTGTACTAAACATCCAAAACCGTTCCTCACAAACTTTCTTATTTACAATAGTAAGATCTAATAGAGTTACCGATACTCAAATAAATTGACTCTTTACATTTTAAAGCAATTGTTTATCTTTAATTCCTAACAGTCAATATGTGGTTTACAAATTAATAATCGGGTTTGTTTGACATTCGAACCGAAAGAAGCTGAAAAGTCAAGGAAACTTTGCATATTGAAAAGGCATTTCCTGAATTAAAATAAAAGAGGAAAACGACTGTTTGATTTTTTCTTGTGATTTTATGTCGTAGGTACTGGCAACCTGCTAACTTTGCACGGGTGACTGAGAATTTTTCATCGTTTTCAGTGTGTTTTCGTCGTTGCCGTTCTGATCACATAACGATGAGCTTATTGATAGTGTCCGATAGCATCCGTGGTAATTACAAACTACCTCCAAATTACATCATTGAGTCGAGAAGGATCATTGACTCGACAGATAACGGACTCACAACACGGTTTAAACACATTTCACCGTCACTTTTAGCCAAAAGCTCAAGTCTGACAACTTTTCTTACCATGTTGTATTGTAATACCCAGTTAGGTACTGAGTTGTGGAGGTCAGATAAACAGTCGATCTGTATAAAATTTGAAATTCAGCCGCATCCTGTCAGACTGGAAGCCGACTCCAATATAGATGAAAAAAACCGGCCAAGTGCGTGTCGGGCACAGTGTAGGGTTCCGTAGTTGCCCATCAAAATACTTATGCGAACTAACTAAACTGATTCGCTGAATTTAATTTTAAAAAGAAGAATTTTCAAAATCGGTCCAGGAGTCTTTGAGAAATCGGGGAAAATACATAAGAAAAAAGATTACAACGAATTTAGAACCTCCTCCTTTTTTTTAATTTAGTTAAAAATAGCTGACGATAAAAACCTACCTATCCCCAAAAAACATACCTATAAAAGCTGTAAAAATAAAATTGACAAACTTACATTTGCAGTTACCTCCGATACATTTTGTTTAAGAAAATATGATATCAAGTACATTTTATAAGTTGGTCGACTATTACTCGTAAAGTTGTAAAGCCTACTTAATAATAATAATAATAGTTTATTTAATTCAGACATTGGAGTCCATACATTTCGGATAACATACTTACAACCAATAAATTAAAGTTTAAAATAATCAAAATACACAGAGAATTAAAATTACAATTAAATAAATAAAAATAATAAACATTATCAATTACTAAAATTATACAATCATGAATTACCTACTAAAATTAGACATACACCATTTACACAATGTCAAAAAATAAGAGGAGAGGCGCTAACATGAAGCTGCATCCACCTCTCTCCAACACCCTCAGGAGACTGTTCGAGCTGCTACGTAGGCGACTTATTAGTGAAGCGCTCCGCTTCCTTATGATCGCGAAGAAGTCATCCGTTCTCGCCTCAGCAAACATAGTCGAAGCACTACAAAACCTTGGCAGCCCTAACAACATCCTGAAAGCATTGTTGTACTGCACGCGCAGTGCACTATAAGTCCGCTGCGTAAAGCTGGCCCACAGGCTGCACGTGTAAAACGACTGACAGTATCCTTTAAATAATGTCACCTTAACAGGCCTAGTACACCGCGCAAACCTGCGAGCCAACATATTACACCGGACAGACAGTGCCCTGCGCTCCCTCTCAATGTCCAGATTGTCACACAAGTCATCAGAGACCCAGTGGCCCAGGTACTTGAATTTCATCACCCGGTTTAAAGGGATGCCGCAAAGAGTGACAGGAGGTACACACGAGTAGCATTTGCCACCGGCCTTAAATATTATAAATTCACTCTTCTTAGCATTATACCTGAGCCCATGGGCCTCCGCATACGACTCACAAATGCGCAAGAGTCTACGTAATGCACCAATCGACGGGCTCAGCAACACCATATCATCCGCGTAGCTAATATTGTTAATACATACTCCGTCTATAGAACACCCAATATTAGTGTTGCTGAGCTCAACGATCAGACGGTTCATGTACAGGTTAAAGAGACGAGGCGAGGATAGTCCCCCCTGCCTCACTCCGCATTCCAACCCGCACATGTCCGACCGCGCACCTGACCATCTAACAGTATTCTGTTGATTATTGTACCAATACTTAAATAATGATATATTATGATCTCGTGTGGCACATCTGTTTCAGACTGTAGCTTCTGCCACAGTTTGTCATAACACACCAGATCAAACGCCCTTGAGAGATCCAAAAAACACGCATAAACTGGCGTTTTTCTGACCGTGTAGTACTGGACAGTCTGCTTGAGACAGTAGATAGCACTCTCAGTTGATAAACCGGTTCTGAACCCAAATTGAGCGTCATGCAAGTGTATGTGCTTTTCTAACTGTTGGTCAAGCAAACTATCCAGCACCTTAGCGATGACAGTCGCAAGCGATATCGGTCTATAGTTAGACAGATCTGATGTATCACCAGTCTTATCCTTAACAATTGGCACTACTACCGTGTTCATTAATTCATCAGGAAGATAGCTATGACTAACACACAAGTTAAACAGTAGTGCGAGGACTCTTGACAGGTGCACGCCCGCGTACTTCAAATGCTCGATGCTAAGGCTATCGTGACCTGGAGACTTGCCTCTCACCATTTTCTTTATAATTTTGGCCACATCCTTGGCGGAGAATCTGATGTTCATATGGCCAGGGCGATCCTCAGCAGCGAGCACCTGCGACGCGGGCCCGAGCGGTGATACTACACTAAAATGCCGTTGAAAGGCACAGGCTATATCCCGCGGTTCATGCACACCACCGATACTCACCGGAGTACCTGACCTTGGATTAAGTTTGTGCGTATTCTTCCAAAAATCACCAAAGTTCTTATTTGAATGATGTTCTGCAATGATGTCCATCTTAATCTGACTTTCATTATTTTGACAGAACTTTAATTTTTCTTTAAATACTTTCCTAGACTCCTTCATATTCTCAAAATGATGACCAGATCTAGGACGTCCACACGATACCCATGTCTGAAAGCAAAGCCTGGCCCTCCGGTGAGCATCACTAACATGTCTATTCCTTACTTAGTCATGATAATTTTCTTTTAAACTTCGTTATATATACTACTATTGTGAATTTTTTCACACCCCCAAACATAACCGTTTAGCTGGTAGAGGGGGGGGACACTCGAATCGAGCAAAATTTAGCACTTTAAAGCTTAATATTTCACAAACGAATTTTTTTATCAAAAAATTGTTAATGGATACTATCATTATTTTTTAAAGGCCTATTTAATGTTACCCCACACTAAGGGGTACGCGAGAAAAAAAAAACCTCACTTTACGTGTAAGTACATGAGGTACCCTAAAAAAATATTTTACGAGATTTTATTTTACCACTTTTTCGGCACAACAAATCCGTATATTTACACCAAATTACAGCTCTCTAGTACTGTGCGTCTCTGAGCTAAACTGCGGACGGACGGACGGACGGACATGGCGAAACTATAAGGGTTCCTTGTTGACTACGGAACCCTAAAAAGGCTGGACAGATGATGATGTTAGCCTGTCTTTATCGATCCAGGGTCACTCTGGACCACTATTGTTGTTGTTGCTTTGTTGTTTTTGTAGTTTTGTGTAGGTCGTCCCGCCATCTTTTTCTAGGTTTGCCGCGACGCCTTCTGGTTTTGCCAAGATACCGCACAGTGGTTATATTGGCTTTTATTCGCCGGATTTCCTAATTATTAGACTGTTTTAAATATAAGAATGGCAGTCGGGACCAATGGCTTGACAGACTTTCTGAGACACACAATTTTGCAGTCTTCAACAAAATACGTGAATAATTACATTTATATCTTTACCGCAGCCTCAGGCATGTGTAAGTAATTTCTTATGTAATTAGTAGTAAATTTAGAGATGTGAAACTTAATCAAATATCTTATGTTTATCTTTAGAGGTTTAGCTAGTGTGTATGTATATGATATGGGAGTTTCTTACTTCTGACTCGTTTAAAATTTGATTTGGGCAGATTTAGGCCTGGTATCCACCAAAGCGGAGAGGAGAGGAGGTGTGTTTGAATACCTAACCAATCAGATGTCAACTACGCGACAACGAAGCTAAGCGGAGAGGAGATGTGGACATTTGATTGGTTATTCAAACATATCTCCTCACCTCTCCGCATTGGTGGATACGGGACCTTAGAGTTAGATCCGGTTTTAAGAATACATTCAGCATGTTTACGTACGTACATAATTCATTCTCATGGATCACCTTCTCCTGTGGAGTTCCGTATAATTATTAGTCATTCATTGATAGTCAAAAAGTACTACTTAGCTACACAAATAAGTACTTCGTCAGTGCAATACGTACATATTTTTTCTTTGCTTCTACAAGGGTGTAGAGGAGCAAGGGGAATGAAAAAAAAATTAAAAGGAATCTAATCTTCATCAATGTGTTCATTGCTTTTCCAACTAATTTTAAAAATATTATAATCTGCTTTTAAATCTATCCATCTATTCTTTTGGTCTGTTTCTTTTCTTTCAATTGTTTTATTATCACATGGTCTTCATTCATTTTTTTTACCCACAAGTTTCCATATCACCCATAGATAAAATAAGCATTTTGCCGTTCCAATTTACGTTACTTTCATCGCGCTGCCGTTTAGAGTTTTATTTTTAAACTTAATTAATGAATATAAGTTTGCGACATTTCATACTTTTTACCCTGTGCGTAGGTTTGAACTTTGTCAAAGAAGCCATAAAATTAAAAAGTCTACCGAGACTTATTAAGTGTTCTTAGGAACCGAAACACGTAGGTGTTTATTTGTAATCGGCATAGTGTTTTAGGTTATTAAATTTCACGGTTAGTTGGTTCGTTCATAAGAAACTATAAAGGCGCTCCTGTGCTGTAATCTCTCAATCGAATAAAGGATGAGAATTTATCAATATTTCAAAAATCAACCCTTAGCGGGGTAAAATCGGAATATCAGTTTGTCTACTACGATTGATTGTTTGCATTGAATAAGCTTCGAAACTTCTAAAGCATTTTTAGATTTTCCAAAAGTATCTTATAAGGCCCGCTCACCCTGGAATTAAATTCACTGAGTTCGAAGTTAAAAACACGCGCCGACGAAGCCGCGTGCAAAGTGCTAGAGTAACATAAAAGTGAGCAATTTGATGCTTTATTGTCCTCGAATGTTTGAAGAATCTGTAACGTTACATTACATGTGAATGCTCGCGGTGCGGTAGCGCCTTTAAGAGAGTGAAAACAGTTTTTCTGTTTTATTATTTATGTAACAACTCGTAACTAATCTTGTTAGTACTTTAAAAGAAGTATTGCTGTGACTTCAACTTCGGGCTAATGTTTTTTTTTGAATTTATTCTCAAGCTCAAAAGTGCTTCTAAAAATGAATCAATATGTAGTTAATTTCCAGTTCAATGGAATATAGTAAAGGACATAACCATGAGGTTAACTTCCTCGTAAAACGTTACAAAAAAATACCGCATCGTTTAAATTTTTTCAACTATTGATTCAAGAACTTAAATTTTTGCACACTAGTTCTTTTCATAACTTAGATATAACCAAATTTATTTAGATTTTCTTTTTAATGATCCCTTGAAAAGATAATAGGAGATCTCGAGATCTTGTGTTTGGGAGGTTGTCATTCTTTCAGATGAAAATTCCCATTTTCTGTAGACCTATAAAATATTAAAAGGAACTAAGCTACCCACAACCTTCAATACCTGTGAAAAAAAAACTTAAAATGAAAAATAATTCAACTGCAATATTGGAATTTGTTCTGTAATTTACTTTCGTAACACCGGGAGTTGGGACCTTGGTCATTAATGTGCAAAACCGCCCTTTGTGGCTTGTTTACAGTATAAACACTGGCCCAGCTAGTTTCAATAACAAACGAAAAACTCACGAGACTACACTAATTACTTAACTAACTTAAATGAATGAAAACAATGTGAGAAATGAGTAACTAGCCTTATATATGAAACATTTAGTTCATGGAGTTATTTTCATTCAAAAAAATGACTTAAAATATTGAAAAATAGGTTAATAGATGGCAGTATATAAGCTACCAGCCAAAGATATTGTTTAGACTTTAAAAAAAGTCTTGGCATATTAAAGTGACCATTAAGCAGTGATATAAAAAACTAAAAACAATTGCAGTCATGTATAGTATTTGGGACTAACTACTACTCCTTTTGAAAATCGTTGTTTGAAAACGAAAGTCTTTGTAAGACGATGGTCACTTATATATAGGATTTTCGGAGGTTTCACGTGTGGTAGAACCTAATTAAAATTTAATTAGATAGATAAATTGTAACCTTGATTTCTGTGCTAGGTAAAACCTATGTTACAGAGGTCAGTGTCTACTCCTATTCATGACATTTGAAATTAAAACAACAACAAAATCAAAAGAATCTGAGAACTGATAATAACAATAAATGCAAGAATTTGTATTTATGTGTTTGTGTATGATTTACAGTCATATTGCCTTATATTTTCCAAACTGTCCACCTGCCGGTCCAACCGGGTCCAGTAAAGTTTTATATTATTTGACATGGAACTCTTGCTTAACAGACACTTCGAAACCCAATAAATTCTGTGTAATACGAAGCCTCTTTACATGGTGGTAAAATCATCAAGAGTCCTTCTACTCAGGATAGAGTTAAAGGGTCTGTCAGACTTGTACTGTCCTAAAAGGTACGGTGTTTCTTCAATAGCCCTTTACATTCCATGTTCACGTATCCCATGACCCCAACACGATACCCCTTAGTAAGATTTATTCCAACATAAAATCTTTAATTACGTTTTCAAATAATACCACGTAATTATTTTGTATCAGCGGCCAAATATAATTTATTTACGTCTTTCTTGTGTCGGATTCCTCATTAATTAATATTTAATAGAAGATACTTTCATGTTTTTTTATATAATTATAATTTCAGGGTTCGGAAAGAGTTGTGTGTTTTTTCTTTTAAATATTTAATAATGGTTGGATTTGATTTAATAGTAGGTACGTTTATGTGTAGTATGGAGTTTGGGGCTTTATCACTATATTCACGCGTGTTACTGAATGCCTATTTCAACAAATATCATCAACGATTCTCTCTCTCTTGGCTGTTTGGTATAAGTAAATGTACTCTCCAAGTCTTAAATAAGACAAATGACAGAATTGTAGTTCGCAAAATACTATTTAGACAAATTTCTTTAAGAAGAAAAGAACACTTGATGTACGAGTTAACCCACATGGGTCAAAACGCTCGGGTCAAGGGATCAGGGCGCGTCACCTTTTTAAAGAAATCTTCGCCATCTGGTCGCCATCGTGTGACCAGAGGGCTGACTTTTTCTTTGGTCAAAGATTATTCTATGGCCAAAGAAAAAGTCAGCATGCTTATGTATTACCATTTAAAGGAGGTATGCTTAAAGTCTTCTGGGCACGCTCCCGGATGATAACGGTAGACGTAGTGGTACTTATAAGCCTCTTTTAATTGTTTATTAAATTTTAATTTACACATAGTCTTCATCATTCTATTCCCCCGTAACGTTGCCTCAATTCAATACAATGTACACACAAGTGCCAAAGCTCTCAAAAGCACACACGACCGCTAAAGGATCGAAAAGGCAAGAACGGACGTAAAACTCGAGAGTATTAGCTCAGAAGAAAAGGTACTTCTAAAGCTAAGTCTACAAAGCGTTTTACTAATTATTGAAGTGAAAACTTCTTTAGCGGCGTTGTACACTTTTTCTGTAATGGGTAAAAAATTTAAAACTCGCGTCAGGGTCACGTGACCAAAACTCGCGTCAGGGTCACGTGACCCTGATCGAAAATGAGTAAGACGTCATTCAAATTAAAAATAAAACATAGTAACAAAAAAGTTTTCACTTCTACCGGCACTCCTGGAGTGCAACCTTTTTTTCCTTTTATCTCGTACTGGCAACGTAAAGCGATTTTGACAATACGGTGAATAGAAAACAAAGGATGCTCGAATAAAACTGTAGGGGCCTGTAGGGGCTCGTCGCCATGATCGGAGCTCCTCTTTGTTTATTATGACACGAGTGAATAGAAATGTTGGGGCTAGATCACGGACGACTACCTTATTTAATTAATGATTTATTTTTAACAGGAATTTTGTGAAAAACACCCACGATTGCAGTGTGAAAGCTAGCTTAAAAAAGCTGAAACGGTCTTCAGTAATTAATGTAATCATTATGTTTTAATTGTATTTTTTTAATATGTCAGTTTTTTAATATCATAATAGCACGTAATCGATTAAGATTTAATAATAAAATAACAAACAAAATACTTACGAATCCTAATAGAAAAAGTTGTCCACTTGCAATTCAATTCATAAATCACTACAATTACGAATCAACAAACAAACTCAGAAACCGATTTACAATTCTATAAAGTTACGATTGAAGATGAAAGTTTTCGTAGACGTCTGCCCGCTACGAGACTACGAGAGGTGGCCTACGAGCGCGGCGTAGCGTCCGCCCTGTTCGAAGGGGCGCGTAGCACTGAGCGCCGGCTCTTGACAAGACAATCTTTGCCTGTACATAGTGGTACTCAACAGACAACAGCAACTTGTGAGCTTTCGCACGGATAACGGGCGTAACGGGAGCTTTGTCTTCCGCCCGCTCTTTTTAACTTGCTCTAGTGTCATATTGTTAATTGGCAGAGCTTTTCTCACTTTTAAATTAAGTTTAATTCTCATTCTTAGTCTCTTGATAGTAGATTGCGATCTTGGGAAATCTTGGATCTGGACAATCTAAGGTGAGATTTTTTCCTTATAGCTGTGATTTTTGTGTTGTTATTCTCGGAGGTGAAATAATCAGTTTAGAGATACAATGTAATGCAATTTTGTTTGGCGTAAGCGGCGGTTAAATTTGCATGCAACTCATAAAGGTTATTATTTAAAGTACTCATAACTTTCCGCATAATGTTCTAGAAAGAGAATTTGAAAGCATGCTGCTAAAAGCCTAAAATTACACAAGTTTGCTTTATCTACACGATATAATTAGATCCAGGCACGGTGAGCGAGCTTTAGCTAAATGGTAAGTTACGCGCGTAACAAACTTGTTAACTAAATTATACGACATTTTCACGTTCGTACTTAAGTAATTTTAATTAATTATAACGACAAGGAAAGTATACTGAAAACTCTTAATAAACACGTGCAACAAACATAATACAACTGAGGGTGAAAAAAAAAGAAAGGAGTAATGTAAAGGATGACAACATTTACTCAGTGTATTCTAAAGATCTCTTCTCTAAAATACGTTTATTTTCCTCGAAGGCGTACATAAAAACAGGCAAATCACGAAACAAGATAACATTCGCTAGGTCTTCCAGTGCGGGAATCTCATTTTCAATATGTTTTTATAACTTTCAGTGAGGAAATGAGGTGGTGCTTGGGGCGGCGCGCCATTGTCATCATAAACCAGGCGAGGCCTTCTTCATAAATCCTCACCAAATGTACCTTTATACGCATTATGGCATAACACCGAGGAATCTTTTTTGCGCCGCGATACTTTCGAACCTTACAATAAAGTATCGTGTTTTGTTTATTGGCTCTCTTGTGTTCAAGGCTTATGTACTCATACCTAGTGCATATACACACGAGAATATTTTTACTAACTTTTACTCGCGATTTCACTTACATTAATATGCAGTTGCTCAATAATTACCATGTTTTTGCTAAGTGTGCGGTGAAACTCAGGAATGTTTTTTGTCCTGCTTTGCCCTGGGTTCCAGAACTCATTTGATGATGATACCACACTAAAAAAAGTGTGCAAATTGGAAGATAAAATAAGATTTTTTTACAAAATTCTCTCCTCGTGTCTCCCGTTTCGAGTTTTTTGCTGACGGAATGCTTAAAACTCTAGAGACCCAGGGTCTTATAATACAGAGTTATTCTTTTAAGTTTCAATAGAGGGGAAATCAGAATTCATAAGAGATACGTAAATACTTTTTTTTTGTTGTACAGAATATTGGTCTTATTTTTTTTTTGGACACTAAATAGACAAAAGTTAGTCAGTGTTAAAAAATACAATATGATTAACCTAAAAAGAAACTGTTTATCTCTGTACGAAAATTCAAAAAATATGTTTAGCTATTTACTCGGTAAATAAAATTGCGACAGGCAAACTCACTTTTGTAATTCTTATTGTTATAGTTAGGAAAAGTAAAGCACATAATACAGTATACACGTCGAATATTCCAGTAATTGTGCTTGTTTGCAACCTAGTACGTAAAGAGAACAGGGAACCTATTTCGAGAAGCCGGTTTTACTGTTGCTCCTATTAAAGTGCACCAATTAGTAGCCACTAAAATACTACAAAATAGCATTAATAAATTGCAATCATAGCTAGCCCGTCATCAAGAATTTAGAAAAACAATGGACACATATTTTTTCTTTTGATAAATCAATAAGTACTTACAAAAATAAACGCATCAAAATCTAAGTTGCGGGCCACATAGAAAAGACGTAAGACGAGGACGCGTCGCGGATGGAGAAATTGTATGGGAGTCGCGCCCGCGACGCGTCTCTTCTGTAACTTTTACGTCGTGACGCTTCTATACATTTTGTAAAAAAAAAAGACTGTGAGAGACATTATGTCTCCGCCCATCATCAGTAATCTAACTAAACAGAACAATCTGATTTCTTCAATCAAATACCATATTCATGTGTATGTCCGTGGAAAAGAGTAAATAACGCGCATCATTTACGAAAAATATTGTGCTGAAAATATACCGCGCCATTAACCAGGAGTCTTGTATTAACATATGGTATTGTAAAATAAATGACAACAATTATTATTGCCTTGGCTAGTGGCCAAGTGTCGTGGATAAATTCTTGCCAATCTTTGCCTATGTGTGTAATATTATTATAGCTAGTAAGTACCTACATGATAACATGAATCATAGCTCTACAGAAAAGCCTTTATTTAGTAGCAAACAAATTTTATTTGGATTTAATTTTTGTTTCATCAAAAACAATGCGTTTAATTTCAATAACGTTCGAAAAGAAACGGCCTGCAGTTTCTTGATATAAAAAATGGGAATGGGGAACTTACGATGTTGGTGTTGAGGCAAATCTATCGGGTCTGTTACTTGTTTGAAGTTGCTTATTTCCTGTAACATCATTAGCGGTCGACAAAAGCTTAAACTTTTAACAAAAACTTTAGCTGTTGATGAAGAAACTGGATATAAATCAGGTTTTGTATGAAAGCGAGAACTTCGCAGGTCGTCAATCTACTGCTGTTCAGTTCAATCTATCTCAGTTCATCCACAGTTCAATCGACATTTGCGACACGATACACCAGCGCGTCAATATTTCATCACCTTCAAGATAAACTTATGTGTAGATTCATTTTCATTTTGCACCTTATCAGAATGTTGTCATATTTTAATTAAAGATTAATTTGGCAAAGAATGCTTTCATCATCGACATCCGCAAACCTTCAACCGGTGCTGAGTAAAGGTATTCCCTTTTTGTCTGTGACAAATGATCACACTGTTGTGTGAATCTCTTTTTTTACCTCTGGCGTCTGTGTTGTTGCCGGTCAAAAATGAAAATAAAAATCCACCATCATCATCTGCATAAGACGTTCCTACAGCTGGGACACAAGTCCCTCTCTGTGTGAGGGAGAAAAAAAAGACAAAATCCACAACTTCTCTTTGTGAATACCACTCGGTAACAGCTTTAACACACTTGATATTACCGCGTCCTGTAAGGTGCGCCCAACTTCATTTAAGTTCTAAAATGTGATTTCCAATATCGAAAATCTTCATAAAGGATGCTTAGTGGCATTAAATACGCCTGTGCACCACAGTGTGCATGAAGTTAAAATAAATAAACAGTAAAAATTCGACGATACAATCTGCAAGTACTTAAAACCACTCTAAGAAGATCATTAGAAAATACTCCGGGGAACGAGTATAAAAAACAGAAAAACAAAAATGTTTGTTTAATCGTTATACGGATTGAAATTTTAAAGTGTTCCGTGGCGTTGCAGAATGCAAAAATCTTTTCTTGTTCATTTTTCGCCAGTCCCAACATAATAACTGTTTGTTGGCCCCGCGGCCTCAAGCACTCCACAAGCAATAAGACAGTAATAAATGTTCAGACTTCAGATACTAAGATAAGAACAAAAAGGAATATAATAAGTAGATATTGTGGATCGGTACTTGTGAGAGTTCAATATTATTGCTTCATGATAGAACGTTGCGGTCTCGATCCGTTTGCTTTGCCCACTTATCATTATGAGTTCCAATTGTGACTGTGTGCTTTCGTGCTCCGCGTTTTGAAGTACGCCGGTCATGTCGGACAGCATAGCGGTTCGTGGAGCGTGTGATATGTACCCAGTGTATAGCAGGAGGTCGAACTCTATTTTAATTATCTGTTTTCTGATCGTATATTACATCAGCTCTTATCAAAAGCATTAGAATGTTTCCAACACCAATAACATTAACATTCGAGACGTATTTATGTAATTTTTCTAAACTCGAATATTCACCATAAAAATATCGAATTACTTTAAAAATCGGAGACCCATAGATCGGAGCCCAATAGACCAAAAAAGGACTGTTTTGGTCGGTTTGGTAGGCCAATTTTTGTAGAAGCCCATACACGGATAGCTAGAGCAGTTAAATTCAATTTCTTTAAGCTCCTATTGGTAACTGCCCTAGCAGTCGCGTTGGTATCAACTGCTTCATGCAGCGTGCAGTTCGACTGCTCAAGCAGTTCAGTATTTTCTATCGGACAAACTTAACTGGCGGGCAAAGTCACGACTGTCAGACAGATCTGTCCCTTAAAAAGACGTACGTGTGTGCCTACCCTATGGCCGGCCTAAGACATAACCTTAATTCAGGAGACACATTAAAGGGATACGAAATAAACCCTAAGCTACAAATAATAAACAAAAGCTTTACTCTCATTAATTTAGCATGCTGAACATTACGGTTATTATGGTATTAACATAACAACATAATCATACTCATAAACAGGGCAATGAATAAATAATTTTCGAGTCGGATGAACGGCAAAGGCTCTCCGGTAGCTTCATTTCGAGCAGCGAGGATTATCCATATTATCCGAAAATCTCGGAACGCCAGCCGTTGCTCACTACAATGATCGGGCTCATATAAAATGACTACAATTTTTAGATAGCTCCTTTTGTAATGGGTACTTAGTTTTATGTCGATTAATTGCATCCCAATTTTTGTAATTGTGGGTGTTTTAAATCCTGATCGTATTATACATAGTATCATGACGTGTTGTGTTGGATTATAGAACTTCTTGAGTTTATGCTTAAAATTATTCTTACTTACTTGTACACAATTTTGTATTTTTATGTTTGTGTTTGATTTTAACTAAAATTTAGAATAAGTATCATGGTGAAATAACATTAAATTATTTTTTAATAACTATATGAAAAATAATTACTTCTTACCATAATATTGACCAAGAATTGTCATCGTATGTTACGTCAATGGCTTCAACTGAACACTTTAGTGAAAAAAGCAAATTTTCTCCCAAAATCAATAAAAAAAATTGCTCTACTAACTGCTAAACGGAAGCAAAACACAACACAATTCGAAGCGAACGTTAAACACGCGCGCCAAACAAATGAACGTTCAAAAAACCGCGAATAAAAATAAAGCTTTGGTTACACAGCACTTGCATCGATAAGCTTTATTGTCACAGTCTAGGTGAGATGTGGCGGTGCCAGCGAAAGGCGTTAAGGTAAAACGTTTCAAGGGTTTTTTTTTGTCAGTTAATGGAAGTTCTTTGTACGGATGTTCCGAACGGACGGGCGGGTCCGACTTGAAATCGGATTAGCGATATCGGGCATACACCGTGATAGAATCGCCGGAGCATTATCTTTCACTGCAGACTTTTGTGACACAGAAATAGTTTTTAATGCTTTAGTTTTAGGTAGTAGAATTGAGTGGTTTTGTTTAGTTATGAATTTTATTTACATGACATGGTGTGCGCTTGAAATGGATAAACATTTTTGTGTAAATGAATTCCGCTTTTTGTTTTCGACAAAACTTAAAAACAAACAAATATAAATAGAAACATCAAACAACCTAAAACTCATTGTTTTGAGTTGACTATAGAGAAAAATTTATTTACTGCCTATATGTCTATATTATAAAAAAAAAACGTTATTTAGGAGTAATTGAAAAAAAATGAAAAAGTCGTCGTCACTCAGATAATATCTACTGGATGAGACGTTTTTATCTTAGAATTGGATGGAACGTCAGTTTCAGTGCAAAGCTAGAAATTTAAAAATATTTTTACCATCTTGATACTACTTGTCATGTTTGCTTTTTTTGTCCGCATACGGGAAAGGTTTTTGATTTCTGCCCGTATGTATGTCTAACGGTTGTGAAAAAAAAAAAAATATTATCGCGAATCTCTTGCGCTCCGCGGATAGAACAACATAGAATATGCGTATCCCCTCTATGTTTTTGTTTTTTTTTTCCCACTCTAGGAATTCACCCTGTACAAAAACAGACACCTAGACCCGGAACATCCTACTTGCATGTCATGTATTTGTACCGTGTGGAAATCGAACCAGTTTTTGAACAGTGGCAGAAGCGAGGAGAAATTTTGAAAGTTGGCAAACATAGTGGACACATCACATCACACACACACCATCATAGTGGACATCACATCATCATAGTGGACATATCGGGAGCTCAAACAAATAAATAATCACGGAAGATATCCCGTAAGTGACATTTTAAATTTATAGTGGACACATGGCTTTAAAAGCTCCTTAACACTCCGGTGGTTAGGTTTGTAACGTCCCTATTCAATATACTGCCGTTTAAAAGACATCAAGTCGAAATAAAAACGTTTGAAAGGTACCGTATTGGGAATTAAATGAAAAGGCTCAAGTATTCTTTGAATTATTCTTCTATTCTAATATTAACTTATTATTAAGTTTATACAGTTTATTTCAAACTTTTTAGAGGATATTTACGTAATCTATTTTTATATAGTGCTTTTCAGAACTTATCCCAATCAATTTACCTGAAAATTAAAACTAATTTACTGTACAGAAACTTTGAACTTCGGTCGCCTTAACGCCACAAGAATTTCGGTACCAGTCATCCTTTTGGTAATTGAGTTAAATTATAGCTGAAGTGGTAGTCAACCGGACCGAACCGGACCGAACCATATTAGTCGTGGAACCGGTGCTAGATATTTTATTGAGTGGAGACCGCAAGTCGGCAGGCGTAAGACGTTAAGAGGTGGAACGCTCTCAGGATATGATGAGCTGGTAGACTGGAGATCTCGGCAGATTAGTAACTCTCATCCAGTAGGATGAAAGTAACCGAGAATCGAGCTTAATAGTGCAGTTCTCGCATTATGTTCCGGAGTCACGGTAAGGAATAAGTCCCGCAACCCCGGCAGGCTTTGGCCCTCTGAGAGGAAGCCCCGTCATTTTTGTCATTTTTGTTGACGCTCTTTTAGGCGCGCGTGGGACACTGCGAGCCGTGACACCCGGGCATAGTCCAGGGTCGGACAGCGCGAGTTGCCCTTTACTCGCTGTCCGCATGCCCGGATGTTACGTTTAGTGTTTTTGGCGTATAGAGATGACAAATGAACGTAATTTGTATACATTACAACATTTGAGTTAAGATTAAGAAGTAATAGGATTATGATTGTAGTACGTATATTTCCATAAAGTAACGTATATTTATTTATTATTGGTAAATCACGATCTATTTCGAGATTAGAATTTGATGAATTCCGCGTAAAGAGGTATTAATAGAAACTCTTCATCATCTTCGTACGGGGCTAGGTTTAATAGAAACATTTGTATTTAATTTATTTTAAGGAATTTTCTGGGAATATCGCTCAATACTTACTAAATGTATTGGCAAAAGGGTAAATTGAATCCTTCCTGGAATCAATTGATTTTATGGAACTGACAGCCTTGTAGTTAGAAAATGCATGTTAATCCTTCAATAGCTGTTAACATTCTAGGGTCACCATAACCTGAGAAGACAGTCCCGCGATATTCTTTTGTACCCAAGCTACAGTTTGACAAAAAGGCCTAATGGGTTTACCACACGCACAAACAAGTTTTGCCTGCGCAAGCTCAGCCTGCGCGGACTTGCCTGTGTATGTGGTGGGGCGTTCAGTGTTCCCGACCGTGTATTGTTTTTTTCACGTGAGAAGCTTTCGCAGGTAGAACTGTGGCGAAGCTTGTGCGTGTGGTAGGCCTATAAGGGGATTGTCATATGGCACTGATTATTCAGTGTAGCGGTGAAAAAGGCCTCACATCGTATTTGCTTTTTTAGGTTCGTTATGGGTGAAGCAAACGGAACACAAAACAAAACACAGTCAGACTTATACTGACTAAAAACATAACTGCTCTATCAAATACACGTTGCACTCCAGCGCCGCGGTAACCTTTTACGACATTCCCGCAGCCCTGTCACGCATTTGGCCTTATAGAGCCCCGTGAGTTTAGCTGAAGAAATCTCATTGGCTTTCGTGAAATTCAGTAATACCTTACTTATGGACACCGTTCGAAAGTGAAGACATCATGGCATGTGAGAATCTAATTTTAATAAATAGTTTAATTTCGACTCTGTATACTTTAGCATGAGGTTTTGAATAGATAAGCAAGCATCGAACATGATACTACTGTCTTTTGAAGGCGTCCATCTCAATCTTGCAGCGCGGCATCTGCATGCCGGCAGATAACGGCAGTGGGTTCAGAATGTGCCGGATAAGTGCCGTGCCGAGATGTCCGGACGTTAACGAACTATCCGGCTTACGCGTTGAATATGCATCGGTAACTAATAACAGTCATCTTGGATTGTGTTGTATCTTAATTTGTGTCTTGGTTAGATTGTTAACAGGTTGTGTGCACAGTTTAACTTATTACGTACTTTGGAAAGAATCATGGAAAAAAAAATGCTGGCTGAATTTAACAGCTGAAGCAGTCCTTCATTCAATGCCGAGATGCTCCAAATGCTTGGAGAAAACGAATACGATAATTAAAATTAAAAAAAGTATTGATTCATACTAAAATTTCACGATGTGATGTGTCGTGGGTGCGTTCAAAAATATTTAAACTCACATTCACAAACATCCAGACCCGGAACAACTACTTGTAGTTCTAACTCAAATATTTGCTCCGTGTGACCTGCGACACACAGTGTAGCATTCGACTGCAAAGCCATCTCCCTCTTTCATTATTTCACAAGCATTCGATCTATCTCTTTATTTTTCAGTATTCCCGAAAAAAAAAGGTAAAACAAAATTATAGAAAGTTCAATATCAGATTTTCAAGTTTAAAATAATGCGATTATGATCTTAAAAAGCAAAAAGCGCAATGCTAAAACTTACATTTCCATGATCTTCAATCCAATAGGTAAAAGTAGTCGGTAAAGTCCACATCTTCTCTTGGAATGTTGCCCGCTGAAAGGAAAACGAGCGTAAATACGTATTTGATACACAAACAATATTGCTTATGGCAACATTTCCCGATATCAAAATTTCAGGAGCAATGCTAGGGTTGTACGGTTTTTCTGGTAGGTATTTAAACGACCTTTTGTAAAATCCCTCGAAGTTTGTTTTAACTTGATAATTACTGCCTTTATGCATTGAGGCTTTTAAACGTTCCAATTAAGAATTATACCTACTTTTTAACTCATACTGATTTAAGACTTTAAAAATGTTGAGTAACTTTACACTTGATATAACTAAATGATTTCGGGACAAGTTAGAGATCTGAGCACTACGTCTATGTTAACATTTTTTTTTTATTTCACGTGTTCAAACAGAATCTTAGCATGAAAATGCTTTCCTTAATTTACAAGTTTTCATCACGTTATTTAAATATCATAACCCTATGCCAATCCAAATATGAACGTCGTAGGTATAAGGACCGGTCGTCCACTTTGTATATTCACCAGTGGGTCATCGGCTTAATTGCGAGTAGCCACGCCCTTCGTGTGTTGTGATCTCAGCTAGCCCCCATATATTCCGGGGTGATGGTCGGGCGACGCTTCATGTCATACCCACACTTCGTCACCTTAGATGTATCATTATCACCTAGTGATATCACTTGGGAATGACGGTTTAACATCGTCATCAAGAAATATGAGTGTTAATAGAGGTTGTACTTTTTGTTTCTTAATAGAAATTTTACTAAGTGTTAATGCCCATTCTTCTTTATAATATAAAGAAGAATGGGCAACTAGATTTCCTTTTATTACCGTATTAAATCTTTAAGTTCACATATGCGTTGCTTTATATTGTGGGGTTGTAGGGTATCCCGTTGGGCTACTGGTCAAAAGCGCGATTGTTGAGTATGAGGTTCCGGGTTGGATTCCTAGGTCAGGTAAATTGTTATTGATTTTTCGATGGCAATAGGCTCGCCCCCCTTTTTGCAGAACATAATATGGTAAAATATTGGTGTATACAACTACACCTTTGCTTAAACCTGTGGGGTTACAGGCATATTATGTTGATTTTATGATTTATTTTCAATTTTGTTAGATTAGGTACATTTACTTTTCATTTAAATACCTCACTAAATTAAAGTTTCACTTCAAAATTACGGTATTATGTTCTTACATTTTTCAACCGCAATACTCGGAAAATGGATATTCTTAATTGTATCTCAAAATTATGATACTATATTTCACATAATTTTCCTCCACATGTACAAAAGAATTTCTCTTGTAAAATAGCTTTTATTTTCCAAGAGTTTCCTAAATTCTTGCCTCTTTTAACTCGCGAAAACATTTTATATGGGTTCCATCTACGTTGGAATAAATCTTATCCATTTAAATTGGTAACGATCGAAAATAATATATCTAGTATATTATTATAATGTTGAAATATAACGCATAAACAGACCATCCGTTGATAGTAGACATTATAACTGAAAAAATATGAATAAAGTTATTAAATTTTCATCTGTTAATTAAATAGATACATTTCGAGTACTTATATACTCAAAATGTATCTATTTATTTAACAAACGAAATTAATCTTATTTATTTGGATCTAAGAATAGCCAGATTTGGTGACAAAAGTCAATTTAAGAATCAAGTTCTAAGTAAAAGGTAACTCGCCTAACATAATTTACTTTTTACTTTAGCAGAAACATTAATATTTAATGAAGTAGCAAGCTTAGAGCACTAGACCGTAAACTATCATCTAGAATAAACATAATAATTGTCTTTAATCTCTCCGTCCCATTACCCACATCAATCTCCTCATTAAAAAAAAGTTAAGTCAAAAATATATCTTAAAGTGTAATACAAAACGAAACGAGAGAGAAACGTCAACAAATCTCATTTATGGACTTGTTATTTTTTCAGCTTATCTTTGTTTTTTCGTACAGTAGCAAAAACGCTGGGAGAGAAAAAAAAACATTAATGAAGTGAATTAAGCCGGGCACGGCGATGCTAAGAGGAATCCAACTAAGACGGATGACGTAATTTTCTCCTTCATTAACCCATTTACTTGGCCCCAGCAGTCAAAATAGTTGAGATGTCAGCATTTTGTGCTTGCAACTTAGGTTTTTATGCTCGTTGCTATATAAGTAGACGCATGGGTCCGTTTTTAAGCTTGCCTAGGTGAGTTAATGGATGAGTGGCTACTATACCGAGTTTCGGAAAACACTTTTATGTTATTTGTTGCTCATAATTATGTCTTATATCAGAGAATGTTAAACTAGCATATTGAAGAACAATTTCTTATTTTCACAGGCTATGTTGTACCACTGCTAAGCGAAGATCTTCCTCAAAACCTTCCAGGACCTATTCTTCTCCCTTCTTGGCCGGCTTGTGCGAGGTGGCGTGTTTCATTCTTCGGTATATATTGTGTGGAAACAATTAGCACCCCTAACTTTACCATATTGTTGGTATTTTAATGGATAAAGAACAGAAGCAAGTAGTCAGTGTTTTTTGGCTTCAATAGATTAAGAATATCCAAACTACAGACTAATAGTAAACTTTAAATTCAAAAGGATTGGGCTGCCATTAAGAGGTTTCAAAAGGAGGTCGCAATTTCCTTTCATTCGAAATTAAGAACTACTTGAGCTGTTAAAGTTCAATATACAGACAAAGACGGAATACGAACTTAATTCTAAACGAAGGTTGGTTTTGATTCCTTTGCCCCACAAAGAACCACAAATATATACGCGCAACTTGCCAATTTATTGGACCGCAATCCGTCAAGCGTAAATCCTTGCCTATCCGTAAGGTTTCCTCGTTTGGCAAAAAAAATAAACATTGCACCTTCCTTTCAAACAGATATTAAGCATTCCCCAAACGAAAACATGCTGCATTTCATGCTCTTTTCAAAAACTATCTCATGTCTGTAGGTATGAAAGACGAAACTGACTGATTGATTGATCGATTAACGCATAGTTGAAACGGCTGAGTCTAGAGGTATGTGTTCAATGCTCCTTAAATAACGTACGTGAGCATTATGAACGAATTTAAATAAATTCGTTCCCTAAGGAGGTTATAAATGTAATATAAGTTTGCTTGAAAACGAAATAAAAAAAATGATTTCCTGGCGTTTTGAATAAAGATTTATAAACCAAATCGATTGAAAACGTGTTTCAAGATATTTGGAAATTCGAACCCCTCAAAGGGTACCAATTAAAATCATAGAGGAAAATACAAAATTCTGGTGAACGAAGTCGCGAGCTGAATGGCTAGTTCTATATACATTTCGTCTGAAAATGTAGGTATCAACAATTTTCTGTCTTCTAATTACCTGTGTAAAACCCGTAGGTTACAATATGTGTACATTTGGGTATCACGTTTTCAAGGGGCGGTAGCTGAGTGCGCATCGGAGATATGCCTTTTACTGAGTGAGCGTTTGAAGAGCACTCAAAGCGGGAGATGTCCGATTTGGGAAATCACGTTACCAGCCCGACCGCGCGCCGTCGATACACGTCCTACTAACGGTACCTATAACTGAGTTATGTATAGTTTAGCCATTTTATTGGTGAAAGAACTGATTTTCACTAGTCTTGCAATAAGTTTTAGTAATGGCTAATGGTGTCTGTGTTAGTTTCTGTTGCTGTTATGATTGTTCTTTTCACCGACTTCGAAGTGCTCAATTATATTCGTCGTCGCTTTTAGCAGGCAAAAAAATGTTCGAACATTGCGATTGTACTGCATCGCGAATAAAAGTTGTCTATTGAGAATCCCCAACATTTAGTTTTTTTTCCTGAGAAGGACAATTCCGAATCTGTCAGATTTTACCACTCAAACATTAACCTTCTACTCTTGTGATAAGGTTGAAATTCTATTAAAGAAATCTGACAGATTGTGGTAGCTTGATGTGCTGGCGTCTGTACAACTTGACAGACAGTGTCCAAGCTATTATACGGTTTGAAATACAAACCGTGCCCTACCACAAAAACTTTTAAACGTCTGTTGAACACTAATTGTCTAAAATAATTGTCAGATTATGACGTTAAAATAAGGTCCGTTTTGCAGTAACACTTTTTTTAGACAAGTTTTCAACAGATGTTTAAGTTTTATAGTAAAGCTGAAAATGTTTAAAATAAGTTTACACTTTAATAGATAAAAAGGTACAATAAAGAATGATTAAATATAAAATACGTAAAATAACTCTCTACGGTTCTTGATATAACTATGTATCACAAAACCATTTCAAATATTAAGAAAACTTAGTAGTGTACACAGCGACAATATTCTTATAAAATTGTCGCAACCCCTCTTTGTCAAACCAGGGTTTAGTGCAAATATTTTACAACCTAGAGCGTCTTGATGGCCTAAACTCGAGGGAAATTGAATATTACAAGCAATGTTATAATATTTTGTATTGCCATTACATAGTAATGATAACGAAATGTAAAGATAAGGATGTAGTAACGCATTACCGTTAGGGTTTATGGACAGTGACAAGGGAAGATGGGAACATTCTAGAATATTTAAGGGTTTTCCTATATGAAGTCGTTTTTATAAGCTTAAATGTACTGAAAGGATCCTCCATTGCAGTTAATGCTGATAAGCATCCTGGGGGATTTTTTTTCTTTTTTTTTTGGTGTGGTAAAATCGTCAAATGAGTCCTCCCACCCCGGGCAGGGCGGGACTGTCAGATTGGTACTGACTTACATCCACGGTGTTCTTCAATAGCACTTTATGTTCCGGGGTCAAGGTAAGGAAATAAGTCCCGCGACCATGCCGAGGGATATTAAGTAATAGATGATGCTCACCTAGTTTGTTTACAATAATGTATATTTTATTAAAGTCATATTGTCTAAAAAAACTACCTATAAAAGTAAATTTACATTTTAAGTGGATCCATAAATGTTGAAACACTGTTTCGCTTCAATTTTTTTTTTCGTTTATATGGAAAAGGATGAAAGATTTCTTTTATAATCGTGATCTGATATCCAATAATAAATCCATTGTGCAATCATTCTCGCTACATGCAATAAAAGATAAACTTATCACTGCATGTGAGTGTCTGACAAAGATTTAAATTATTAGATTCACTACTGCAATAACATCAATTTTTATGTTTTTATTTAAAATGGGATAACAAAAAGTGGCCCAGCACTAGATTGAGCTTGAATTCAGTCTAGCACAGAGGCAAAGATAAGGCCTAAGAAGAAAACGAAATAATAAATAAGGAGAAAGAAATCACCCAGAAGGAAGTGGAACTTATCCGCATTGAAAATGTATTTGGCGCCGTATTTCAAAAGGATGAAGGTCACGAATCAGGTGGCCCTGGTTAGGCCAATAACTGCCATTGCGTTTGTTTACCCGTCCAGCTGTAAAACTGCAGTCCGTAACCCAAAAATTGAAGACAGTATGTTTTTTTTTTTTTTTGCATCTATGGTAATGAGATATAAGTAGTTGCTCGCTCGCTATTCCTAAAAATAAAAAGTATATCATTCCATGTAGAGGAAATACAAATAACTCATTCTTTTAATTACAAAATGTTTACAGTGAAACAAACATTATAAACAACATCACGCCTATTTCTGCTTAAACAATTCAGTAGAGTTGTTCCTATATTACAGCAATATTTCATCACAGACAAGGGCACATCTAAAATATAAATCTTTGGTATCACGAACCAAAGCAGAACACAAATAAGCATCCACTAAACCCAAGCCAGTGGCACGTATCGTAATCATAATGCATGTTGATGCCAATATCAGGCGTGTTAGCAACATGGCGTGAGTGACGGCGCTTTGGAGTGCACTTAAGATGGCGATCGACGGCTGATAGCTACGGCCATGATATTAAGACGTGGCTGGATCAATGAAGTTGGTTAAATGTCTGCTTGAATTACTGTACCCTGTGGTAAAAAAAATACATATAAACTTCTTTAAGTGAATATTAAAAATAGTTATCATCTGCCTAGCCTTTTCCCAACTACATTGGGGTCGGCTTCCAGTCAAACCGGATGCAGCTGAATATCAGTAAGGAACATGGAGCGACTGCTATCGGACCTCCACAACCCAGAAACTGGGTAAAACGATACCCCATGGCAAAACTGGTTGTCAGACTTTTAGAGCTTCTGACTAACAGTAACGACTATCAAAGATCTACAAATGACAGACGGGACCAACGGCTTTACGTGTTTTCCGAGGCATGGAGGATACTCGCTATGACAGATGTTCACCCATCCACAGGCCAACTTCGTCAAGCAAGGCTTAACCCGGAAGATCGGCCTCTGCGGCTGTTATTAAAAATAGTAATAGCAAACAATACAAAATTATTTTACCTTTTTTTTACTGAGTCGCCAAGACAAGAAGAATAACTTTTGGGAAATCCTAAGAAAGAAATCGTTACCTATGTCTGACTAAATTCCTCACTATTTACTTATCTGATACTAATATACCTCAATATTTTATGGTACACCAGACATGACCTTTCCACCTGACCTGACCTTTCAATGGCCTTGGTTGGCAAACCTCGTGGCAAAAATTAATACTTCGGCTTTAAGTCTTATTGATTTTGTGTAACCTTTCAGCTTTCACCCCATTGATTTGTAGATTTTCGGATACCGTAGTTCAACAGTTGCCACTTCAACTTTAAAATTTTTAATTAGTTAAAGTGTGGGTTTAACAATTTAAACTTTTTAATTAATACAATATTTGAAAATGAAAATAGTGGTGAAACGGCATTTTTACGTTGTTTTTTTGTCGGTTAATGAAAGGGGAAAGTGAAGAGATGGGATGTAGCCAAATTAAATTAGAATCTACTCGATGCTAGGGAAAATAGAAATTACAGTTTTGGACATCGAGGTTTTTATCTTTTATTAAAAATCAAAGTTCTATTTGTGAACTACAATCGGTATGTACCTACTTTCTGTTTGTTAACTTTAAATGGTATGTCCTAATGGTTCTAACCTCAAAACTTATACAAAACTTATCATTACATCTTATTATCTTTACAATATTACCAACCTACGTAAGATTCTTAAAAGGAAGTGAAAAAGAGAAAAGCTTTCCTAATAACACGTGTATTATTGACACGGAGCCAAATGAGGCCAAAGAACCTAATAAGGTCACATTGTCCGGGTAAAATAAGCTAAAAACTAGTAATATTAGTTGTTAAACTTACCAAGAAACTCATAAGGAGGAACTGAGTAAAATAGGTTAATATGGTGCTCCGGACGAGGTAGCTTCCCGCATTATTTGATGCACTCCCGATATTTTATGTTTTAAAACTTCACCTCTTTTCCAGCACGAGGCTAGTTAAAGAGTTATCAGTTTCAACGTGATCACCTATAAAAATGGCAGTGAAAGTTTAACTAATTTTCTTCTAACGAAGTTTAAGAGTCCATGTGTTCACATGATGTTATGACTTTTTTTTCAGACATAATTTGCATCTTCATATAATATAATTTTTATTTATATTATGTGTAAACAAATAGTAGATAGTATTATTTAAAGCTCTAACCATCAAATGGGTGAAATAGTGCTGTTAAAAGTCATACTTTTTTTTTAACTGATATAGTTAGAACTTAAAACAGGATATTTGACATGTCTAATATTCAATTTCATTTTGGAAAAAAATTAATACAGTTGAAATCTACCGACCGCCATTGTATTATCAGAACATCCAATTTGATATTGCCATTTGGACACTTATACCGCTTTATGGGTTTAAGAATCTCCACTTAACTCTTTTTTCTTCGATCCAGTGCCAAAGCAAATCTTCGGTGGATTTGTCCTTCCTTTTTCTACGAGGTCTGCAACGCCTCTTGGTTATTTCTGGGCTCTAGAAAGTGGTTGTATAGATCCTTAGCTCATTGGACAGGTAAGTTCACAGGAGTCATCCTGTAGTCATTCTGGGCACTAGTTTCCATACAATGGGCATTGTTCATTTTTTTTAATATGCTGTAATTGAAAAACCATTTCGAGGAATAGCGTTACTGATCATTATGTACTAATTAAAAATGAAAAATATTCATATTTCATTGATATTTTTAATAAAATACGTTTGACCTTCCTTGCCCTTCAAATATTTAACACCTTCTTCAAACCTTTGGCTATACACAGTTTTGTATCTTTGCCTCAGAAAACAGAAAATATAAAAAATATAAAACCGGCCAAGTGCGAGTCGGACTCGCCCATAAAGGGTTCCGTAGCAGCAAGTAAAGTTCTTGTAGTTGGTTGTAACTTTGCAAGGTAAATTGCAGTTTATGATTTATTAAAAAAAAAAACTAATATCTCGATGTCGTTCAAAACAATTTTCAATTGAAGTTTGCATGGGAATGCACATCAAATATTTTTTTTTGTTTTACTATTCTCTTAGTTTAGAAGTTACAGAGGGGGGGGAGGGGGCACATTTTACCACTTTGGAAGTGTCTCTCGAGCAAACTGTTCAGTTTAGAAAAAAAATATTATGTTTGTAACTTCAATCACAGAATAATAGTACTACCTCAATATAATTTTTCAAGACCTATTCATAGATATCCCACACGAATGGGTAAGGCGAAAAAAATATTTATATATTGAGTTTCAATTCTAAGTATGGGAGGTACCCCCAAAATTGGTTTTTATTTTATTTTTGTGTGAAAGTCCTAACGCGGTTCACATAATACATCTACTTACAAAGTTTCAACTTTTTGTCGAAATTATAAGAGCTATCTCTTATAATTTCGACAAAAAGTGGCTGTGACATACGGACGAATAGACAGACATCTCGAATCTATAAGGGTTCCGTTTTCTGCCATTGGCTGCGGAACCTTAAAAAATAAGTGACAAGTATTTTCCAGGGTTGTCAAGCATAAGTACCAATGTCTTGGTATACATACCAGTTTGCAGTGTCACGTACCATGTACCAAGATTATTACTCGAGAAAAAAAAACCAAGATTGGACGTTGACCAACAATACAGAATAAACGACAAATTTTAGGGTGCAATCGAGTATTATTATTATTATAGCCTTTATTTAACAATCTTACAAAACAAAAATATTAAAATTAAGTTTACATTTTTTTCCCTCTCTTTTATATATCTATATAATATGTATTATTAGACACCGATATTGAGATTGTCTTTCGATTTTGCAAAGGCCTCCCCTGTAGCTTGCCACTCCTTCCGTTTATGGGTCATCCTCCTCCAAGTAGCACCAGCCATCTTTCAAAAGTCGTCTTCCCAACTTAGGCGTTGCCATCCTTTCTTTCTTTTGTTATATCTTGGACCAACCATTTGGTTACGTCCTTAGCCTATTTATTATTAGTACTCCTCAACATATGACCTGCCCATCTCCATTTCAATTTCCTTATGCAATATGTGATTTCGTTGATTTTAGTTTGGTTTAGTAATGTCTCTAGTTTGATTTTGTCTTTTAACTTGTCGTTGAGCATGCTACGCTCCATGCTATGTCGACAGGGCTCTAGATTTCGCATATTTTGTTTAGTAATGCTATTTGACATCCATACGTCAATATAGGTAAAATGAAGAAATCAAATATTTTCTTAGATTTGGGAGGAACCCGAGGATTTTTGACAACCTTGTGTGACCAATATCTCTTCCACGCTAGCTGTACTCTGTTATCTATTTCTTTAGTTACAATCGAGTATTGCTTACTAAAAAATCTCTTTTTTTTGCCCTCTATTAACAGCAAAAGAAAAAAAAAGATTTTTCATTCGTATTTGATTTTCGACACATTTTACCGATGTACCAATATTTCATATTGGTACATCACAGTGGCCGTCTGACATCCCTGATGAGAAAATCAGGGATGTCAGATGGCCACTGACAAGTGTCAATTTGGAAATGTCAAAGATGTAAACAAACAAGTTTTTATTGTAACTGCAAATTGCTTCATAATCTCGGTTAAATCTGTTAAATCGGCATCGGCAATATAACATAAACTACAAGTAAAATAGAATACAGGAAGTGCTTTGTCCCAACTTGCAACAATAATACTAATAATAATCGAAACAACATTTTGTTCGTACTAAAGAAGATTTGCGAGAAAAGTGGTGTCGTGATGACGGCGTGGAATGTTGCAAGGTTTATACAATGTACTGTTGCAAAGATCACTTTGATGTTAGTATTTCAGAAGCCTTAGATTCCTTTGTATGTTCATCTAGGAATAATTTTGTTTTGTAAACAATAACCTAGTGGGATGTAAGTGACGTTTAGACAGTTGACGTTGTGTTGACAGTTTTTTAATTTTGCTCTAGTAAGGAAACGGCACAACTTTAAGGCCAAAGCTGACGTCACCTACCTCAAAAATTAAAATATTAAAAATAAAAAAGCTATTGAGCCAATCATTAAAATATTCAAATTAGTTTCTCAAAATGCTCTATATTTGCAGAAAATGAAATAAAATCGAATGTTTAAAAAATTAAGACAATCCCCATTGGGTACAAAGAGGTGGTGAGAAGACCTGAACATTTCTTCGTCTTCTGGAAGGTATTGAAGGGGGACATTTTTTTTCTTTTTAAAAACGTTGCCCCGCACTAGGAATTTCTCCTATTGTTGTATTGTGGGTGCGTTTTACAAACATAGAAACTCAACATGCACAAACACCCAGACCTGGAACAACTACTTGCAAATAATACAAATATTTGATCCGTGCGGAGATCGAACCCGCGACACTCAGCGTAGCAGCCCAATTGCTCAGCCACTGCGCCAAACGTGTCCTCAACTTTGCACAACAGTCGGACAGTATAGGCTCAAAAACTATTTTAGGTGGCGCAACCTAAGCCAAATATTTTTGCCTGTCTCTGCTTCTTGCAAAAGGCTTTGTTTAATAAAGACGACACTTCCAAAGATACACCTTTTAATAGATCAAGCCCGAATACTAAAGCAGGTGTTTGTTATGAACACGCCTGTCTATAACATGTTCCACAGATTGAGCGAGCCTGACTGGTTTACCACAACTACCGATTATACTACGGAACTTGTGGCTCTATGAAGTACTTTACGCTACACATTTTGGAACTAGTAGTGTTTAATCCAATAAGACGCTGATAAACAGCGAACGTGTTTTGGAAATTCGCATTAGTTTGCCGTGACTTGCATCGGACGATGAATTTAGTAAAGATCTCACCAGATCTAGAAAAGGATCAAGAAATCAATTAGAATCACTAGCATGAGTGTGCGACGTAAACGTAAAGTAAAATCTTCAATATTTTAATTGTCGTTTCCTAATTGACTGCAATCTAACTGAACCGATTTGTCTTTATTTTTATTGACTTTAAACTCATAACTATTTGGTAAAAAATAACAATCTTGATTGATGAAATAATGGCAGTTGCTCGCGGCTTTTTCAAGAAACTTGGATGGGAGATTACTACTCTATGGGATTCCCATTTCTATTCATTCAATTCAGTGCAGCCAAATTAATGTGAAAATTAAATATACACATTGGCATTTTATAATATTCGTATTAGATGATATTAGTATGACTTTCAACTGATTCTTTTTACTACCAAAATGATCAACACATCTTTGCTTTCCATCAGGCGAGATATTGGTGAAACGTGAATCCATCAATAAATAAATAAAAAAAACAAATACAAACTTTTGAGCCCCGCTGTACAGAATACGCAAAGTTTCACGAATCACCAATGTTCGATACACCTACAAAATAGTTAAGCTCCATTCAAATTCAAATTCCGAATACCGCGAACACACAGACGCCTCACAGTCGATATTATATTAAGATCCCTCCTTTGTTGGCCGAATACTTGTGGAGAATTAAGGTAATAGAGAACTAGCAAATCAAATTACGCCCTTCACTATTACGGCATCCTCGTCTCACCTAACTGTATTACAGGCTATTTATCGTGACATTGAGACCATCGGCTCATCACGGCCAGTCATTGGCAGACTGACAGACGGCCATGATTGCTTTCTTAATAGAGGTTTTATTGGTAATCAAGGAGGTGACAAGTTATTTGTGGGTTATTACTTGCGGTCAGTATTGTTGATAGGTGTGAGTGTTTTGTTTTTATTTGTACCGAAATCATTTTTTTTTATCTGAGCCTGTAGCCAAACGGCAAGCGACAATCGTTAACGTTCAGCAGACGCTAAAACATTTTCAACTTTATACCCCATCGCATAAAGTTGAATATCTAGTAAAGACTGCTGAGCGATAGCAAACGAAAACGATCTGTAATCTTTGATAGATTTTCAACTTTTTGCAATGGCTTTCTAAGTCGGAACAAATATACGAACGTACATAACGTCGAAATCACATTGCGGACGGATAAAACCGACACGACTGAAGTTATTTTGACGCGGCGCTAGTGTCTTTGTGATTACATCAAATTGCATTAAAAAATGTAGTACCACGAATTTTCTGCAGGTCATGAGTGGTGACGCGTACTCTAAGAGGCTATTTGTGAAATATCATTTTTTTTTATTCTTAGATCGGACTCGTTGTCTTCATCCCCGTAACTAAGGCCGAAACTACGGGTTAAGTGCTTAGAGTTTAGTTTTCTTTGATAATTATTTAAATCGCATTATATAAATGTCAAATACGTTAGTTCGAAAAAAAATTGTTCGGTAATCAAATCTAATTTGAATAAAATATTTAAATTAAATTGACATAATGATTGCTGAGAACTACAAGTCATTTTTCAACATCCTTTCTTGTTAGTATTTTTGATTCATAATTTGCAAATAATTATTTTAAAATAAAAAATTTGAATTACTATCTTTATAAAAAGACGTAAATCAAAGTGCGAAATATCCAATTGTAATTCCATGCAAGATTCAGCGGTCAAGTAACGTAACGTTTTTTTTTTAATTAAGTGGCCGAAGGCTATGGCCGTTCTGTCACTGACATAATTGTTATGCACTGACTCTGACAGCTTTACGTAGACATTTTATTTTATGAAATTTCTGTACCGTTTTAGGATTTCTGTAATGTTCTGATTCTCTAGATACATATTATATTTAGATTTATATTTTATTTATTTATGCACTTACGTCGGATTTATGTCTGTGTGTGTTTTTAATAGGTAGGTACTACAAACTTAAATCACAAAATACAAAAATCGACCACATTTTTTTTTTAGATCCAAAACTCGAGCGATGCAGTTTACGCAAATAAACAAAGTTTTGACGACTTGCTAAAGAACTACAGTAAAATGGAATATAATATACAAAACTGCAAGACCAACAATTCTTGTTGAGAAGCAAATGACCCGCAGTCGAAATGTCATTCAGATTCATGTCGGTGGCATTGCCCGGACAATGTGAGGAATCACGGAACCGTACCAAACTATGATATAACGGACATTCGCGTACTATTGCGCACATAAGTGCATACACGCTCGAATAGAATGTGCTCGTCTGTACTTCAGAGTTCGTGTGAGGTCATGAAATTTTATAATGTTCTTAAGTTAAAGGACGTATATCATATTGTGTGGTTTTTGTTAACCGCCAATCAGGCTATTGTGGAATATCTTATGGTGTGTGTCTTAATATCGTGTGTAGCAGCCATTAGATAGTATGGAAACCAACGATTGTTATATACCTAACATTATAATAAGTATCTAATTTTATTGTTAGGCGTGAGTCTATTTATGATTGTTAGAATAGATACCTCGGATGTCTTTGTCATTGGAAAAACATTCGTATAATTTTTTTTGGCGTATGTGTGGGACGAGATAAATTAACTTCAAAATAAACCATGGTCGCAAAAAAATAACATGGGAAATTGCCATGAAAATTACAATTAGTGACTTTATGATACAAATAGGCCCATAAAACATGAAAAAAAAAACAACAAAAAAAACCGCTATAAAAATATTAGACTAAAAAGCCAATACAGAGCTTTTAAACGGTTGAGAACTCCACAAGGTGTACCGACCCGTAACTCCTGAGTCTTGAAGACATCTTATAAAAAGGAAGATACGGTCCGGAACAAACAAACGTATTGCAATGTCTTCGCTGGAATATACGACTTAGGTACCAGGCGAACATAAGTATAGTGGACATTCCTTTGTAATAAGTTGGAGTATCTTTTTAAGGTAAGTATTTTTATTCGGAATTCAAACGATAATAGGGTTACTTTTTGTGTGAACCACTGATTTGATACCAGGATCATAATTATATAGAAGCACAAGCGATTTTTTTTCTACGAGAATTTACAGTTTGACTTTTGCATTAATATTTAAAGGCTTAGAACAGAAAATGAACACCTAAAACTTTCTGCTACCGATGAAACCTTGGTTCAAACGACAAAAAATGTAGCTTCATGTACATATTTATAGAGTGGGCCATAATCCACCACGCGGGCCTAGTACAGGTTGGTGGATGACACATGTCTTCGAATTTTTGGTTTAAGGACATGTCGGTTTCCTATCAAAGTTTTCCTTCACCGTTTTGAGAGCGGTGGTGATGAAATAAATTCGGTACACAAAATTCGTAAGTCGGGGCCGATACCACTTGACTGGGCCACCACTACTCCATCCGATATCATCACGTACATCTGATGTAAAATAATTTATTTACTTATGATTTGCTCCTGCTTCGCATTCTTTTTACTACTGGAGACTAAATGTGTGGTTCATTCGTACAAACAACAAAATCTACTTAAATATTAATTTACTGTAACAAAAACTTTGCTGAACTGAACTCTTGAACTGCTCCCAAGAAGTTTTTTTTCCTAAATGAAAGTTACATTATGCCTGAATGGATTTATTTAAACGGTTACGTGAATTAATTTTCGATGACCTGGTATAGATTACAACTTACCGTTGTCAGTACCAAAGCAAATGTTTTCTCTACAAAAAAGATGAGAGTAGAACCACAAAAGAACAACTGACGTGGAATTAAATCTTAAAAACATTTAGTACATTGATGTTCACTTTTTTTTCTTTTATAAAGAATTTCAAAGGGGCCTTTGTATTCTGTCTTGACCTAGTCTAGGCTGAGACCATTAAATTCAGCTGATTTTTATCACCCGTTCTTCTCATATAAAAATCCCTGCAGTAATGACATTTAAAACTGATGTAAAGACTCGAAAAATCACTTTAATACTTTTGATAAAATGGGCGTAACAAAAATGTTTTTGCTTAATTTTCTTTTCTATATTTGAAAACTTCTAGTTACTGAAAGGTTTTGAATTGACAGTATGAAAAGAATCTTTTTTGCGAATCAATATTGTGAAGTACTTTCGTAATATAAAAATCTTTTTGACGATGTAATGCTCATAAAATATAATTTAATATCGTTATCAAATTGATATTTACAACTATATTTTATAAACTAGCACTTTGCCCGCGACTTCGTCTGCGCGTGTTTCTAATTTCGAACTCAGTAAATTTAATTCCAGCTCACCCTCCTTATAGGATACTTTTGGAAAATCTCTAGTAGTTTCAGAGCCTATTCAATACAAACAAACAAAAATACGCAAAAATATTAAATACTCGTACGTATACTTTATTCGATTGAGAGATAATTTATGCCAAGTTTAGAATTTATCGAAGCAAGCAGTAAATCCTTCCCTTAAAACTTAATCAACCCTTTTCAAAATTTAGGGGGTGTTTTCCGAAAAACCCAAGAATGGAGGGTAGTTTTGAAAAAAAAAATAGTGTCCATCTTTTTTATTTACTTATACTCACATTCGTACCAAGTTTCAAGTTTATAAACCCAAAGAATACGATTTTGCATACAAAGGTTTTCACCCCTTTTCACCCCCTTAGAGGTAGATTTTCGCAAAATCCTTTCTTTATGCTTACTTACATTATAAACTGCAAGTATCATCCAAAATTCAGGTTTCTACATTTAGTGGTTTAAAATCCTCCCCTTAAAACTTGAATACCCCTTTTCAGCAACTTGGGGGGTGATTTTCGAAAAATCCAAAAACACGTGTTTGATTAATTCTTATCTAGTATATAAATACTGATTTTCAAATTCATCAGCTCACGCGTTATGATTTTTCCATACAAACTTTAACAACCCCTAGATTTCCAATGGAGGGTAGTTTTAAAAAAATAATGGTGCTAATCTTATTTATTTACTTGTGTTCTCATTCGTGGTAAGTTTCAAGTTTTTAAACCCAAGGAATAAGATTTTTCATACAAACGTTTTCACCCCTTTTCAGCCCCTTAGAGGAGGATTTTCGCAAAATCCCGTCTTATTGCCAATCTACATAGTAGACTGCAAATGCTGTCCAAAATTCAAGTTTCTGCGTTTAGCGGTTTCGGCTGTAGTCGTGTCAAAAGAAAAACCCCTGTTCTTTTATATATATAGATAAACTGCAAGTATCATCCAAAATTCAGGTTTCTACATTTAGTGGTTTAAAATCCTCCCCTTAAAACTTGAATACCCCTTTTCAGCAACTTGGGGGGTGATTTTCGAAAAATCCAAAAACACGTGTTTGATTAATTCTTATCTAGTATATAAATACTGATTTTCAAATTCATCAGCTCACGCGTTATGATTTTTCCATACAAACTTTAACAACCCCTAGATTTCCAATGGAGGGTAGTTTTAAAAAAATAATGGTGCTAATCTTATTTATTTACTTGTGTTCTCATTCGTGGTAAGTTTCAAGTTTTTAAACCCAAGGAATAAGATTTTTCATACAAACGTTTTCACCCCTTTTCAGCCCCTTAGAGGAGGATTTTCGCAAAATCCCGTCTTATTGCCAATCTACATAGTAGACTGCAAATGCTGTCCAAAATTCAAGTTTCTGCGTTTAGCGGTTTCGGCTGTAGTCGTGTCAAAAGAAAAACCCCTGTTCTTTTATATATATAGATTAATATTTATGTTAAAATCTTGAAATAAAATTCTACTAAAGAAGCCAAGGCCGATCGAATTTCAAAAAGATAGAAAACCGAGATGAATTTAACATCGAGCACACAGGAAATAGAAAGAAAGGTTCTTTCTGATTTTTTTTTCATTTTTTAGAACATCAACTTTTATTTTCTTTGCCATACAGTTTATTTCATAGTTAAAATAATTGCTATAGGATCGTGTGACGGCAACAGCCATAAACAAATTGATTCTAGGAAAGCCACACTCTATTGTCGGTGGCTGCCTAATAGTAGCCATACACCATCCTGCCTATGTGAACGATAGATTTGACGATTGCAATTGTTTCAAATCGGCAGTTCGTCCATATACCCCATACACCATCCTGCCTATCGATACGATAGATTTGACACAACTTCAAATCTGCAGCAGTGATGCCAACTCAGCAACTAGATCTAGCTATTATTCGGTGACGACAGCTACAATTTCTAGCACCTTTTCATTTCATCATGAGACTATCGAAATGAGATAAAAAAGTGGTGCAAGCGATTTTCGACCTTATCGACATTTAAAATTTAGTTTGTTTTTCTCACATTCTCATTCGTTTACATTGCTCCTTCATTAAAATCCGGTGTTTGCATCTTTGTCAATAAGGTCGAAAATCGCTTGAAGGTCGGAAAACATTTGCTTATCGATAGCAAGTTAAAAAAAGTGGTGCAAGTGATTTTCGACCTTATCGACATTTAAAATTTAGTTGGTTTTTCTCACATTCTCATTCGTTAACATTGCTCCTTCATTAAAATCAGGTGTTTGTATAAATGTCAATAAGGTCGAAAATCGCATGAACCTTTTTTTAACTTGCTTTCGTGGTCCCTTGACACCTCTCTAGTTTTCAATCGTATTTTGGTTTAAAATAAAATGAATTACACTTTTTTTTACAAGTGTACATGCGATAAAAGTCTCAGTTTTCCTGGTAAGGCCACGTTCACATGGGGTGCTATGACAGGAAACCTCCAAGTGCGCCCGTGGACTGGAGTTCCCTCTCGGATACGTCCGGGGGGAAGACCAGTTTTTCGGGCCGGTGCACCCTGGGATGCGGGCAAAAACTCTTCCTTAGGCACTGTGTGCCTAAGTGGTCTCTTTGCCCGTATGCGAATAGCCTGTCGTGTGGATGCTCCAACGCGTGTCCCTCTGATCAGCAGAGGGCACAGCGGCGGAGCGGGCTTGCGGACGGTGAGTGATGGGTAGCTCACCGTCCGACCAAGGACCAAGCCCGGGTCGGTGGCGCGTCGTGTTTCGCGCTAAATGCCTGCTGGGGTCGCGGGTTTTTTCTTAACCCAGGTTACCGTGGCCCCGGAACGTAAAGGGCATAGGATGGAACACGGGTGGATTTTAGTCAGTAAGAGTCTGACAGTCCCTTCCGACCTACCCAGAGCGGGAGGACTCATTTGATGATTTTACCACCTAAAAAAAAAAAAAAAAGGCCACGTTCACATGGCGATTATTTTCCCGTATCGTGCCACAAGTTACACTTTTAGCTTTTTTTCTAGCACCTTTACAAAAATTAGCTAACTAACTATGAAGTTACTAAGATGGCATCACTGCTGCCGATTTGACGTTGTGTCAAAAGGATTTGATGACCTATCAAAATTGGCATGTCATGCCATCAAATTGGCATTCCACGCCCATACACGGTCAATTCTATTTGATCAAATTGGCAGTTTTATGCCGATTTGACAAATAGGCAGTATGGTGTATGGCTACCATTAGGTTTAATACCAGTGCTCGGTTTATTTAGCAGCACAAACAAGACTGACGTCGACTTGACGCTGTGACTTTGTAGACCTGGTACAATATGGGATAGTAAAGGACAACCGGTTTTGGTATCAATAAAGTCAGCAAGGTCCTTGTTGCACCTTGTTATACTCAAGTAGTGTATGGTTGAATACGTCAGGTGCTATTCACTCAGGTGCATGCCGATGCAGCGGTTGCCCATACGAAATATACCTCTTATTTTACGATATTATCATGTCTTAAATCTAAACTATTTTTAACGTTACCAAATTTATCTTCCGAACCTGGTCCAATTAAAATGAATTCTCTGTTGCCTGTTAATTTCATACCTGAAGGTTGATCTATTTTTGGTCAAAGAATCACTATTAATATCCAACGTAGCTATGTTAGCAGCTTTCTAGACTATTTTCACGTTGACAACAGTGTGGATGAATAAAATTGACACGTTTTATTATAGGTATTCATTTATTATGGTTAACAGTAGTTTGTACTTGTATCATCATTATCAATATATAATGTTCTCACTGCTGGGACACAGGCCTCCTCTCTGTGAGAGGAAGTGGGCCATAATCCACCACGCGGTCCCAGTGCGGATTGGTGGATGTCACATGATGTCTTCGAATTTTTGGTTCCAAGACATGCTGGTTTCCTCACGTTGTTTTCCTTGACTGTTTTGAAAGCAGTGGTGATAAAATAAATGTAAAAAAGGTAATGCGCCTGGTGGGGTTCAAACCCACGTACAACAACTCGTAAGCCGGAACCGATACCACAGGCCCGCCACTGTTCTCTGTTTGTTACGTAAATAGTGTTACGCAAACAGAGATAGACTTTTCATTTGAATCAGTAAAAAATCCTAATATACTTATATATATTATCATTCGACGTTGTGTCCTCTACAATACCCATTCCACCATAAAGTTGAATCTTTAGATTACCATCATCCAGACGTGACCAAAGTACTTCTATTGCCACAAATAAAAACACGACCTTATCTTTTCAGAATTTAAATACAGTGTCAAAGTGATCAAGCAACATGTTTTTAAATATTTTTGGAACGAAGTTCCTTATCGCGCGTTGTGAAAAGGTTGTGGAAAGGGGCTAGACGGAAAAGATTCTTACGAAAAGTTGTCACGACACTTTTTTGTTTTTTTGTTGAGTGTATACAGTAACTTCGTTCCATCCGGGTGTCCCTTGACACCTCTCAAGTTTTTTTTTTCGAACAACTTCCTATTCTATTTTGTACAAAAACAATTTGTTGGGATGGAAGTTTAAAGACATGTGGCACCTATCATCCATAGTTTTCCATTCCAGAGTGACGGTGAAGAATGGACGAAACACTTGATGGACAGTCTCTTTAAATAATAAAAAAAAACACTGCTATATATAGCTACTGAAACACATAAGTTATCACTTTTTCATAACAATAGATATACAACTTCGATTACTTTCTGCGGAAGTGTGTACACTAGTTGGTGCAATAAAAAATGCCACTTATCCTGGCAATTCCCGTATGCAAGCCCGATTGTTCGCCAGTTTTCCGTGCCCAGCTGGTTCGTATTAAACCGATAAATATTCATTATGAACTTGCTTAATTTCGTACAACACTATTTTACTATTTCACTAATTTAAGCTTAACGGGCTCTTGTGGCCCAGTATTTAGAATTGACTTTGGATTGGTTTTTGTGGGTGTTGTAGTTTTGGCTTCACCAGCTTCAATTCGAAAATTATCCCACAGGAACATAAAATCGGGATAAAAACTATCCGTTGTGTTTATCCAGGTTATAAACTATCTGTGTACCAAATTTTTGCCAAATCCGTTCTTGTGTGAAAGTGGTTTTTGTGTGAAAGCGTAACAAACATACCTAAATACACATACATACATCCTCACAAACTTTCGCATTTAAAATATTAGTAGGATGTGTCAAAATATCGGTATTTTTGTGATAAAATTATATAAATGAGTTTTTCAGATACGTTGAGTTTTACTCATATGATTATTTTTGTGAATATTTGAGTGTCAATACAAATTTCATCAAGAATATTATTTTCATGAGAGTCATCGTAATATTTGTAATGTTTTTACGTGCCCTGTAAATATAGACGGCGTAAATATTTACCATAGTTAGTGTTGGGAAAAATAAAAGTAAGCATTTCTAAAATTAAAAATAAACTAAACTCAAGAGCATCGAAAGATTCATCCTATTTGCTGAAAATTAGTAATGTGCTTAACTCTGGCCAAGGAATAAACCAGACCGTGGTTCAGGGGTATAGTATCAACTAGTCGTTTTTGAAAACTCTTTGAAGAGGCTGTGAGCTAGGATTTAGACTTAAAATAACAGAACTTTCCCATAATATGCTTAGGTATTATTATGTGGATTCACTCTTCCACTATTCTCCGGGACAAGTCGAGGTTCAATGTCTCGGCGCTCTTCTGGTGTTTGCCACTGTTGAGCCTGACTCTCAGGAGTTGCAGTGGTTTGGGAATAGTGTGGTGGGTTTGTCTCAATAGTAAAAAAAAAAACTTAAGTATGTGTTCAGGCTTAATTCAAATGATTACCTACTACTAGGTGATTTTCTAAAACCCACTTAATATGATATTCAATACTTTGAGATTATGTTTATTATCCTACCTTCATATTTGTAATTCAGACGTAGTATACATACCGAGACAGAGAACCTGAAAATTAGAAAATTGCTTTACCAATTTGCAGATTACTTTCGCTACAATGAAACAATTTGATATTTAGTTTCCACGTAGGCGTATGATAAATGTTTATTTATCTCAGGGCTTAGGTCGTATTTCGTGCTTATCTGGGATTAACACTGAATGAGCCCTATATTAAGATGCTGATCGATTTAACATTCACGTAACATGACATCGGTCATTCGGCCTTTTAAATTTTGTTGAACTGAACAACGAACAGAGTATAGAGCCAAATATCGCTACATCATACTATCGAACGCTCTAGTCGATAGTTGTCATTTTTTTTAACTTCATGAAGATGTTAAACTTTACATTCGGCTCGCCAAAAAAGCTCGCCAGAACGCTGTGTAGAACGCTAACTAAAACGCTCTCGTTTGTTTTTTTGTAATGTAACATTCGCACGAATGCCCATTACAATATTATCAGTAGGTACCTTTAGTTTATTGACTTACTAGCTGGGATAACATCCAAATTCAGATCTCACCAGTTCGTTGACAACTCTGTGAGGTACTCGTGGTATACAACGCTCGGTCAAGTCGGGCCCAGTTGGTGATGTAGATGTAGGTGAGCTACACATTACACGGTTTAGAATTTAAAGTAGATTTTCAGTTCTTAAAGTTAGTGAAATCGGTTACCTAGGTATTCGAAATAAATTAATAAGTTTTTTTTTTTTTTGAGACCAACCGCAGAAATAAACTAGACTTTATAACCACTTCCAAACGAGATTTTGAGGGCACGATTGGCGCAATGCTTGAGCGACTGGACTGTACTGCGTGTCGCGGGTTCGATTTCTGCACGGAGCAAATATTTGTATGATCTACAAGTACCTAGTTGTTTCGGGTCTGGGCGTTGGTGTATGTGAGATTATATGTTTGTAAACGCACCCACCAGAGGAGAAATTCTTAGTGCGGGGCAAAGTGTCAAAAAACTTTTACCGTTTCGAAACAATACAGGAAAGAACAAGTAGGTTCGTTAAAAATACAGTAAATAAAGACAGCTCAAAATAGGAAACCCACTGATGTGTACACATAACCGACCACACAGATAAAATACATAGATACAAAGTTATAGTACACTGTCGAGTGAAAGTATAAAAAATGCTCTCTCAAGGAAAGTGTTTGGTCCGGAAAGGAAATTGAAAATCCGGTTTGTTCAGTACTGTTGCGTTCTACAGCACTACAGAATATCATAAGTGTAGGGGCGAAACAAGCTCTTTCAGTTGAGGTGGCTCGAGTTCAAATATTTGTGAAATATAGGAAAAGAGATCGTGTCCATTTGGATTGAAAAAAAAAAATATATTATAAAAATAAAATAGCGTATAAAATTGACATGATAAGGCATCCTCTGTAATCCTCGGTAAAAAGAGTAACATTACTTTTGCAATACATATTTTCATATAAAGTTTCCAAGAAGTAAGCTGCCGTTCAAAGGAAAATACTTCACACGCCGCCGCCGTGCTTAAATAAGGCAGTATATTGTGATACGTCGTCAAGGTCCAATTTCCTTTGAAGCTTATCTGGAACATCTTTGTTTGTGACTAGAAAAAATATCATCTTGCTACCTGATAGATAGAAATCTTTTTCAAACACTGCAAGAGATTTTTCATGCGATTAGACTTCTACTATTTACCTGAGTCAGTATTAAACCCACATTAACTTATTTTTTTTATATTTGTAAACTATCTTTTCATCCAATACTAGATAGCTTTGTTTTTAGGTACAGACGCCAGCATATCAAGCTGTCACAATCTGTCAAATTTCTTTACTAGACTTTCAACCTTATCACAATGGTAGAAAGTTAATGTTTGATTGGTAACATTTGACAAATTAGGGTAGGCTGACCGGTAGGCTGGCGTCTGTACAAATATCTAAAAATAGGTACTAGTCTCTTCATTCAAAATTTAGAAAACCGTAGTAAAAACTTTTTCCATAAAATGTGACCGCCTTCAAAAACAACCACAAAAAAGTGTAAAATAACCTAAAAAACTTTTCTTTCGGAAGTCGGTGACTTTTTGATTAATTTCATTGTCTGATTTGCCACCGACTTCCGAAAGAAAAGTTTTTTAGGTTATTTTAGACTTTTTTGTGGTTGTTTTTGAAGGCGGTCACATTTTTTTGGAAAAAGTTTTTATTTCACTCTTTTTAGTTTAAATATTCAACCAAAATTCTTGTCAAATAGATCATCTTCTTACATGTGCACTAGAATTTTGTAATCCGTAGCACCGGTAATAACATCGATAACATCTCTTTCATTCCCTATCTCAAAAAATACTGAACCGAATTTGATGAAACTTGCAGTATTCCCTAAGTTGAATGATACCCAGTACAACAAAAAAAGTTTGTATGTACAATTACTTAAATCGGACTTGTAGTTCCGGAGATATACAAACAAAATTTTCTTACTTGAGGAGTTGTCATCATCATCAGCTCAGCTACATGAGATGATGATTTCCATACGCAAGTACTTGAATTACTTCATAAGATTTGCGAAAAACTATGTGTCAGCCAATAAAATTTGAGGGTTGCCCTCGATTTCTCCAAGATCCAATCATCAGATCTTGAAACGGTGACAATGGGACCACACGGGAAGCACCGGCTTTCGAATAAAAAAAGAATCATGAAAATCGGTTCACCCAGTCGCAAGTTATGAGTCACAGTCGAATTGATAACCTCCTCCTTTTTTTTTTGAAGTCGGTTAAAAATAATTTGAATTCCTACAGACTGCAAATCAAGTAGAACCGCATAAAAATGTCTTCACAGTGCTGTCAGAAGTTGAATTTGAGTTCAGTTTGATGCCGTTTTAAAACATTTCAGTTTAGGCAGTGATCCGGCCGCCGCAACGAGTAACGAGTGGAACTAGAAATTATAAAAGAGTTGACGATCAGCGGGAAATGAGTGTAGTTTCGATAGTTTTGTCGCAGGCAATGATATTATAAAGTCGCAGGGCTTTACTCGCGCCACTTGCCCAGTCCTCTCCTCTGTAAAGAAATGATCAAGCGATTCGAGCGAGTATCGCTGAACGAGTATCGCTGAGCGAGTTCTTTTTGAAAGGTCGTCGCTCAGCGGCAAAACTAATAAAGCGAGTTGTCGCCGGCAGTGTGAACAGTCAGAGAGCAACTAATTTATTTATGCATCTCTTTCGTTTACACGGATTGTACATTCATTGTGCGAGAGAGAAAATCGCCGATAGTTTTTCGTTTTCTCGCCACTGGTCGGTCGCTATACTCAATACTTAGCGTCTCATCGTGACTTTGAAAGGACAAACGTTTATTTTGATTCTGATTCTGACAAAATAATATCTATGATGGATCACTAGTACACAATGCACATTCGTATCAGTTCATGCAACATTCAAGATATCCGTTATTACATAATGTATGTATTTAATGTGATAGGTACAGATAAAGATGTCACTAAATGCATGTCAAAAATGTTGTTATTTTCAAGAACAAACAGATTTATTATGATTGTCTTGTATTTCCTTGGTTATGTTGTTAGCCAATGATATTATAAAGAAAGATACGCCATGTTCATACTAAATGGCGGTCAGATTTCGTTGCGTTGTTACTATAAGTACTAACTTAAATATATGTACAGTAATTTATAACTACGATAGCTAGTTTTTGTGTGTTGCGCTTGAAGTACAGTCCACACTACACTAGAGACTACTATAACCCGACTTATGACGGATGCTATTTGTCTCTGTCACGCAGCAGATTGCCATCCTATTATCTATCCTTTTCGAACCATTACGTCAATAATACGAAATTTATTTGAAAATGAGGAATAACTCGTAAAAAAAATACAAAATTTATATATTTTTAATAGACTTGCTTATGGTATGTCACTCCACAACTCTTATTTTTCTTGGCACCATAGTTTTTGCACTTTCTGAAGACGTTACCTCGCTCGCTGTTGTAATCCGACTAAATCAAGGGTGCAACAATTGTGTTACATTCTCCTCAACATTTTGTGCGTGCTAGTGCGATATCTACCTCTTTTTATTTATAATATCATTGTTGTTAGCAGTTTTGATAATAAAGAAAGTCAAGTATTCAAGTGACATGATGACTATGTAATTTTCTATACACTATGTACCAAAACATATTTTTTTTTATTTTATTTGCTATGGTTGCGTACGAGTTCGCTATTTAGCTTACAAGCAAATATGAGACCTAAGATGAAGCGAGCTTATCCAGAAGGGACTGAAACTCCCGCGCATCGACGAAACACAGTAAAACTGTTTGACCCTGGACTCTGACAAGAGGGGAGTTCAAAACCAAATATACAAGAAGTAAAAATAATAATTAAGAATTTAGGAAAGGCTGCCATTTTAACATGAAAAAACAATGTTTTTTACGAGCTTGCTACATAAAGAGCGATATCCCCATTTTTCACGAAAAGACAATTTTTTAATGTAGATTAAACACAGTCGGCTGGTTCTTCTCCTCAGAGTAGTCAGGTACGAAACACCGGCCCCATTAAGCTTTAAAAATATTTATTGTGACGTGTAAAAGTGTTTTTTATAACCAACTTACAAAATAAATATCATCATTTATCATTTATCACATTGTTTTTTAGACAAAAATACAGCCTCTCATAAGAGAAAACACATCACAACAGACCTCTCCAATACCTTCATACGGAGATAACAATCTTTTTAAATTAACAGATCGTTGTAAAAGATTTCATTTGGCGTCGTTTCCTCTTCGAGAGAGAAGAGAGGGATTCTTATCAGAAGCATAAAACCATGCTTATTTTCCTCTTTATTTTAATACTCATTTTAAAATAAAACTATGTTTTCATACCAAGGCTGATTCTTTTTGACTTGGTATTTAAAAAAAGATATATTGAGTGTTTACAACTTTGTTTCACAATTTCGCCCACGCTGAGAAACAAACTGTGCAACATATTCTGAAAATGAAACAATGGACTGCTTCGGTCGTGGCGTGGTTTCTAAGTTTTTTCCGCCTGCAAAGATTTTGGCGTTAGTTACGTTCGTACACAATATCCGTTGTTTTATGATCCGAAACAATGTATATAATTATATCCATGCAGGAGGGGAGCAAGAGCGTGGGAGTATGTGTGGGCGTGTTGATGAAAGTGGTGACCATCATCGTTTCTTCAAGCAGGTTCCATCAGTTCCATGGGATCAGTCAGTGGGTGATCGGGCAAGCCAGTAAAATGTCGGTTTACTTACAAATCACAGACACGTATATTCGGCATGTTCACAGGATATTCACAATGCAGATTTACTTTTAGATAATTTAGCAATAAGGTTTGGATGGTGAACGTGACAGTTTCGATCGTCCGCTTGCAACCAAGTCTGTGGCGGGAATCATTGCATTATTCGAATAGAGCATTCAAAAATCGACTCTGCCCACGTGTTTTGGCGGGAGAACAATTAGCGCCATCACACGGCGTTCACAGTACAACTCGATCAACCAATAGGAATTCAGTTACATGTTTGCCAACATTAAAGAAATAAAAAATAGAATTCTTATTTTGATAATGTTGTTATCTTGAATTCCAAATTGGAAAATGCTCGCGACGACATACTTTGATTAAAAAAAAAAAAAAAAATTAAAGTAGGTAGGACAAAAAACCCGACTGCGTAAAAAGTTATTTAAAAAATATGTACAAAATTAACTTAAATAAAAATAGTTTTAAATTCTGTTAAGCAATAATAAGTTTTATTATCGATAAATGTTACCGTAAAAGCTCGAACTACGGTAATATAGGTTAAGTTTGGCATTTTTTTTTTTTGCTTATGGCAACAGTGTTAATTAAATACCAACTATTTCTTTTTTTTTAAACATAATTAGTAAAGAAGATAAATTAGGGAACAATAAACAATTATTTAAAAGAACTTTAAAAGATTTAGTTTTATTCGATATTGATTTACAACTATGTAAACCTAGTATTTTTTTGTCACGCTACCTTCATTGCATTTGTTTTTTTTTTCTACATTCAGATGGTCATTATTCGGCGCCAACGACTAGTCTTGCCGCGTCTCGTGATCGAAAAGGTCGAACTAATCTCTGGTTGTCGCGATTAATAATTTAGTAAAGGTATTAGTAATTGTCAATAATTGTAAAATTATTTTAACCAGTGTTCTAACATTAAAAGTGAATACAGACGTGATTTTATGTCGTTTGATGTCGCTAACAATGTGAATTGTATTTAAGAACTATCGGTGAGTACCTACACTTATTTTTATTGGCTTGGTTCTCATCATCATCCACAGCCTATAATGCTCACACTGCTGGGACACAGGCGTCTTCTCTTTGAGTGAATCGATCACAATACACCACGCAGGTCCAGTGCGGGATGGTAGATGTCACTATGTCTTCGAATTTGATGGTTCTAGCGCATGCTAGTTTCCTCACGATGATTTCCTTCACAGTTTAGAAGGTAGTGGTGAGGAAACAAATTTCACAAAGTAATGCACCAGGCTGGGTTCGCACCCACGACTCGTAAGTCAGGACAGATACCACTGGGCCACCACTGCTCCCACTAGGGGGTATATCCATATAATTTTGCCGTCCGTTAATCTTTCATTTCTATTTTCTCATACGTTTATTAGTGTTCTCTTCGTTCACTGTTTATTAGTTTTTATTCCGTAAAATGATGTCTCAAAATGATGACGCATCTGTAGTGCTACTTTGTAATGTGTGTTGTGTTGTTTGTGCGTAGTGTTCAAGAACCTCCTTCACCGACGACGCGCGACGTGACGGTAGAACAATTTTTTTTTTATAAATCGTTGTTTCTTTACGGTTCGAATTTCAAATGTGACTTTAAAATTTTATGGGATTGATTGTTTGTAGTGAATTTATATTTTTGTAAATACGTCCACGATATTGGAGGAATGAAAATGGGGCATTCTTTTTTTAAATAGTTTAATTTAATGACGCGAACCATGAAACAAGGCGAGAGTTAAGTGTTCCAGCCATAATGATATGTGAAATAGATCAAGCTGAGGGTTACAACAACCATGCTTGTATAACCAAGGAGGGTCGCCCTTCGCGGATATTACTACGTCGGAAACAAAAACGCTGTTAAACAACTCGCCGAAACGAACACGTTGGCAGCAATACGTGGGAAAACAAACCGACCGTCCTACGTATTACAATTGTAAATCATCTGCATCGTAAGATCATGTCTCTTGGTACGTAGGGCGTCGGCTTGGAACAAACGTTGCCTGAAAACGTGAGAAACGTAAGCGATGGAAACGTAGCGATGGGAACGCATGACGTGAGTACCAAGCATGGCGAAGTCCTCAGGGCCTACCACGACATCTAGCGTCATCACATTCTAACAAACATTTCTTTAGCTTTAAGACGCTGGTGATCACATAGCTCTTTATGTGCTGTAATTCAACTCTCGCGCTGGTTTCTAGGTCACCAATCATTTCCATTCATTCGATTAAATCCTGAGGGTGATAAAGGGTTCTAGAACTGTCTAAGTTCTTTTTTATTCTTAAACACATTCGTTTATAGGCAGTAGGAGTATACTGGTTGTGTTCCTTCAATTGCCCTTTACGTTCCAAGGTTACCGTTACCCGTTTGGACAGTTGCGCGACCAGGGCAGGTGTTGGCGTTCTATGCGGTGAGCGTCTCCAAGGCCGCTGGGTCATGAGGTGGAGGTTATCCTCTCCCTCTCATATTCCACCTCTTCCTTTATAAGCAAAACTGTTTTGCAGAAGAACGAACAGGCTGCTTCCCAATCCTCTTGGCCCTGTTACATGGCCTCGGCCAATAAAGCAACAGAGGTAAGGCAAAAGAGTTCACCCCCGCATCTCCTACGTGAGTCAGTGGTTGGCCTATAAGCAGGGCAAATCTTCACTTCACCCGGCCGACGCGGATCCTCCCGAAACATTCGTGCCCGGTCAAGACCTCTGTTAGGCGGACCGCATAAGTCACACTTTTTTTATCGTGGTAAAATCATCAAATGAGTCCTCCCATACCGGGCCGGGCCGGAGGGACTGTCAGACTTGTACTGACTAAAATCCACGGTGTTCTTCAATAGCCCTTTATGTTCCGGGGTCACGGTAAAGGAATAGCGAAGTCCCGCGACCCCGGCAGGCTTTGGCCCTCTGAGAGGGGGCCCCGTCATTTTGCTGACGTTCTTTGAGGCGCTCGTAGAACACGATGCGCCGTCGACCCGGGCATGGTCCATGGTCGGACAGCGAGTTGCCCTTTACTCGCTGTCCGCATGCCCACGCCTACGGTGGCCGGAGATCGCCTGCCGACGTCCGACGCCGTGGGCGTCTACCACTGCAGTTGGGGCGGAGGGAGGACGCTGTCCTCTCCTTCTTGCAGCCCGCCTCCTCCTTCGCGAGCATTACTGCTTCGCAGAAGGAGGCGACCGCTTCCCACTCCGTCTCGCCCCGCAGCATGGCTTCGACCAATGCCGGGCGTGAAAGGTCTCCGCCTATCGCCTCCGTGAGGACATGGCGGTGCACTGCCCAAGCGGGGCAATCCTGCACCGTATGCTCCAGCGTGTCCTCCGGGCAATCTTCGCAGTGGTGACACCTGGGCGTCTCTTCCCTCCCTATCCGACACAGGTACCTCCCGAAACTTCTGTGTTCGGTGGGACCTGTGTCATCCGATAGGTCAGGACGCCGCCGCCGTGACGTCTCTCCAGCCACTCCTCAAAGAGGGGTATTAGCGCCGCGATTGCGGCGTGCCCGAACCTCGGTTGCGGCAGTCGTTGTCTCCAAACTGTCCTGAGATCGCGCCGGACCTCTTCCCGTCGCGCCTCCACTTGTCGAGGCAGCGGGAAATCTCCCGGCGCTGTGCCTCCGCGCGCCACTCATAGACGCGCTGGAGGCCCAGTCGCCTCCAGATCAGGGCACCAATCCGGCTAGGAGGTTGGCCGATTCGCCGGCGATCGTGCGGTATCCTCGGATCTTCCGGATAAGAAAAGCGGGCTAAAAAAACTGCAATCTCATAATAACAAACAACTTTTCACACCACCGGTATAAGAATAAAGCGATCACCAAGAATAGAAGCTCACAAACTTCTGCTCAAATCATAGGGAAAACTGACGCGAAAATACAAAATATATGTTCAGGGAACTCCATAAAGCAGATGTTGCTTTATCTAAAATGGCTATACGCACTCGTCTCCCCAAAATAAGTTTGGCTACAATCGACTTACGGGGATTATTGAAAGTTTCTGATAGTTCGGAAATCTTTTTCTACTTATATACGTGGCTTTCAACCAAAGTTTTCTGCTTTTGTAAGAAACTTCGGGATGATGCCTATTAGCGGCCGGGATCACTTATTTTGAGGGCAACATAATAATTTAAGTAGCTGAACTTTTTTTCGGGATATTTTTGGGTCGTGTAAATGAAGTTTGTTTGAGCCCGTAATTATGTTTTAAGAGTTTTTAAGAAATTATGTCCTAGTAAATTAGTGATTTCAAATTCTGAATTTGACACTAATATAAATTTTGGATAAGATATTCATTGTATAGTTACTCATAGTTATGTACCTTATTCCTTTTCTTAGTATTACAATTTTAATTAAGTGAGAAAAAAGAACACTGGCCAAAGAAGCTACTAAAAAAAAATACCTACTTTAGTTCATCAAGACTATTTAATAAAATATTCAAATTCTAAACTTTACTACTTTATGATATTTTATTACCAAGACGTTTTTAAAGTTGATCATTCGGTGAGCAAAAAAATCTAAAAAGTAACTCTAAAAATCTCTAAACGGATACATTTCATGAGCCTTTAATACCATAGCAGGTACGAGGCAATAATTTTTACTTAAAAGTTTAATGAAATTTATGGTATACATGAAAATTTATCGCATAAGCTTCTCTCAGCCAATTTTGAAACACCGACTAAATGTTGCTTAATTAATGTTTAGAGTATTATTTCTATATCAATATTGAATAGAAACTAAACTAGTGCATAATAGTTCTGTAGATTATTAAACTAGTTAAGCTTTCCTTTATTAAAAAGGGAATATTAAAATTTAAGAAGGAATATGAATAATATCATGAAGAGCAGTGGTGGCCCAGTGGTATAGGTACCGACTTACGAGTTGTAGGTCGTGGGTTCGAACCCCGCAAGGCGCATTACTTTGTGTAAATTATTTCATCACCACTGCTCTCTGGATTATGGCCTGTGTCCCAGCAGTGGGAACATTACAGGCTGATGATGATGATTTAAATTCATTTCATTCCAAGGTCTCTATCATCAGTTAGATGTAATTTAGATTGGAATCGAAAGAATCTATATTTAATTTGGTACTGACTGTTGTTTTATTTTTAAAGAAAACGATTACCGTACCAATTTATTACGACCAATTATGGATGATTGTAATACCTTCACGCAAAAAGTACTGAACTAATTCAGATAAATAGGTAGTTTATAACTCGTTTTCGTGGTATTATCAAGAAAAAGCTCTGAGCGTACAACGCCTATGAAGGGGGTCCCCCTCAGAAGGCCAAAGCCTGCCGGGGCCGCGGGACTGACGAGCTACCGTGCTGCCGTACCTTTCTTTTTTCTCATGGATGTAGGAAAAAACTGCAAAACGCAACCGTTCAATGTTTACATACTAGTTAGCAAAATGGCAAAATAATGATAGATGCTCAAACGGGAATACAATCGTTGCTCTAAACATACTCGTACGTGCTCTTAAATTTTTAAAACGGGTTTACCACCATTTTCCGCTACATCCACATTCACAACAATAACCAAAGCACAAAAATAAAATACACTTCAAATAAATCGCAACCAAATTTCATTCCACAGTCCACTTTACACTAAAACAACGTTCGCCAACATACGCCAGTAAATCGCAATGCTATCAAAATCTTCATACGTTTCAGTCAATAATACGCCCCTGTCTGGCACGGTATTCGTACATAGCACCAACGGAAATTGAATGCGAACTATCGAGTATGGACAGAGCTGACATGACGCCGATGGACGTATACATTCAACTGACATATCTGTCCATCAGTTTGGACAAAGACAGCCATCTAGCGTCCGAAACATCAAAGACTTGTTGACGTGTTTCAATTATGAACGAGTCGTTGTGATTGCGTTACTAACTGTTTGTATACATATAGGTGTGTGTTTTGATAGGGATTTGAATAGAATAGAATAGAATAGAATACTCTTTATTATGTACACCATACAAATTACAGAAAACATCCAATCGACAATCTTATAAATGGGGTGACACAATGGGCGGTCTTATCGCTAAAAGCGATCTTTTCAAGACAACCTTTGGATGGATTAGAAAAACAAAGGAGAAACAATACTGTAGGTAGTCTACGGTGTACAATTTACCAACAAACAAATATACACATACAAACACAAAATATATAAACACATGTTCATAATTATATATATACATTAATAATTATGGAACATCGCAAATAAACGTTCGAGTCACACGTTCAAGAGGAAAGGTAGTGGTTTTTGACCAGATTTTTAAAAGTGGACAAGCTTTGAGCGCACCTTACTGACAGGGGCAAGGCATTCCATAGACGTACTGCTTCGACGGTAAAAGATTTGTCGTAAAAACGGCTAGAATGCATTGGCATTTCCAGTTTCAGGTTTTCCGATGACCTCAGATATCTATTATGTGTGTCATGAAGGAACTTGAAACGTTCTTTAAGATAAGAGGGGGTTTTAGGATTGAACAGAATACTGTAAAGCTGAAACAAGATATGAGAATTCCGGCGAAGACGTATAGGAAGCCACTTGAGTTTTACACGAAATTCAGAAATGTGATCATATTTGCGCAGGCCAAATATGAATCTTATGCAAAAGTTTTGAAGTCGCTCAAGTTTATCAAGTTGTGCCTCAGTAAGATCAAGATAACTGACATCAGCATAGTCAAGGATGGGAAGTAGGAGGGATTGCGCAAGTGCAGTTTTAGTGGCAGTTGGAAGAAAGTTCCGTAATCGTCTCAAGGACTTAGCAGATGCAAAAATTTTGCGACTTACTTCTTGCAGCTGAGGACCCCAAGAAAGATGTTCGTCAATCCAAACCCCGAGATTTTTCACCTTCTTGCCTAAGGGTATGGCAGTCCCGTTAAATTGAATTTGTGGTAGCTGCAACCAGTTTATTTTGGAGATCATCCTCGAGCTGCCAACAACAATGACCTGAGTCTTCAACGGGTTTACCAACAACCCGTGCGCGTCACTCCACTCACAAATCGAAGCCAAATCCTTGTTTACAATATTGATAGCATCAGCAAGTTCTGATGGAGTAGCTTGCTTATAAATTTGCAAATCATCAGCATAAAGGTGGTAGGAAGAATGAAGTTTCGAAGAAATTGAATTAATAAAAGTTGAGAAGAGTAAAGGAGATAAAACGCCACCCTGAGGTACACCAGCAGAAGTATAACACCAAGAAGAGCTCGACTCTTCTATGCAAATACGTTGCCGGCGGCCATACAGGTAACTATGAAACCAGTCAATCGCTGTTGGAGATATGTTAAGCGAGCGAAGCGAGGCGAGCAGGATATCGAAATCTACGGTATTGAATGCATTACTAAAATCTAGTAAGCAAAGCACAGTCAGATTGCCTCTCTCCATACCCAGCCTTATGTCGTCCGTAACATTAATTAATGCTGTGGTGGTGCTGTGACCAGGTCGAAAACCGGATTGGAAGGGATTGAGCAGACTGTTTTTACAAAGAAAAACACTGAGCTGATTGTGGACAAGGCGTTCTAGGACTTTGGAAAGGAAAGGCAGGATGGAGATAGGACGATATTCTGAGAAGGATGTGGGATTGGATTTTTTCGGTAAAGGTACGATTTTAGCATCTTTCCACATTGAAGGAAAGACACCAGAGGATATAGAGTAGTTCAGGATATGGCATAGGACAGGAAGAATTTCATCGAGAACAGGGAGTATCATTTTCCGACTGACACAATCACCACCAACAGCGTTAGACGTTATTGACATTACGCTCTTCTTAACATCACAATCAGTGAATTGACTAAAAATAAATGGGGGGTGATCCGGAGTTGGAAGGTTTGAAAGATAGTTAATTGTAGCTGCTTTTATGGTCCCATTGCAGGGGGACGAAGATGAGAAGTGTTGATTCAGTAGATCAATATTTAAATTTTTTGGAATAGTTTCTGGGCGTGATTTTCCAACTCCCATGGATTTCAGAAATTTCCAGACTTTAGCTGGATCTTCATTTTCAACTGAAGTATGGATATGGCGTCGTTGAGCATCTCTACACACCTTATTGCAGTGATTGCGAGCATCAATAAGGCTTTCTCGGTTCGATTGCGTGGGCTGATGCTTGTATTTGGTTTTTGTAACAGCTTTTCTACGTATTGCAGCTCGAATGTCATCTGTGAGCCAAGGTGCTGGAAGATGTTTAATTTTAATAGCACGTATAGGAGCATGAACATTGTATAGCTGCACAAGGTTGTCCGTCAGCATGTTGACTTTGTCATCCATTGATTCGCTGCTGCACAAAGGAGTCCAATCAATGCTGTTAACATCTCTTCGGAGATCATCAACATTCATCCCACCAAAACTGCGCTGCAGGAGAATTTGAGGTTTTGCCTTAGGTGGGCGAATTTTGTATGAGAGGAATAATAGGTCATGATAGGAAAACATGTCAGCTGAGCATTGACCATGCTTACTGACATGTTGAAGAGAGGAAACAATGACAAGATCTAAGAGTGAAGGGTTACAGTTTGGAAAGTGGTGTGTGGCACTTAAAGGGAGAATTGATAGATTCGAAGATTCAATGATTGACCTCAGAGAAGAAGAGCGGGTATCAGTTTTCAATAAGCATGTATTGAAGTCCCCCAAGATTATTGTGTGACTGTAAGAGGGTGTTAGGTTCTCAAGGAGTTTTTCAAAGGAAGAGAAGAAGTTATTATGTGAGGAAGGGCTATAATAAACTCCCAAAAGGACTTTTACGTTATTCAGGATTACTTCTAAAAAGAGATGCTCGCCCGCGCTTCGCGGCGGTGGCTGTGCAGACATATCGACGATTGTAAAAGGAATGTGTGGACGTAAATATATGGCAACACCGCCACCACCACCACGCGCGCGATCATTTCTGATCAGTTGAAATCCTGGCAGGGAATAGGAGGTCGAAGGAAGACATGGTTTTAGCCAAGACTCCGAGACAAGGATAGCGTGGATGTTCTTACAGTCTAAATTTGCTAGCATGTCAGTGTAATGTGCTGGAATACTTTGGGCATTTATATGGACTACATTAAAATTCTTTGGTACATCAGAAAACCGAAATTCAAGCATATCAGAAAGAGATGGACTACTATCAAAACCACTACTATTGCGTGAAAATAAACTATCCGTGTCACTGCCGTCATTGCTGTCTGACATTGACACTATGTAAATATTATCAAATTATGTGACAAAAATAAAATTTAAAGATTTTTTTAAATAAATAAATAAAACTAAAAACTAAATATAGGTAGGTACATCCACCAGTATTGAGTGTTCAAAATAAGTAAAAATTATTTAAAAACTAATACTAAGTTTACAGTTTTATAAACCGTCCGAGTAACAGAAAATTCTAACTATTTATTCAATACATTACTACAAATTATGAAAAAAATAAAAATACATCACCAAAAACAATAAAAAGGGAACATTTCGTTCACAGTGTTTCTGAACGAAAACTTACAAGTGACGTATGACAGTTTGTATAGACAAATGACAGGCTGACAGATAAAGTAAAAGCAAGGTTAGAAAAATAGAAAATAAACTAAACCGTAATAAACTATTGTGAGAGAATAAATTATAAATAAAGGGTAGAGAAATTAAAATGATATCAGTGACAATGAGAGGGTATAGTTTAAATAAAACACAAAAGTGCTACCCGGACGGTGATTCTACGAATAAAGTGCACGGAATTACTTGTTCTTCATGGCCGCACGTCGAGGTTTTTTCGCTGCCGGTGATGGAGATGGCGGCGATGATAGTGCCGATGCAACCGGGGACATAGCCTTATCACTGACCTGCGGGATATTGAGGTCATGCAACGAACTAATTCGATGTCGGGACCCGTCGGCGCCAAGGACATAAATAACGCCCTGCTTCGTCCAGCAATTCGTTTCGCCAAACCTTTCCCTGGCAGACATGAACAGCTGATGCCTCGGTCTCGTCAAGAACTCTGATGCTGTGATGCCGGTGCCCTTCAGTTTTGTCTTGGCGAACCAGATACTGTCCCTAGTAGTGACATCCCGCAGCTTGCAAAGAATAGGCCTGGGCTTGCTAGTACCTGCTTGCCTGCCCATACGGTGACACCGCCTGATATCAGCAACAGTAAATTCGGCCAGCTTTAGATGACAGCGCACAACCTCTGCTACTACCGTTGCTGTGTCTTCCTTGGCCTGCTCGGTGACACCATGAAGCAGTATTATCTTTCGCCGTCCACGCATCTCCAGGTTGTCAAGGCCTTGTGCCAAAGCCTCCAACTGCTGCTGAAGACAGCCCAGCGCATCAACAATAAACTTCTTGAATGAAGTGAATTCCGAAGCCAAACTGTCTGTGTTACCCGCAGCCGGAGGATTCTTCAATTCTGCCTCAAAATTAGACATCCTGGTTTGGAATAGTGCCATCATTTCGGCCAGGGATACCTTTAGTGCTTCCATGATTAGATCCAACTATGTTTTCCTATGAAGATCCACTGTATTGTTTATGTGAGATGTTACTTGGAGATAACACTATACTGGTAGGTGCTTTATGTTAGCATGTATATATATGCATTAAAATTTAAAAATAAAAGCTAATTATAATTTTAATAAATATTTTAAGACAGAGCAAAAATTTTTTCCACCTTTCCTGTCAACTACCCACAGGGGAAAAAAAAAAAAAAAAAAATTGTTTTTTTTGGATTTGTTTTTTTTTTTTTTTTTTTTTTTTTTTTTTTTTTTTTTTTTGTTCTTCCTGCTCCGCGGCAATCTGTTCTAGGAACAATAATCCACTTCTTTGACTGATAAAATATCTGTTTTAGGTGTTATCTACGAGAGCTAAAAACCGTTGGAAAATTTCTTTCCAGCAAGCTCTCTCCTTGTCTTACTGTTAAAATCTTTTGGTAAGATTAGGGATGTCATGTCTTTTCAATCGGGTATGTTGGAGTCCACCTTTTCCACTCAAAGTCTGGGCAAGTTCATTTATGTGGGTTGTTAACTTTTCCTGGTACCTAAGGCTGCTTTGGGCTATTTCTTGCCGGACAGTTTTTATGCCGAGGTCTAGATACATGTATTTGTTGCTAATACACTGGGGGATGCCGAACATTGTTCTTAGTGCTTTACTCTGGAATCTTTCTAGTATGTCGATGTTGCTATTGCTAGCGGTTCCCCACAGCTGTATGCCATAAGTCCAGATGGGTTTGATTATTGTTTTATACAACAACATTTTGCTGCTATCATCTAGTTGTGAGTGGCGTCCGATTAGCCAGTTTAGGGTACGAAGTTTTCCGTCAAGTTGCTTTCTTTTGGTCCAGATGTGCTTTTGCCAGGTCAGTCTTCTATCTAAATGCATTCCTAAATACTTTGCATTATTTTCCTGAGGTATTATTTTGTCGTTTAATTTAACTGGGGGGCAGGTTTCTCTCCTGAGTGTGAAGGTTACATGAACAGATTTACTTTCGTTAGCTTTTATTCTCCACCTTTGAAGCCACAACTCTATTTCGTGTAGGTGATCTTGTAGTAGAAGTGAGGCTGTTTCTGGGTTTGTATGAGTGGACAGCAGGGCTGTATCGTCAGCATACGTCGCAGTTGATGTGTTGTCCTTTGTTGGTATGTCTGCTGTAAAAATTAGGTATAATATTGGGCCCAGTATGCTACCCTGCGGGACTCCTGATTTGATTTCGTGGGGTTCGGAGAATTCGTCGTTATACTTCACCTGAAAGCTTCTTTTATCCAGATACGATTTGAGTATGTGAAGAAAACAGTGTGGGAGCGTCTTTTTGAGTTTATGGACAAGTCCGTCGTGCCATACCTTATCGAATGCCTGGCTGATGTCAAGAAAGACCGCTGAGCAATACATTTTATTTTCTAGGCTTCTTTTTTTTTTTTTATGTTTTTTTTTATGATGAAGTTTTTGTTTGGTTTAGATGTAATGGGATTACGTTTAAAAAAAGTCGTCTAAAGATCATCCTGTAAATAAAAGTAAGTTAGTAATCCTGCTTGAAAACTATTAGGCAATGACTTTTTCTTGTGAAAAGAAAACGAAAAGCGTGGGTACCCTTCAGCTTAGAAGTCTTGTGATATCTTTTAGATATGGTTTTATCATCATTTTGATAGCAGTTATCACAGGAAACTATTTAAAAATAAATTGTAGGTTTTTGAGACTCAATAACAAATTATTTCTTCGCACGTCCCACAATAAATTCACTTTTATCAAAAATTTAAACCAGTATCGAATATAACGGAGCATTTTTTAATAAAAATTTCATAAAGTTAAGTCATAGATTAAAATAACGCGCTGAACAATACTTAGAAAGCACTACTCATAACATGAAGCTCATTGGTATTCAGGACGCGAACACCGACTGGAGCAAATTCTTAAAATTGAATCTAGGGTAGAACTCAGACTGTGATACAAGAACTAAGAATACAATGCTTCGGGATTTAAACAAACACTGATTTTAATTCTATAAAATCATATAAAATACCTACTTTTCGTGGTTTACCCAGACGTCCAAAAGCTTGAATAGTTCCACTGTGCGAATGATATGACCACCTGGAGGGGTATTACAACATCTTAAAAACCAGGCTGATTCCGGCGAGTGAAAGTGACAGAGCTATAAGTCGTCTAGCGCCATCTCATTCACTCACTGGAACAAGCCAGGTTTTAAGATGTAATACCCCCCTGAGGCGTTACCACGAGCTCTTAACGCGATCCAGTTTGGGCTGTGGGAAAAAGAGACAGAGCTATACAAGTCGTCTAGCGCCATCTTTTTCCCATAGTCTTAACTGTATCGCGTAAAGAGTTCTTGGTAGACCACCTGGTTTGAATCATCATCATCCATTTATATTGACATAGCAGATTTTTTTTGTATTATCATCATCTGCTTACCCTTTTATCAACTAAGTACTAGCGACCCGTCCCGACTCTTCACGGGTGCAATCTCTACTATAATTATTATGCATGTTCTATTTTTAAAATCCTTCCTCTTCAATCACTCTATCTATTGAAACAAACTAAATCAAAATCCGTTGCGTAGTTTTAGAGATCTAAGCAGACAGACAGACAGCGGTAAGCGACTTTGTTTTACAAAATGTAGTGATGTTGGAGTGGGTTTCAATCTTAAAAGTAATCTGGGGGCACGGCAGTGCCCTTGCCAAGGTGAGTATTTTTCATGAAGTCACTGCCTATCTGCAAGCAAGTTGTTATTGGGTAAAAATACCCCTAGCTAAGATTGGTTATCACGTTAGTAGTATTTGAATTTTCAGTTTTTTATCAGTAATTGCGTCATTTACCGGTCAAACTACATAATTACTTTTCACTCTATGTTTTCTTGTAATGAAGAAAATTAAACATAGAGACAAAAGTAAGCGCACAGTGAGTCGTAACACGATGATCAATGGCTGTCTTTTCTCTGTAGTGAAGTATTAAATTCTGCAATCTTGACATGCCTCAGCTTTGCTTGGCTTTGGTATTTCTTTCTCTCTTATATGATAACATAAGACTAACATAAGATAACATTTAGAGATATCTAAATGTATTGTTCACTAAAATTCAGACACCGCATCATAATCCTTAAAAAAACGCCTCACACACAAAATATTTAAATTTATTAAATCTGTAATTGCAACATTAACATACTAAAATTGTAAGCGTTTTAAAACTCTATTTATTTTAAAACTTACAGTTTTAAAATTGTGATTTCAACGGTTTACATTTTAAAGGCTTTGCTCATCAACTCATTTGTTGCAAATAGAATGATAATAAAGACTTTATTGGAAGCCATTAATTATGTTTGAAAAAAGTTAGGTTTTAATAATTTTGTTTTTATCCTTTTGCTTTTTATTTGTTTGGTTGATGACTTTTCTATTTACTTAAAAAATAATGTACCTCGTATTTTGGAAAAAAATATAACGAATTCCAAGAAGTTATTTTTACTGTTTTATGGCACAGAGTATTCTTAGAAAAGCTCTTTTTCGACAAAATCACAAGAAAGACAAAGCTTATTAAAACAACTATGTTCTATTATTTTTATTTATTTCTATGTATCAAACCTGGTTTTTCGTACTACCACAAAGATAAGGTTTGTGTAGTAACCAGCTAGAATTTTGATAAATGATGGACTAGCACGCCGCCCGTGACTTTGACCGCGAGAATTTCATATTTTGCCTTAGATATCCTAATTGGGGAATGAGATTTTCAAAAATTTAAACCACTAGTTTTATAAATTTTCCTAATAAGTAAGTTGACATTCGAAGTTTCAAGTAAATCAAAAGAAGCTTTAAAACCATTTTCATACAAACTAAAATCTAATTTTTAAGACCCTTAGGAGACAAATTTTCTGAAATCCGTTGGTAGTGCACTCTTCCACGTCTATTAACAAACGTTTATGAAAAATTTCATGCTTATTAACGAAGAGTTTTCAACTATGCGTTGATCAACGCATAGTTGATAGTCAGTAGGTAACCATTCTGTTTCTTCTGTTATATTATTATACAGATGTAGGATATACTATATAACATAATGAAACAAGAACTATGATAAATATAGGTATCGATAAAAACGACAGATAATATGTCTTCATTTCAATCTAAAATATGAAGGTCATTTAGACAAAGGAACATGATTATGTAAACAACACTCCAGGCCCAAATATTACATCAATTCATTAAACTCATATTGTAGGTACATGCGTAGGGTCCTGATTCATTTACTTTCTCTCATTATGCCCTGACGTAAACGATTTAATGTCTTCATTAACTGCACAAAGAGAAATTAAAGAGGCTGCTAAAAGCTTGACATGACAAAGTGCTCTTTCTATTATAACTTTTAAGACCATAAGCTTACGTACGTGCTGTAATTTTCCTAATTACTTTCGTCGTTTAGTTTGGAGTAATTAAAATTCGTTAGGCATATTTTTGGGGTTGTAGGTTTTCGTGAAGAATGTGGGGTGTTATTTTTCGCTATTCTGCTGATGTAAGTTTTGGTGTGTAGTTTTACGTAACACCGTTGCTGAAGTTACGTCCTCATGCGAGTGTTTACACCTATAGTTGTGCAGGTAAGTAGCCTTTTCCATCAAGCGTCACCTTGTAGAAACGTTATAAATTGATTATGAAATTCTTCTTCTTAGTCAAAATCACTTTATATATTTTATTTGGCCCAAAATTCAGCTTCGCGAACCCCGCTCACTGATGCAGTCATAAGGTCGTCAAGTGTACAGGTGACAGGACTTGCGGTGCAGGAGAGAAGGTGAGCCATTGTCTGTGGGGACACTTCGCATTATGCAATTGAAATAGAAACTTGTTTTTAAATTTTTATTCATGAGCATTTCTCCTCTCTAAGTGTCGTTGTTTCATCAATAGTTAGCGAAATAATAACATTAGTTTAGATTTTAACATAAACATTATTTAACTACAGATCAATCTTGTTCCGAGTAGCTCAACGATGGTGTGGATTTTCTAACAGTAATATTGGGTTTCCGTCAGATTTTTTTTTTTCGTTTGGTTGAACGCGCTAATTTTAGGAACTACCAGTTCAAATTCAAAAATCATATTTATGTTTTGGATAGTCTACTTATTGAGAAAGGCTTTAGATTATATAACATCACGTCACGACCAAAAAGAGCCGGGCAGTTTAGATAAAATCGAGGAGAACAGCTAGCATCAACATGTGTACATTGTTTTTTTTTTTAACGTGGTAAAATCATCAAATGCGTCCTCCCACCCCGGGCAGGGCAGGAGGGACTGTTAGACTTGTACTGACTAAAATCCACAGTGTCCTTCAATAGCCCTTTATGTTCCGGGGTCGCGGTGATGAGATAAATCCCGCGACCCCGGCAGGCTTAGGCCCTCTAAAGGGGGGGCCCCGTCGTCATGCTGACGCTCTTTGAGGCGCGCGTGGAACACAACGTGCCGTCGACCTGGGCAGGAGTTGCCCTTTACTCGCCGTCCATCAACATTGTGTACATGGGTCAAGGTTGGAAAATGGCTTCTAAGAACCTAACACAGAAACCCGAACTATTATAGTTTTGTCGGCAGGCTTTCAAGCTTATAACTGCCCTTCAAAACTGTCAACACGACGTGACCACTAAGACGAGGCCGGCTTAAATGCTTTTAAGGTACAAAGGGATCTTAACGCCTAAGGAACAGTCGCCAGTCAACACCTTGATCAAGCTAGTGTTGTCTTACTTTGTAGGACACGTTATGTAGTTAATATTTACTTTTGGAACTAAATCTACAAAATAAAACATGTTAGACTCGAAGAAAAAAAACTGTAAAAAGTAAACTTATCAAAAGGTTAGCATGTCGTGGAACATCACCAAAATAGTAACAGTACACTTTTCAATCGGATCTTTGTGAGTAATTGGTACCTTTTTGTCAATTAGGTAGGTGAAAATGTGTTGATGATCATTAACCGAACCTCCTGATTATGATAGCCAATTACTTTCTAACATTGGAAACCGATATATTTATGAATTTACAGTAGTAACTCAGAAGCCCTTTACAGAAAGTGTTATGATACTCGTAACATTACTCTTATTTCTTACTAACATTTTCCAAAGTTTTTGCCTATTATGTAGTAAGTGTGCAATAGAGGGGCGTTGTTCAGTGCTGCGTGCTAAAGTACCGCCTGATATTGCCGCACTGCATTGAATAATGATAAGTAGTGCCGCAATTCATTTTGGTGCTCTACGAAAGGCCATAGCGTTATATGAAGCCTATACAGTGTACACAATAGGCGATTTTAGCCTCACTTGAGCGACCGATACGATTAGCTGAGTCTGTAAAACAGTATTCTGATAAAATGGTATTCGAGGTCTCCTAAATTTTGAATAATTTAATCTGTACCCTTTTTTTTTTTTTTTTTTTTTTTTTTTTTTAGGTGGTAAAATCATCAAATGAGTCCTCCCGCCCTGGGTGGGGCGGAAGGGACTGTCAGACTCTTACTGACTAAAATCCACCCGTGTTCCTTCCTATGCCCTTTACGTTCCGGGGCCACGGTAACCTGGGTTAAGAAAAAACCCGCGACCCCAGCAGGCATTTGGCGCGAAACACGACGCGCCACCGACCCGGGCTTGGTCCTTGGTCGGACGGCGAGCTACCCATCACTCACCGTCCGCAAGCCCGCTCCGCCGCTGTGCCCTCTGCTGATCAGAGGGACACGCGTTGGAGCATCCACACGACAGGCTATTCGCATACGGGCAAAGAGACCACTTAGGCACACAGTGCCTAAGGAAGAGTTTTTGCCCGCATCCCAGGGTGCACCGGCCCGAAAAACTGGTCTTCCCCCCGGACGTATCCGAGAGGGAACTCCAGTCCACGGGCGCACGTGGAGGTTTCCTGTCATAGCACCCCTAATCTGTACCCTTAGCACGAATTTTCACTCTTTTACTTTACGGTGTCTTTCCAGTATTTACAGCGTTTCTTGTATAAAAAATGGAACAGCGCCTCTGGTGTGCGAAGAGGGAACTAATTTTTTCCTTTGAAATTGTTAATTTGACATCGTCAAAGTTCCAGTTCACTTTACGTCTCAAATACTGAAAATTCGTGCTAAGGGTACTGTACCTTAGTTCCTTCTTCACATACCAGAGGCGCTGTTCCATTTTTTCATACAAGAAACGCTGTAAATACAGTAAAGTAAAAGAGTGAAAATTCATGCTAAGTGTACAAATTTCTGTTTCGAAACGTAATGCAGTAGTCTGTGCCAATGGATGCGAATTACTTAAATAAATCAGCTGACGTGACGAGTTGACGACGTTTGATCTACCTTTTCAGGATATCGACAAAACACCAGCTACCGGGTCTAACAGTGAGTCTAAACCAAAAGAGGCCCAACTCAAACTAATGAAAATTACCTTTATCAAAATGGGTTCAGTCTTTTAGAACAGTGACGAGTTCAGTGACTATTTTTTTACTTAGAAATACTGTTGTTATCTTATATTTATCGATATATAAATCGGAATGCGAAATTCTCAAAAATACAAATAGGTACTTGAGTAAGTCAAGAATTATCGATTGCCGGTAAAATACCACGCACCAATTAACAAAAAACGATAATTCCCTACTGTCTATCCAACCATACCGTCTACCTACTCGTATTAGAACATTCTTTGTACTTTATTTCCAACAAGAGATAAAGTTTAAGACTCGTACACTACACATATCTACTACCATCTCAGCTAATAAAACCCCCACATAAGGTCCTATCACGCTGTAAAATCATGGTTCTTGAAATGAAATTCCCAACAGCGTTTATGAATCGGAAACCAAAGTTCAGTTTGAAATAAGGCAACGTTAGTACTGTTTATATTTCAACGCACGGCCGTGCATTGCTGGTTGAATATCAATTTGTGAGCATAGTAACGCTATTCGTGGTCAGTATTAGACCAAAGCGTGGTACCTATATGGAGAAATGTGGACGCCACTGGGAAGTTCAAATATTAACTGAATTTTGTGTTTACCTGCGGCTTTTAGAGCATCGTTTACCCAGGGGTAACGATTCCTACTCTGTCGCAGGCGGGTATGTTTTGTGCCATGTATTTTGTTTAACTGAGATAGATTTAAACTAAGTATAGTCAGATTCATTGGCTGGAACCCTTGAAACGCTTCTCGCGAGTTCGAACTCACTGGCAGGCATGGTCAAAAACCATGATATTGCACCTGAAATCGAGCCATATTGTTCATGTGTGCGCGAGCGTCATCCCCCCGTGGAGAAAACAGGGGAAAACATTATTCAGTGAGATGCACGATCATTCAGAGTAAAAGGCGCGCGTAAAAAAATACGAAACGGCCTTTGGAAGAAGGAGTTTTATGAAAAAACCACTGCATAAATTAATTTCAAATACAATTTATTGAATACTTCGATAAATTTTCTGTGTCGATACGGACTTCGTTTTTGAAATTTGATGCTTCTTTGGATTCTAATTTACACCCAAAGTTGTGTTAAAATAAGCAAAAAAACGAATCTTTAGAAGCTCGTAACTTTTTAATGGTTTCATATTTTACAATTCTGTTTCCGTACAGACAAAATTTATAATGAGACAAAACGATACCATGTTTAACTTTGGATGTACCTTGTCAAATAGTGGAGTAAAACCCCAACGAAGTTTCTATGGTAAAAATGTTGACTTGTTTCACCTTAAGTTACTTAAGTTGTTGATAAGACTAGTGGTAGCCCTATGGTTATGGCATTGATTTACGTTTGGTAGGTCGTTAGATCGAACCTGAAATGCGCCTGACATTACTTTGTGTATTTTTATTTATTTAATGATAAGTTCGCGTTGGACTACTATCTCACCTGGTGGTAAATGAAGATGTGGGTCGACGGTGAAGTACGCTTGCGCAAGTAATCTATAAATTAGTATTTTCTTAGTATAAATAAATTCGCCACCACTGTTTCCAAAGTGAAAAATATTGCGAAGAAAGCGTCAGTCTTTTACCCCCTTATTAATGAACGTGGACTAAAGTTACGCCAAGGTTAATCCTTAAAAAATGTATGGGTAATCCGAGGATTATCCTGGTTGTAACTTTAGTCCATGTTTATTAATAAGGGAGATAGAGAATAAGTTTATGTTCCAGCAGTGTTATGGTAGCATTATTTTTAACGAATGGTGATGTTACTTTAATATAAAGAGAATATTTATTATTTTATGGACTAACTAATGAGATAGCATTGTTTTTGCTCATAAACATCACAAGCAGAGGTGTACAAGAAGATCACACTTCACCTTTCATGTTTCTAGATTGATACCATGCCTGCTGTCAAAATTTAAAAACGTTCAAATAAGCGTGCAACCACAGCGCAAACGTCTCTCGTGCTAAGCAATAAAGACAGGTCTACACCACTGACTGTAGTAACACTTTTACAACGACGCATAAGTAATCCGAATATCCACCCCCTATCACCCCCATCGGGGGGGTAAGCCCGTCATCTCACACAAGTTGCGAGAGTCAACTAGGAGAATGGCCCATTGTGGTGTCCATTCCGAGACTGGCGACCTATTACGGCCTGTTCACTGCCGCTATTGCGATTCCAACCCTCAAATGTAACAGCCTTCCACAGTTTATATCGGTCAAGTGGTTTTAACTTTCGGAGATACGAACTATTGAAGACAGTTAGGTCGAAGTTACTTTAGGTCGATCTAATTACTTACTCGTGCAGATTTCCAAGTTATCCAGTAAAGTTTTTTTGTAGATATGCATTGGGCTGTGGAAAGGGTTCTCCAGCCACCGTAGCTGCGTGCATTCGGACGGCGAGTTGGAGATGGGTGACTCGCCGTCCGATCTTTGACCATGCCCGAATCCACGGTGCATCGTGTTCCAACGCGGTTCAAAGAGCTGTCAGAGAGCCAAAAGCCTGCTGAGGACTGCCTAAGCACGTAAAAGTGACCCTTGAACGTAAAAGACTATTGAAGAAAAATTGTGCATGGTATAACGAGTCTAACAGTCCTTTCTGCTACACCCATGGCAGGAGGACTAATTTGATGATTTTACCACGTAAGAAATCAAAAGGCGGTACATCAAATCCGGGTATCTAAACAGGATACCGTGGACCTGGAAGGCCAAGGGCAATCGAAAGAACAGGGTGGAGCTTCTGTTCTACCAAGGGTTGGAGGAATAATTAGAGAAATAGGTATATTCATTAGAATTGAATTACATGTTGCTTCTTCCCTCGATAGCTCGGTAACTTTATAATGAAACACCAGAAAATTTAGTTTAAATCAAAACTGTATTGTGCTGTAGCCAGTAGAACCTTTTACACACACACGCGCTCTCCATTGCGCTTGTCTATGCTCCTTTAACAACTAATTCGGATACATTCGTGTGTTCTGCATCGAACATTTATTGTCTATGCTGCCTTAATACTAATTCGAATACATTCTTGTGTTCTGTATCGAACATTACAGACACAGATTTTAAATGTAATTTTCTGCTAAAATTACTCTGAAAGAATTACAAAGCAGTCAATTGGAGATTTTTTTTAATTATCTTACTGTAATTGCATCAAAAGTACATAAAAGACTCTGTTGGAGCGGAAAGAGATGGCGCTAGATGACTTGTATAGCTCTGTCTCTTTCCCACAGCCTAAACTGGATCGCGTCGTGGTAAGGCCTCTGATCTATCGACTGCTACGCAGCTTGTCGCGGATCCGATCTCTGTAGTTGTTCCGGATCTAGATGTTTGTGTATGTTTTCTATGTTTGTAAACGAACCCACGATACAGGAGATTTTCTTTTGTTTTCCTAATGTGAGCAATTAAAAGAAAAGATTGGGTAATTTTAACACTGCCTGTGACATACGCGTCTTCTTTGTGAAAGCATGAAACATAGCAGTCTTTGTTCTAAGCTTATCGTGTCCGAATAAATACTTCGCAAAAATATTTTTAAAAAACGAAAATATTCAGATAGCGAGCAGGGCTCGAACCTGCGTCTTCTGGATAGGTACTCCAGACGCCTCAACCAACTAGGCCATCGCAACCACTTCTCACAAAGCTGAAATTTCGGGTTCCCTTGTTTTTTGAACGCTGCGCTGTGTACACGTTCGTATTTTTTTTCGTTTTTTTTTAAATATCTTTGCGAAGATTCGACGCAGGCGTTATTGCATATGAATACTTTTTTAAATTTAACTTTTTTCCCCAATTTTCGATTTTTTTAAGAAAATAATAAAAAAAACATGAATACAGTCCAATTCACTGGTATCCTCACGTAGTCTAGGAGAGCTAAACTGTGTGAAATCACTTTCAAAGCATTATCTCTCCAGCTGCAGTAGTTAAATTGCACAAAGACTAGAATTTAATGCTCGTGCCGACTTATCCACGACTTTAACTTGTAAGTTAATACCTTGATTTTTTCTTGTCCCTCTCTCGGAATAGTTAACCCTTAACCACCTAACATACGTCTCACAGACCCTATTAAGTTTAAAATCGTGAATATTTTTGGTCTGGAGTGTCGTATCAACTTGTTCCTTCCTATACCTTTTCCCCGCGTCCCTCAATACCGTGCAACAGCTGGTCGGGGTTGTAGGGATGCGCGTTTGGCTCAGGTGAGTAAATGAATACAAGCTGGGGTCTGTGAGACGTATGTTAGGTGGTTACGTGATTATTTTAAATTGTGTATTTCATTATTGTTTAAGTTATAATAGCACATAGATAGTTCATTATTAATAGCAGAATGGAAAAAGAATATTCAGACGACGATAATATACCAAACGACCAATAGGGATGCGGAAAATGTTGCTACAAATCATGTTCTGGAAGAAAGTAGCGCGCCTGATTCCGAATACAAATGCCCAGATACAGTTCAACTAAACACTCTGTCACATAGTGATATTCCTTCAGATAGTGGTGATCAAGTGTTTTTCTGAGGATGATGTGCCTTTGGCGGTAGTTCAGCCGAAAAGAAAAAAAAAAATTTATAATCGCTTTCGTTGGTCACCCGCCTCAACCTCTTCACGATAACAGACTTTATAACCTTATATAGCAGGGGATAGAGAAGGTATAAATACAGCATACCGGAATGAGCTTAATACATATGGCACGTCATGAAAGTAATGTTAAATTGCACCGAGATATACGTGTTGGTATATAACGTATTCTCCATAACAAGGCGACCCCTCCAGCAGCTGTCCCAGGAAGCAGCAGTGCTGAAGAGCGATTGATAATTCGTAAATACTGTACTACTTGCCAGTGTACTAAGAAACGCAAAACTTATTACATGTGTTTCGAAAGAAAACCGCTAATTTGCCTTGAATACTCAAATAAAATGTGTTTTCAGTGTCCTGAAAAGACATAAGTTTAGTGTCTGCAATTTTGTTTAATTTATTTTTTTAATTAGGATTTTTACTTTTTTCCATGTTTCTTGATTATTTAATTACACAAAAATTATAAAAAGATTTTTCTATAGCTCAAAATATTTTTTGCCGATCTCAATTTCCAAACGTATTAGAAAAGCAAGCCCAAATAAGAGATTTCACCAATAATTGGGGATTAATAATAAATTATTTGATTTTCATGTGCCTTTTGTTTCTAATATCAGAGTTTAATAATGTTCAAAACAGATTTTTTACTAAAAACAATACCCTTTCTTAATATTTTTAACAATAGTGAATTAATTAACTCAGGGGTCCCACAGACGTATGTTAGGTGATTGTGTGACAAAAATACGTGCTAGGTAGTTAAGGGTTAAATAAGATTAAATAACTTCAGTCGGATGTCTGATATGTCCTTGTTTTAGTCTTATGTTTTGTTGAGACTTTTGAATTGAAAATGAAATCACTTCTTTAGGCAATGTCTACATGTATGAGCGGACACAAGACGAAAATTTTATCTTTTGGTGGTATTCTTTGGATATAGCCTACCTTTATAGATAAAATTAGATGTAAGTTTATGTATCATCATCATCATCATCAGCTTATAATGTTCCCACTGCTGGGACACAGGCCTCCTCTCTGTGAGAGGGAGTGGGCCATAATCCACTACGCGGGCCTAGTGCGGGTTGGCAGATGTCACATGTCTTCGAATTTTTGATTCTAGAACATGCCGGTTTCCTCACGATGTTTTCCTTCACCGTTTTGAGAGCAGTGGGGATGAAATAAATTACACAAAGTAATGCGCCTGGAGGGGTTCGAACCCACGACCTACAACTCGTAAGTCGGGACCGATACCACTGGGCCACCGCTGCTCTTGAGTTTATGTATGGACTTTCGAAATAGTCAATTTAGTAAAAAACGCTTTCGAAAGTTTATATGATACTAGAATCATGAGAAATATAACTCCAAGAGTCCCAGGTATTTAGCGGCATCTAGTTCGTTTAATTGAAAAGTAGCGACTAAATCAGCTGTTCAGCTTTAAGGTATTAAGAGCCTATACTACCTCAAATGGCTTAGCAGAAACATGAGATACGTCGAAAATACTACAGCATTAATTTTGAAATAAATATATGGTAAAGTTGAGGATTAATGTTAGGTCTTATGTTTGGCGAAAACATGATTCCATAAAATTTTCTCGATAGAAAAAAATCCCAAAGTTACCTCTAAATTGAACAATAAAACGCTGGCAATCAGAAAATACTTAAAATTAGATCATGAAACTTTTTATACTAACTGAACTAACTTTACTATAAAGCAGGTCTTATGTTATTTACTTTTTTGAATTTCCTTTTTTTTCGCCGTAAAATAAATAGATTTGCGTGTAAACAGCTAAAAGAAAGAGCAAGCAATAGTGCGTGGTACGTGCAAGTGCGAGCGAGTAAGATTATACTGAAGTACTATAGACCCTTAACTTGAATCAAAAGGCATTTTTTTTGCAAATAATAATTTGGAACGATTAAAGAGTAAAGAATCCGTAATAATGTTTTTTTCATTTTCATAATAATTCAACCTTATAAACTACTAAGCAGACCTTAAAAATAAATAAGGTCCGCGGGGAACCACAGAAATACTAGCACTTATAAATTGGCTATGAAACCTACAAACCTTAATAACTTTAAAAATAAATAATTACCAATAAACCGCTGATATAATGGAAAAGTAAGTCATGTTGATAACAATGAAATAAATGTCGATTATTTTTGGAAAACATGAATTGTGAGAGGAACCAAAACATTTTTTGCATTACAAGTAACTATAATTATAGTAATCTAAGTATAGAATAAATTAGCGTGACGAAGTGGACATAACGATTTAAAATAACCGTCTCGGTGGAAAAATCTTGAACATAAATAAAATCGTTAGCGAAAATGGTACCTACATGCAGCTCTATTGATACCACATACGGGTATTACATGTAAGTACCAGCGAGCGCATCGAAGCTGAGCAAGCAAATCTTTGCATTCAGCCAAAGATATGAAACTTCAAACGGGCCTTATAATGTCCCCGAGCCCACTTAACATTACGTTTTGGGGTCAAACAGGGATCGTTCATACATCGCTTTCATGTTAGTGGGGTTCAAGGTACTTTTAAAAATCTTGGAAAATAATTTGGATAATAATCATCATCATCATCAACAGCCGGAGGACGTCCACTGCTGAACATAGGCCTCCCCCTTAGACCGCCACGCCGAACGACAATTCGCCACTTGCATCCATCGGCTGCCCGCGACCCTCACGATGTCGTCGGTCCACCTAGTGGGAGGCCTGCCTACGCTGCGTTTTCCGGTCCGTGGTCGCCACTCGAGAACTTTTCTTCCCCATCGGTTGTCAGTTCTACGAGCGATGTGGCCTGCCCATTGCCACTTCAACTTGCAAATTTTATGAGCTATGTCGGTGACTTTGGTTCTTCGCCGAATATCCATGTTCCGGATTTTATCCCGCAAAGAAACTCCGAGCATAGCTCTTTCCATTGCACGTTGAGTGACTCTTAGTCTCTCTAAGAGGCCAGCAGTCAAGGACCACGTTTCGGAGCCATATATCATCACTGGCAACACACACTGGTCAAACACCCTTGTCTTGAGACACTGTGGGATTCTCGATGAGAAGATATCACGTAGCTTCCCAAACGCTGCCCATCCGAGTTGGATTCTTCGGGCGACCTCTTTCTCGAAGTTGGACCTACCTAACTGAACAATCTGTCCAAGGTAAGTATAATGGTCTACAACTTCGAGAGTATCGCTCCCAACAACAACCGGTACGGGTGCCACATGGACATTCGACATGACTTTCGTCTTGTCCATGTTCATTTTAAGGCCGACCCGTTGGGAAACGATACTGAGGTCGCTGAGCATAGCATTGAGGTGCTCCAACGATTTTGCCATGATGACTATATCATCGGCAAAACGAAGGTGAGTGATGTATTCGCCATTGATGTTGATGCCGAATCCGTTCCATTCTAAGAGTTTGAAAACGTCCTCCAACGCGTTCGTGAACAGTTTCGGAGAAATAACGTCTCCCTGTCTCACGCCTTTCTGCAATTGGATTGGTTTCGTGCTCTCTTCCTGAAGTCGGATGGACATGGTGGCGTTTCTATACAAACACTTCAACACTTCGATATACCTATAGTCGATATGGCATCGTTGGAGGGACTGCAATACTGCCCAGGTTTCGATTGAATCGAAGGCTTTTTCATAGTCCACAAACGCTAAACACAATGGCCGATTATACTCCTCTGTCTTCTGTATAATCTGGCGGAGCGTGTGTATGTGGTCTATAGTACTAAAACCTTTTCGGAAACCGGCTTGTTCGGGAGGCTGGAAGTCATCAAACCTGCGTTCGAGACGGTTCGTAATGACTCTTGAGAACAGCTTGTATACATGGCTCAGAAGTGAGATTGGCCTGTAGTTCTTCAACAAGGTGTTGTCACCCTTTTTGAAGAAAAGAACAACCACACTCCTGTGCCATGCTTCTGGCGTAGAACCTTCGAGTATGACGGAATTAAATAACTTCTGGAGGACTAGAAGTACCGGTTTTCCACCCGCTCTCAGAAGTTCTGTTGTGATTCCGTCCTCACCCGGCGCCTTGTTATTCTTGAGCTGTTTAAGAGCCATTCTAATCTCGTACAGGCTGATGTCCGGGATATCCTCAGTGAAGTGTCGAGTCAGTTTAGCTCTTGCGTCACGAGCTGTACCGACACTGGGTTGTCGTGTTGATGTGTATAACTGTCCGTAAAACCTCTCAAGCTCCCTTAGGATCTCCGGTTTCGTCGAAATGATGCTGCCATCGTTAATCTTCAGCTTTGTCATTTGGCTCTGCCCAATAGACGAAATCTTTGCGAAGACTTTTGAGCCCTGGTTCCGCTCGACTGCCTCTTTGATCCGTGCCGCACTAAAGGAGCGCAGGTCACGTCGCATTGATTTAGAGATTCGTCTATTGAGTTTGCCATATTCCGACGTATCAGCTGAAGATTGCAGCCTCATCTCGGTCCGGTCCTGCATCAACCTGATGGTTCCGTTCGAGAGCTTTTGAGGTTTATTGCGGCGCGGGGTCTTAAAGAACTTGGACCCCACAGCTTGGACAGTTTCCACCAACCCATTGTTAATCTCGTCCACAGTTTCGCATTCGGTTAGGCACTGGAAGCGATTGTGCAGTTCAAGTTGGAAGTCTTCGGGGTTCCGGATGTGGGCAGGACCAGGTCGGTGCGTGGACTTCACCAGACGAGACCTTTCAAGCTTGACATTGATATTCAGTGTGCCTCTGACAATTCGGTGATCGCTACCGTTTTTACCTTGGCGATCACAGAGACATCACTGAATATTCGCTTCTTGGTCGTCATGATGAAGTCGATCTCATTTCTGGTAGTACCATCGGGGCTCATCCACGTCCACTTCCTGGATGGCCGCTTCTGGAAATAGGAATTCATCAAATGGAGTTCTTCCTTTTCCATGAAGTCGACCAGTCGCTGGCCCCTATGGTTCCGCTGCCCATACCCAAATGGCCCCACTCTCAACTCATCGCCATTCCGTGCGCCCACCTTTGCGTTGAAGTCCCCCATAACAACGGTGAAGTATGTTTCGGAGGTATGTATGGCCTCGGATATCTCCTCATACAATGCCTCTACTTCATCATCAGAATGTGTCGAGGTCGGCGCATATACCTGTATGACCTTCAACGAATACCGGTTGGTTATTCTGAGTATAAGGTATGCTACCCTACTCGACACACTGTCGACTTTCACAACGTTGTTGATGAGGGACCTGCGGACGAGAAATCCAACACCACCCTGGGATTTACGGTCTCCTTCCCGGTAGAAGAGCATGTTGCCGGAATCTAGAACTATCGTATCCTGACCCTCTCTTCGGATTTCAGATAATCCCAAGATATCCCATCGCATTTTGCTCAATTCTTCCTCCAGCTCGATAATCTTCTCATCGGTCCTCAGTGTGCGGATGTTGTGTGTTGCCAGGGCCAAAGTCCGTTGGGGGTGGTAGCGGGGCATCATTCTGCCGGGGATTCTTAGCACCCCCTGCTCCGCCGTTACCCGATCCGCTACCCAGACCAGGAATAGCGGAGCTGCCGGGGACTGGGGGCCGTGTGCTTCTGTTGTCAATCATAATGGGGGGGGGGGTTGCCATAATCCCCACGCTTGGCAGGCGGCTTGGGGATCGCAGTAGGGTCACCGTAAGTTTGCAAAGGACGCTGCTGCCCGTCCTTCGGTGGCTGGACGTAGTTTAAGGACGTACCCGGGTCCCGGGTGGATAATAATAATTGTTGTTTATTTGAAACTAGTGTTTGCCCGCGGCTTCGCTTGCGTTATTTTAGAATTTGAGAAACAATACGGATCGTGTGGCGCCATCTGGAATATGAACGTAATTGTTTTCTCGGAAACAGCTCTCTTCTGTTATTCGGGATGTAAGATACCTTATATCCGTGTCTATACTCCTGACAACGTATATGCTAAATTTTGGGACGATCGATTCAGTAGGTAGTAATGCGTGAAAAGGTAAAAAACAAACATACTTGCATTTTTATTATTAGTTCAGATCAATAATGTTATATCTAGGTACATAGTTTGCATAGGAAACGTCCTTGAGCGACATTAATTTCAAAGAACCGTGTTTATTTTAAACATTAAACTATCATTTTTGGGTCGATTTACAGTATCGCTGCAAATTGAACGTACCATAGCATTGCTCTTCTCCCTTTAGCATATCGCGTGATACCTAAAAAATAACTTATTATCTGACTCGATGAGTACAACTTGTCGTCGTTTAAAACAGAATCTATGCACTGGTTTGAGCACCAATTCAAAACATAAATAAACACAAAATAGAAACCCTGATTTTTTTCTAATCTTTAAAATTCCACACCTCGAAACAATTAGGTACAATTAAAAAAAATATCCAACTTACTACCTACAATTTAAATCGGTGTAGATTTATATCCTAAAGAAGTATTGAAAAAAAATATAATTATTTAAAACCGCGAATAATATTGAAACAAAAGTATGCACATTTTTTTTTTTATTATTTAAAACTCTAAGGACAAATAAAAAAAAACTCAAAAAGAGAAAAAAAAACTGCGAGATTCGATCCAGAGACCCCTTGCACGAAAGTCAAGCAGGTTACCGACCGGACTGGCTAGTACGCTGACATGACTTTCAAATAGCGGTTCTTGTACAAATGTCAACAATGACTGAAAATCAACATATTATAAAATTGCTAATCCCCCAAGGGGAATAGCGTAATTATACATATCCTATTAATAGAACAGCAGTTTAAGGAATATTTGAGGAAAAATTGACTAAATAATATCCAGTGGTTTAGCTTCCAATAATCAACAAACATCTAAAAACAACAAAATTCAAAATTGCTCATCTCCCAGGAAAAATAGCGTAATAATACATAGCATATTAAGAGAAGCATATTATTAGGAATATTTGAGGAAAATTTGATCGACAACTTTACAGTAGTTTCGGAGATAGATCAAATCAAAAAAACATAAAAAATTTCGAAAAAAAATAAAAGTTGATCTGGCATCAGAATCGATCCCTTAGCTCGAAAAAAATACAAAAAGAAAAAAATATTCAATGTACAGGAATGACAGCTCTACGATTTTATTATATGTAAAGATAAAGAAAAGATAAAGATAAAGATTACTTTTTGAGTAATGGAATTTTACATTTGTGTTTTTTTTTGTTACCTACTGATCACCACGATAAAATATAGGCTGGTGCTCAAATAGAAATCAATTATGCTCAATGCATAGCTAATTCATTACACAACATGGCAATTCCGTACCCCCCGTAGATTTTCACTTTCCTCCCCAAGCGATTTGCAGATGTAATTTTTTTTTTAATTCCCATGTATGTATCAGCGATTCAGCGAAGAGCTCTAATGTGTCATCCGAATAAAAAAAAAGGTTGCACTCCAGGAGTGCCGGTAGAAGTGAAAACTTTTTTGTTACTATGTTTTATTTTTAATTTGAATGACGTCTTACTCATTTTCGATCAGGGTCACGTGACCCTGACGCGAGTTTTGGTCACGTGACCCTGACGCGAGTTTTAAATTTTTTACCCATTACAGAAAAAGTGTACAACGCCGCTAAAGAAGTTTTCACTTCAAAAAACACAGCTTGGTCCAGAAATCGAACTAAAAGTAAAACTTAGCAGATCTAACTTTAAGTACGAGTCCGAGAAACGATATTACGAGTATATTGATCAATGTTTAGTCTTGAACGATATAATTGATATCAATGAAATGCTTTGACCCTTTTTAAAAGGATGATTAGATAACATTTCGCATCGTTGTTTACGTTATTGAAAAACACTATATTACGTGTAATCGTGTTAATTTTTTCTAGGTTATTCTTTGACATTAATTCAGGAGGTCAACTTTAGTGGCATTTTCCATTGACATAAGTATTAAAGCCGTTTGTTTTGAATTTATTTTTAGATACAATTTAGCCTACAAAAATAAATTGTACTGAGTTTTCTTTTGTTGAAAATAAAATAACACGGTAGACATTTTCTTGTTTCGTTAAAACTGATTCTGCGATAGCATGTTTTTGTAGATATTAAACTAAGTAACGTAGAAAAGTAGTTTCTTTTTAAAGGAAAATAAAATTGTAGAGCAAAACTTTCAAGAGCAAAATAGCCTACCGTTTGGGGAAATTAGTTGATTACCGAATTGAGACATTATTCGCTGGTGACAAAACTCACAGATTTATTTATGAATAATTATTTTTTTACTTGTTCCGATTTTTACTTGTTAATCCGGTTTAGGCGCATTTGGGCTAATTCTCATTTGGGCAACCGACTCCATAATGGACTACTTCTCATTTGGGCTACTTCTCATTTGGGCTACTTCTCATTTGGGCTACTTCTCATCTGGGCTAATAATCATATGGGCTACTTCTCATATGGGCTTCTTCTCATATGGGCTACTTTCCAAAATTTGGGGATGTTTATTAAAATAAGTACTGTATTTATCTATTTAAACTTGATTATTTTAAGAAGAGCTAGTAAATACGTCGACGTTGGGTTGACGCGCGTTGGTCGCGTACACACACCGCCCTTTTTTTTCTTTTTTTTTTTTAGCGTGGTAAAATCATCAAATGAGTCTTCCGGCCCCGGGCAGGGCGGGTACTAAAATCTACGATGTATTTCAATAGACCTTTACGTTCTGAGGTCACGGTATTCGTCAGTTCCGGGACTCCGGTAGGCCCTCTAAGGGGGAGCCCCGTCATTATGCTGACACTCTATCAGGCGCACGTGGAACACAACGCACACGTGCGCGCATGTGTTTGGGGCTTTAGGAATTGTCACTTTCGCAAAGTGTGCCAATTTTATAAATTTTCTACCAAACAGTAGATTTTTTCGTTATCTCGGGACGTCAAAGTGTTTAAAAATAAATTTAAGACTGTGAATGATAAAAATATTTACAAAATATTTATCCACGTGAATAAGGACTGTCAGACTTCTACTGACTAAAATCCGCAGTGTCCTTCAGTAGCCTGTTATGTTCCGGGGTCGCGGGATTATCGTCCTCGTCATTATGCTGATGCTCTTTGAGGCGCGCGTGGGACACAACGCGCCGTCGACCCGGGCATGGTCCATGGTCGGGCAGCGAGTTGCCCTTTACTCGCTACCCGCATGCCCGCGCCTACGGTGGCCGGAGATCGTCTGCTGACCTCCGACGCCGCGGGCGCCTACCACTGCGGTTGGGTCGGAGGGAGGACGCTGTCCTCTCTCTCTCGCGGCCCGCCTCCTCCTTCACGAGCATTACTGCTTCGCAGAAGGAGGCGACCGCTTCCCAATCCGTCTCGCCCCGCAGCATGGCCGCAACCAATGCCTGGCGCGAGAGGTCTCCGCCTATCGCCGCTGTGAGGACACGTCGGTGCTCTGCCCAAGCGGGGCAGTCTTGCACCATATGCTCTACTGTGACCTCCGGGCGATCTTCGCAGTGGTGGCACCCGGGCGTTTCCTCCCTCACACACACACCGCCCTTAGCACTTTTTACATTTTTGTTAAAATAATGAATCAATGTCAAACGCTCAAAATGCATAAACAACAATACATACTGTTGAATACAAAGTCGCACTCTTTTTATTATTTCAATGTGGTGGATGTTTACAATAATAGGTCTAAGTTCTGTTTGTTCCTTTTGTTTTCCTGAACAAAATTTCACATCACATGTTTAGAAGCTTAAAATTTGGCATAAGCCCTCCTTATACTCTCCACGTAAGTGAGCTCTAAGAATAGATTCTGCGAAATTCGGCCCCAAAGGGGTTGTACTATGATGATAGATACCAAGACTGGATTTTAAAAGTCGACCCCTAAGGGGTTTGTTTTTTGGGTGTACAAGTGCTAGGCGACCAAATCTTTCTATCAAATAATCTTTGTATGTAAGACGGGATTGATGTATTGATAGTTCGTAGAGGCCTCTTTTACAGGAGTTTCTACTTAGGACATAGGTTCTCACTAAGAGAGGATGTTGCGAAATTCGACCCCTAAGGAGTAGTTTTGGGGTTGTTAGGAAGGAATCCCAACATTATATGCATTGGGGTTATTTTTAGGACGTAGGTACCATTCAAGACGGGATACTGCAGGAAGATAGAATTTTTGTTGAAAATGGATTTAGAGTTTCGAAAAGTATCCCTTACTTACATGCGCAAATTAGAAGTAGCCCAAATGAGAATTAGCCCAAATGAGAAGTAGCCCAAATGAGAATTAGCCCAAATGAGAAGTAGCCCAAATGAGAATTAGCCCAAATGAGAATTAGCCCAAATGAGAAGTAGCCCAAATGTGAATTAGCCCAAATGAGAAGTAGTCCATTATGGAGTCGGTTGCCCAAATGAGAATTAGCCCAAATGCGCCTAAACCGTTAATCCGTTGTTAATTTGAGAAACAACAACTTTGTTCGTGACACAAAATTCATAAATACAGGCTACTTCAGACTTCTTAAGTAAATGGTATGCTTCTATAATCCAATTTATAATAATATTATGAATACAAAAGTGTGTACATCATACATGAAGGTAATACTATGTATGCGTGTTCCGTTTTCAAGTCAAAAACTGGAACAATTTTAATTTTGACATATTTTTTTAAAAAGTGCTTTTTGAGGTAGGATAACTCAGTATATAAAGATAGTCACACTATGATACCTAGCTGTTATTATTGAGCCATAAACCCCTGATTTTAGTGTCAAAATCATTTATCTTTCGATTACGAGTTATTCCGAAGGGACTGTCAGACTGAGAAATCCAGAGCAATGGAAGGAACTGAACTCACTCCGAATTCAGTTCCTTCCATTGCGCTCTAGCGCTGTGGTATCCTGTGTAGTAGTCCCACGACCCGGGCAGGCGTTTGAGCCTATGGGGGCTATGTGAACCTATATAATTATGTATATTTAGGGGTTAACTCAAACTTGTGGCACGATTGGAACACGACGCGCTGTCGATCCGGGCTGGGAGGTATAATCTTTAAGTACGTGGTTTTAGGCTTAGCTACGGGTATTAATGAATTAGGTAAGATTTGACAGCGCGACAGAAGGACTTCAATTGTCTATAATATATAATAATATATATTTATTGACGTTATTTACGTTTTTTCGTACATCCATATCCATACCCGCGTGTCTTCGTTTACGGACTTAGAAATTAGAACCCCGTGTTCTTGATCAACCCACGGGCCACAAAACCCCTTCAATCCAAATAAAACAATCATAAAAGTCATTGTTACAATGATAAAAATCTCTTTTCGTTTTTCGAGTTAGTGTACATCGCCGTGTCGCATTCAACTCGTTTCCCAAAATTCAATTTTGGGAATTTGTTTCCTCCCGTCGAACGTTGTCTGGAATACTGATGGGGCTTGAGACTTCCCGTGAAGAAGTGCTTCTGTTTTATTTTTTATTTATTTTAACAACATAAAATATGTATCCACTTGCTACACTTGACATTTTAACGTATTACTTAGTAGTAGAATTGTTTAGTGAAGTTGGATTTTCGGAACGAATTGTTTGTGTGCGTAATTTAATCTATTTTGATTTCGTGAATTGAATGCAGTAGTACTGAACTGAGTTATAGAACGAGGTTTTTATTTTAACTCCAATCCTAAAATGCTAAAAACCTATGGAAAAATACCGAAATTATTTTAAAACTAAAACATTACATTTTTAATTATACATTTAAAAAACATACGAAATGATCGAGTGATAGAGAAGAAAAAATGCTGCACCAAGACGAATTAATGTACGAGTAATGGGATGAGGGTAGGGAAATATTGAAGATGAGGTACAAAATCTAAAAATGTCAAGATGCAGATATAGCTATAGAAACTTCCCGCCGACTGATCAACCCTTCGCGTGACCAGAAGGTTGGTTCTTTCTTGGTTAAAGAAAAATCATAGTCTCTCAACGTGGCAATGCTGCCAGTCTTTTGGGCACGTTAACAGATGACAGTGATGTGGAAGGTGTTCTTTGACTCATGTCCCATAAAGTGTTAGTATACAATAACTTAAACTTTTCTTAGTAGGTGTAAATTGGGCATGCGGGCAGCGAGTAAAGGGCAACTCGCTGCCCGACCAAGGACCATGCCCGGGTCGACGGCGCGTTGTGTCCCACGCGCGCCTCAAAGAGCGTCAGCATAATGACGGGGCCCCCCTCTCAGAGGGCCAAAGCCTGCCGGGGTCGCGGGATTATTCCCTTACCGTAACCCCGGAACGTAACAGGCTATGAAGGACACCGTGGATTTTAGTCAGTACAAGTCTGACAGTCCCTCCCGCCCTGCCCGGGGTTGGAGGACTCATTTGATGATTTTACCACGCTAAAAAAAAAAAAAAAAAAAAAAAAGTAGGTGTAAATTATCTACTATATAAAAATAAGTCGGGTTTTAATTCCTGACGCTATAACTCCAGAACGCACGAACCTATTGTGGAAATAGGTTCGTGCGTTTTGCATTCGTTGGAAAGGTCTCGGGCTCCGTGAGGATTATGGCAAAGAAAATTCAAGAAATTCACAAAGTCAAAGTTCGAAAATCACGCGGACGAAGTCGTGGGCATAATGCTAGTAATCTTCTATTTTCCAATGTAAACTGTGCATTTCATATCACGTCAATTCTAGTATTATAAATAGTCATAAAGCTGTTCCATTACTTATAAAGAGACGCAACCTAAACGAACAGATTCTTTTCCTTCCAATTGTAAAAAAGCCATCCACTCTGAAGTCAGCAAGCATGCTCGAGGCACTGCCAAACTTAGGGAAACGCATTAGAAAGCGTTATTTTTATTAATAAATTGTAATGTATTTTAAATAAAAACTATAATAAGTTAATTCAAACTTTAAGAATAATTTATTATTTTACTATACCTCTCAGTTTATTATCACATGAAGTTTAAAACTAGGTCTTCATTCTCCGACCTACAAAAAAGGAAAGATTATTCGAAAGTAAAATAAAGATTCAGCTACTAGAGACTTATTCTTCCGGACTGCACTGCGGTGAAACGTAGGCGAACTTTATACTTTATGCCCCTGATTTGATATGTTATCCAGTTTTAAAACAAATCTTTAGCTACTTCTTATTTAGTGTAGTTTGAACGTTTTGAGTACCAGTAGATTAAAAATTCTAACAAAAAAAATCTGCTCAATAAGTCTCATCTCATTTCCTTATCTTATGTTTTTTTCACAGATATTGCCAATCAGACGCAACTTTAGTCACCCTGTTCTCCACAAATGCTTATACCAAGACAACCTTCTGCAGTCGGACACAATACCACACATACTGAAGCTGATATCTACAAAGACATGTAATTCTATTGTTAGCTCATAATTTTTTTCCTTACTCTTCTTTGTAATGTCGATTAAGCACACTAGTGTATACAGCAAGCTGTACATGCAGGCTCTTAAAATTTTTAACTTTAAATCCTGTATTCTGCAGACTGAACATAATTACAATATTTATCAAACAACAGTGTATAAAATAACAAAAGCTATTACAAAACCAAATTGACCACCAAAATTGAATCAACTCGAACTCGCTAACACCTAATATCCCAGTATTTATTTAATCGTCCATAGCTAATGTACTACGGACAATTATACCCTCATTGGGCAAACTAATTACCGGATCTACCTGGCTTGTGCCTAATGACAAGTAATATGCACTGCATTATGGCAATGCGACGCAATATTATAGAGTTATCCTCAGCTTTGCGAGTAATGGACGGTTGGTTCACACCATCTGAGACCGGTGTAGCACTAAATTAATAGACTATTGTTAATCCCCATGGATCAGGATTGAAGCGTAAACACGATTTAAGCAAGTGTTTCAGGCGATTTGCATGGTCCTGTGCATTCGATAATAATATAGGATATTTTGTTGTGTCGAAATTTTAGCATGTTCCCTGCGGTTTCACCCGCTGCTAGGCTTGGTAAAACATACCAATATTCAAACTTCAACCATTGTTAATTTTGTGGAAATAAAATTAAAATAATAAGTTTTCTTTACTGTTTAAACATTATTCGTTAGTGAACTCCTAACGATTCAAATAAATGTCGTATTTAAAATGAGCCAAAACAAAAATATAAAGGTTATCCTTGCTGAGGCCTTTTTTTTTTTTTTTTTAGCGTGGTAAAATCATCAAATGAGTCCTCCAACCCCGGGCAGGGCGGGAGGGACTGTCAGACTTCTACTGACTAAAATCCACGGTGTCCTTCATAGCCTGTTAAGTTCCGGGGTTACGGTAAGGGAATAATCCCGCGACCCCGGCAGGCTTTGGCCCTCTGAGAGGGGGGCCCCGTCATTATGCTGACGCTCTTTGAGGCGCGCGTGGGACACAACGCGCCGTCGACCCGGGCATGGTCCTTGGTCGGGCAGCGAGTTGCCCTTTACTCGCTGCCCGCATGCCCGCGCCTACGGTGGCCGGAGATCGTCGCGCGACGTCCGTCGCCGTGGGCGTCCTACACCGCGGTTGGGGCGGAGGGAGGACTCTGTCCTCTCTCGCTCGCGGCGCGCCTCCTCCTTCGCGAGCATTACTGCTTCGCAGAAGGAGGCGACCGCTTCCCACTCCGTCTCGCCCCGCAGCATGGCCGAAACCAATGCCGGGCGCGAGAGGTCTCCGCCTATCGCAGCCGTGAGGACACGTCGGTGCGCCGCCCAAGCTGGGCAGTCCTGCACCGTATGCTCCACCGTGTCCTCCGGGCGATCTTCGCAGTGATGACACCCAGACGTTTCCTCCTTCCGCATTAGACACAGGTACCTCCCGAAGCACCCGTGCCCGGTGAGGACCTGCGTCAGGCGGAAGGTAAGGACGCCATGACTTCTCTCCAACCACTCCTCAAAGAGGGGTCTTACCGCCGCAATTGCGGCGTGCCCGGCCGTCGGTCGCGACAGTCGTTCCTTCCATACTGCCCTGAGATCGCGCCGGAGGTCTTCGCGCCGCGCCTCGACTTCTCGAGGCAGCGGGGTCACGCCCCGGCGCTGCGCCTCCACGCGCCACTCATAGACGCGCTGGAGGGCAGTCGATCCTTGCTGAGGCCTACAAAAAAAACTAGTGGTATACATTACGAGTATAAGCTCAAAAGGAGCTTATTTTGAAGGTCATAATAAAGTTTTGTTTTAAAAACACTAGGGGCGACTTTCACCAAAAGTTAAACATGTTAAAATTTTTATTTAATGTCAAAATTGTATGGAATTTTGACACTAAATAAAATTTTAAACATGTTTAACTTTTGGTGAAAGTCGCCCTAAAATAATGTTTTTCCGGGTCGAATTCGATCGGAGTATTTTATAAGTAATTGGACCCAATCAGCTTAAAATTAATCATTTTCAACATCAAAATCTAAGTACATTCTTGTTTAAAAAAAAAAAAAGTGAAAATTTTCCGTTGTTTTGTTCACAATATTGTAAGGGTATGCGTACTTAATTAGAATAAATGCCATCTGGTGAGGCGTGTAAATAGCCTGCACCTTTGTGCGGGTTGTGATAAAGTTTGAAATAAGAACCTACGTAGAAGGTGTAATGGCGGACCTAAAACATAAAACTAGTTTTCCTATTGATGAATCCCCGAGAAACCAATACCAAAAAAATTATTAGCAGCAAACCATGCCCCACGTACCTTGACAATCCTGAGATCCCACTCAGACCCAGGGAGATGGGAAGAAACCTCGTTCATGCGCGCGTGATGGCTTGTTGGTATGAGCTGCCGGCCGGCGAGCAAAATCTTCTTAAATCCACCGGTGGAATGGTTAAAACACCAAAAATCAACACTGCACTATAAGTTCTCAATGAAGCACAGATGCAGGTCCATTTATTTTATGAATATCATCGAGGTTTCACCAAAAAGGAATTTTTGAAAAGCGGAGCGAAGAACACACACAGTGTTCTCTCTAATGGCGGCGGGAAGAGAGCTCCACGCTAATGCCATCTATTGGTAATGTTGCGGGAACACTCAAGGAAGTTTCGATACAAAGGGCGCTGCGGAAAACAAAATATTGGTGCGAGGATTCATCAACAGACAAACTAAAATATGTAATCTGAACTACTAACATATTATATTCTATGGAAAAATCCTAAAATATTATTATTTATTTTATTTATAATTATTGAAAAGGCATTGACGCTTCACCATGCTCGGGGGCTTTGGAAGGACGCAAGTGCTTTCAAAAAGAAAAGTGAAAAATTATAAGTATGTACTGACCCATATTTAGATCAGAGAAAACTCTAAGCTTTATGACTGAATGCGAGAAACAAATGATATAAGTTATTAATGTAAACTAAACCTTAATAAAGACTACTAGTATCGTATATGAGTTAACATTTATTGCGTTGGAATAGGATATAATTTAGCGACGGCACGTTTAAAGTTACCGAACTTTGTCTTTACCATTGCAACACGAGTGACATTCATCATATGGTAATGACGAATTACTAGATCCACAATATGGTCATGTTTAGGAAATAAAAAAGGATGCTTAGCGTCAAATGGAAGGTGAGACTTCGAAAGCCTTCCGCCAATGCGTAATATTCCCTCTTTATCTAAAAAGACAGCTAGACTTTGGAGTTTCTTTGAGAGCAATTTCCCAGATTTGATGAGCTTAATGTCATCTGCAAAATGAACAGATTGCACAGCACGGACTATCGCTCGTTCTGCAGCTGATAAGCCCTGAATAGAACGAGGCTCACAATGAGCCTTTGGCCTAGCGAATTTCAATATATAGGAAACAATGCGCAACAATTTATCCCATGATGAGGTACGTTGAGCAAGTTGATATAGAAGCGGTTGTTCTACTTGCGTGGTCACTGTTAAGACATTTGCCTTGTGCTCGGGAAGTTCCCCACAATTAATAGGAGAAAACGGTTTGACGAGCCAATCCTCTGGAGCACAACGAAGCCAAGAGGGGCCGTTCCACCAAAGTTCATGTGACACTAACTGAGAAGGAAGAATGCCACGAGATAGACAGTCGCTTGGATTCTCAACACCTGCCACATGGTAAAAATGTTGAGAACCCAAGTTCTCCTGACATTGAGCAACTCTATTGCTGACAAAGATTGACCAGCGGTGCGGAGAAGAGTGTATCCAAGATAAGGCTATCGTGGAATCTGAAAAGGCGTAAATTCCTGCAATAGGAACACGTAAAGCGTAAGTATCACGAACAGTTTTTACCAATTTTGACATGAGCACGGCGGCACAAAGCTCCAGACGTGCAAGAGTTGTAACTTTGGTAGGTGAAACCTTTGATTTCGCACAAAGTAAGCGGACTATGACACCAGATGGACCAGTAGAGTGTATATAAATCACACACCCGTACCCACCCATACTAGCATCAGCAAACGCGACTATACGAACGGAACAATCATCGGTAACGCCCACATGGCGTGGTATGCGTAATGTATCCAGCAACGGAAACTCTTGCATGAGAATGGAAAATCGTTTAAAAATATCGTCAGGCACGGGATCATCCCAACCAATATTACTCAGCCATAACTCTTTGATGAGCAACTTGGCATAAAATATCACGGGGGCGACCAAACCGAGAACATCAAATAAGCGTGCGACTATCGAGAGTATATTTCTCTTAGTACATTTCTCAGCTACTTGAGCGGAAGTGAAGAAGAAATTATCCTGAGAAGGTTCCCACGAAAGGCCTAGAACCTTAGACACATCACTACCAGCGTGAAAATCAAGGGACTTACGATGCGAGTCGGGAAGACTGTTCAAAAGAACGGGTGAATTGCTACACCATTTAACAAGGTCAAAATCGCCCGATTTGAACATCTTTATAAGATCATGCGATAGCTGCATCGCGGTGTCTTCATTATTCACAGAATACACCAGATCATCCATGTAGAGACTGGTCTCTGCTACTTTAGCAGCTTCGGGATAATGCGGACTGTCAGAGGCCAGCTGTCGCACAGTGCGCATAGCTATGTAAGGACTCGACTTAAGCCCGAAAGGTAAGCGGTTAAAAGCGAAGGTTAACACAGGTTCGTTCTCATTGAATCGAAACAAAATGCGTAGGTATTTACGCTGGTCAACGGGTACACCAATGCGTAAATACATTTGTTTAATATCAGCATTTATAGCGATGGGAAATAGTCTAAAATTTATTAAAAGAATAAACAAATCTGTTTGCAGATTTGGACCAATATGGAGTACATCATTTAAAGATAACCCTGTATGAGTTCTAGCACTAGCATCCAATACAATGCGCGGCATCGGTTTGTCTGGCCGAACGACAGCGTGATGAGGGATATAGTACCCGTCATCGGAAACGGCAGATTCGTCAACCTGACTTAAATAACCGTTATCCATATACTCTTTAATAACGGCATTATAATTTTTTCGCAACATCGGCGATTGGCGGAGTTTCCTTTCAAGCGCAATAAGCCGACGGTACGCGGCGGTGCGGGAGTTACCCAACTCAGCAGGATCCTTACTAAAAGGTAAAGCGACGGTATAACGTCCCACATCGTCCCGTGACACGGTCGAGGAAAAAATATTCTCACATTCGGTTTCCTCAGGAGAGAAAAAACGTTTATTATCAACTTCTTCCAATTCCCAAAACTTTTGTAATAAATCATTGAGAGCCAATGCCGTGAAAGAAGAATTAGGTAAATTTAAATTATCACTATTATGCGGAAAATCACCCATAAAGATATACCCGAATGTGGTCAATAATGCAGGTGGGGCGCGTGAACCTAGATCAACCCTGTTCCCCAAGTAAATGTACGGAAACAGTTGAGCGCCCAACACTAGGTCAATATCCCCTGGAATATTCCAGCTTAAATCTGCGAGCGGAAGCGCGTGGAAGTCTATATTATGGCTATCCCACTTAACATGGTGCGATGGTAGCTGGTCCGTAATGCACTCAACTACGAACGCGTGAATAGTATATTTTTGCTCTGGATATACGCGAGACTCGATATCTAAATGTACGTATCCTATTATCGGTCGCGATACCGAACCAACTCCTTTAACAAAAGAATTACTCAAAGGAATTATCAGTAAATTAAGCTTTTTACAACAGGCTGTAGTTATTAAATTATTCTGCGAGCCATTATCAATTAAACACCTCACTACTGTTTTGTGACCCGCACTGTCACTTTTATTTCGCGCATAAACCTGAGCTGTCGATAATAGCACTATCGCCTTAGCCTTCGCTGCATCAGCTGCTAATAACACGGCCGAGCTGTGAGCCGAAGACGCGGGCGTCACATCACACGAATCAGACGCAATCACCCGTGCGGAAATATCGACCTTATCGCAATCAACGTAAGAGCGAGGCCCCACAGGCGTACCGGGGGTCGAAAGGAGCGCGGGAGGGGGGAGAGACAGCGGCGCGGGAGACGACGACGCCACGGCTACATTGCAATTCGTCGCTTTAACATCAGCTGTTTGCGGTGTATTTTCTTTATCAAAATGTAATAGTGTATGATGGCGTTTTTTACATAAGCCACAGACTGATGTTGACTTGCAGTTACTCAATCCGTGCGATGTGCTCAGACAATTCGCGCACCCACGTTTGGATTTAATAAACTCGAACCTTGTTCTAGGAGTCAACGCGGATTTAAACTTAGCGCAGTTATACAAATGAACATGAGCGTTATCACTACAATACGCGCAGCATGGAACCGCGATCGCAGGTAAACAAGCGGACGAGTCAGCTGACTCGCTCACAACAAACGCTTTTGTCTGTGTGCGTGAATCGCGGGGAGCGGAAGCGGGGTTTCTACTAAAGTTTCTCGTGTTCGAATGATACAAATTCGAGCGTGCCAATATCTTTGCCTGATCTTGAACGAAGTTTATCAATAATTGCGTTGTGGGAATTTCAACATCTCGAATGGTAAGTTCAAACGATTGAGTAGTCTGTGCATCGATTTTTCTCATTGCGCAATGCAAAAGAATAAAATCAGCAAGATCCGTAATCCCAAGTTGTTTCAAGGCAGAAATAGACGCACTAAATGTTTCTATGAAAGAATCGAGACTATTAGCGTTAAATGAACAACTTTTTAAATCCAATATGTTATTTAAATAATGCGTACCTAGTGAGCGCTTCTCTTGATATTTTTTAACTAAACTATCCCATAGCAACTTGTAAGTATCACCAGTAGGCACAATTCCAGCGGTAACCTTCAATGCGTTGTGTGTAAGCCTACCTATCAAGTACTGCACACGCTGCGAGTCCGTCAGCTGATCATTATCATGGATATTTGACTTAAACGACTCGTAGAAAACAGGCCAATTCTCAATTTTCCCATCGAAAGATGGCAGCGCGATAGGAGGCAACTTTAATTTAGGCGGTTCAAAAAAAGTCTTTGAGTTACTACTGGGTGATGGTGGCGATTGATAACTGTTTATTTTATTCCTAACACGTTTAATATGAATATACAAATCTTCAAAGGATTCTAAACAAGCATAGTCGGCACTTGAACCAGGTTTTAAACTAATGTTTATTTGATTAATTTGATCGACAAAAGATTCAAATTTATCTCGAATGTCATCAATTGTCTCTGACTCAGTCATAAAACTTTCATTATTCCTCGAATCGAACGACGATATTTTTTTTGATAAATCGTACAATCGATTAATGCGTTTAAATAACAATCCTTTCTTTTCGTGAAGAATAGTTAATAAATCTTCCGGCTTCAGTTGTTTATCCGTCATTTTGCTAATTATAAAACAAAGACAATAACAATAAATACCTACCAGGCGGTTTGCAATATTATCGCACCCACCAAACAATGAGTACCTACCTAGGTATCTATCTAAATATTAATACGCACAAAGCCGAGATGAGTTGGTAACTACCTACTTATCCACTTACGAACAAAGCGATTTTTTAAATGCGGATACCTACATAGAATGAACTTTACCAATAAATACGTAATGTCGTTCTATGTAAATTATTGCGTATGGTAACCACATATACGCGCGTATGGTAACCACATATAACCGCGTATGGTAACCAAACGCCGGAAAAATAATAATGCGGATACCTTCATAGAATGAACTTTACCAATAAATACGTAATGTCGTTCTATGTAAATTATTATATTAATTGAACAGATTTACCAACAAATACGTAAAATCTATTGTCAATTTAATAAGCTGCGGCGTTAATTAGGTATTCATTTACCGAAAGTTTACGTAAATAAATATCTATTGTGCGTTATCTAAACCTATATGATTTTCACCAAAAAAATACGCAAAAATCTAGGTACCTACTGGTTATCTATCCGGTATCGAAGGACCAATAATTATGGTGAGGCGTGTAAATAGCCTGCACCTTTGTGCGGGTTGTGATAAAGTTTGAAATAAGAACCTACGTAGAAGGTGTAATGGCGGACCTAAAACATAAAACTAGTTTTCCTATTGATGAATCCCCGAGAAACCAATACCAAAAAAATTATTAGCAGCAAACCATGCCCCACGTACCTTGACAATCCTGAGATCCCACTCAGACCCAGGGAGATGGGAAGAAACCTCGTTCATGCGCGCGTGATGGCTTGTTGGTATGAGCTGCCGGCCGGCGAGCAAAATCTTCTTAAATCCACCGGTGGAATGGTTAAAACACCAAAAATCAACACTGCACTATAAGTTCTCAATGAAGCACAGATGCAGGTCCATTTATTTTATGAATATCATCGAGGTTTCACCAAAAAGGAATTTTTGAAAAGCGGAGCGAAGAACACACACAGTGTTCTCTCTAATGGCGGCGGGAAGAGAGCTCCACGCTAATGCCATCTATTGGTAATGTTGCGGGAACACTCAAGGAAGTTTCGATACAAAGGGCGCTGCGGAAAACAAAATATTGGTGCGAGGATTCATCAACAGACAAACTAAAATATGTAATCTGAACTACTAACATATTATATTCTATGGAAAAATCCTAAAATATTATTATTTATTTTATTTATAATTATTGAAAAGGCATTGACGCTTCACCACCATCAAAATGGACGAATCTTGCTTCTTTTTCTTTAAATTCGTCACAAAAAAAATAATCAGTGAAGATTTTTCCTTCGGATTCAGTACATCCGACGCTCATTTCCATCCGAGCCACCTCGAGGATCTTACCTGCCGCGGCGAATTCTTCCTTCCATTTCTAACGTCTCATGGTGACGTTTAGGTTTAGGTTCGAATCCTGTCCGCGGACCAGATTTTTCTTTCCTAAGAAATTTTTTGAATATCGCTACGCATGCGTTAATGCGTTAAATATTTATAAAATATTAATCAGTGACGCCTAATAAAATTGCTTTCTGGTTATACAACGTGTAACGTTAATAGCGCAAAATCTCTCGTGGGGTAACTCAGCCCATGTTACTGAACAATGTTTGTTCCAAGAGTATTCAAAATTCGCATTATTTTCATACAAAATGAGAAATTGATCGGGCCCATCAGTATGAAAAATCTTTTTTTTTTTTGCGAATTTCCAAGTCTTAAAACAAATATTGTTCAGTAACATGGGCTGAGTTACCCCACAATAGATTTTGCGCTATTAACGTTGTATACATAGCACTGTTTATTTTATCAAACAAAGAACTAAATAAATGTTATGCTTTCACATTAAATATTTAGCTGACCCTAACAAATTGAAATACAATACGAGTACTTGATATTTTGAGAACTAGATATTTCTCATAACATTTAATCAACCATAGTTACTGTAGTTCATTAAGAGGATCGTCTACCGAGCGCTCGTCCATAATAAAACAGTAAACGTTTTCCTACCCCTAAATGTTATCCTATCTCAATGATTTTTAGAATGCTTCCGACACGGTACAAAACTAGGTTTATAAGTTTTTTTTTTTTAAAAGTAACTCTTTGGCGCCTGCAACTTTCAAACTATTATAACATTTTGAAAAAAAGAAAACCTATAAACCTTTTAGTATGGACGAGCGCTCGGTAGACGATCCTCTTAATATGGTCACACCTTTTTGAGACGTGCTTTATAAAAACAGTTTTTCACAATAATTTATCTAACTGCCGTGGTATAATACTACACATAGTACCCGAGAACTAATAAACAATTGAAGTACATCTAATAAAACTATATCCAATAAATTCACTTCTTGTAGTTGGCAAACTACTCAAAACCTAAGGTTCGGTTCATACTTGCGGATCGTTCACAAGTTAAACTCAACTCCAAGTGCACTCACAAGGGATTCTTATAGTTTTATAACCCAATAACGTTACGTCTCCAACACACTAGGATATTACGTGTGTTCCCAACTTTTACTGTACAACCGCTACTTTATGATACATTGAATTGTTAATAAAATGCATTGATGTAGTTGTGTTCATGCCTTTCTTGGGTACTATAGTACAATAGTTGGAATTGGCAATTATTTAAAGATGAGTACTAGGTAATGACGTTAGTTTTAACCACAATCGTGAGAAATCTGCATACCTACTTAGGAGTATCCATTATTAACTCACTTTGATTTAATTTTGCGAAATCTAAGCCTGGAGTACAAGTCACGTGGTAAGGCTGGCGAGTGTTACAACGTGACAAACCTATAATTATTTTCCACGCCAAAAATGAATAAAACTTTACAAGTTAAAAATTTGTTGAACGATCCACGTGCTTAGAATTCTTATATATTAAATAGGCACGTGGTTTTTTTTTTTTACAGTTTGTAAGTGGGTCAGTATGCAAAATATTGAGTTCTCATTTAATTTTATTTGATAAACATTACTATTAATAACATTAATTACTATTTCTGTAGTTACAGGCACTCTAGGTATTAATGATTTAATGTGTTTGATTTTATTAACGTCATAATCATTTGATGAAGTGTAATATAAATAATATTGAGTATTTAATCAATCGTTTATTTTCTGCTTTTTATATTACGAGTAAACACTATCAATCTTTAAGATTCCACGCGAAGTACTATTATTCTGTTTTACTAAGATTAGATTGTAGAAAAAACAAATACGTACATATTTTACTTCACTCTCAATAGCACTATCTTAGCAAAACAATACGGACTTATTACAACAACAAAATTATACAAATAAACCCGGGCTGTCCAAACATCAAAGGATTTTTTTATAACCAAGGACTTTTCCCCGAGCGGTATACAAAAGTTTTTCCTTTAAAAAGTTTCCAAAACTACACACCTTCGTGGACATCAATGGACTTCGTCCAAGAAGTCTATACATAGAGTTGTTTCAGTTGTCTATGCGCGAAGTAAGGAGGGGAGTTATTACCGGGGCCTTTGTTCGAAATATAAAAGCACAAGTTTTTTAGAACTCAGTTCTCTGGAAACAACAGATAGCTAGTGTTTAAAATGTACTTCGGCGAAGTTTGTTAAGTGGTTATGCCTAAATATTGTTTCCAAGCGATAAGGGAAATCTTAATACAGACGCACTCCAGACTCGAAGAGAACATTTTGAAAGACTTTAGTTTACTTCTTTGATAAGTTTTATCTTTAAAACTGTTTATTGGGAAATACTTTGTCTATTATTCCTTGGTTTAATTAATTTTCCAAACAAATATCACGTTCATATATTCAGGTGAAGTGACATGAAATGCTCCAGAAAATTTTTGCATTTTTATTTTTCTTTAACCTCTATGGTAGCCTCTATCGTGTATCCTTCAAATGCATAGGTCTAGCTTGTGGCTAAGCGGTACTTGCTCTGCTTCTGCTCTTGGAGGACCATTTTTGAACCACAAATTCCGACAATGTATTCCAATCCTTAGCTGTGAGCACAATGAGTGCATTTTAAAACGCAGGTGGCTACAGGTGGGTCCTGAAGTGACTACTATATGAAAGCATATCCCTCAAAATCAACATGTCAAGCTTGCTGCCTTACTCTCTTGTTGTTTCAGGAAAATCAACCAGTATGAACTCAAAACCGACGGACTACCGTCCCCAATATGTGCAGATTGCACACACACAACTAACATAAATTACTAAGTAAGTGCACGAGACGACAGGAGTCAGCACCAGTGTGTCAACAATCGCACACCCTCTGAAACTGTGACGTCAGCGATCCTGTGCCTGACCCATTCATTGATCTACAATTATTGGTGCAAACTGAAGGAGTGCTGAGCGGTGCGTTCCGATTTTTTGTAGTATTTGAGACTCGTAGATATAGAAAAAAAAAAGTAAATAAATAAAGAAACAGTAAAACGAAGGACAATAATATTATCCAATAATATGTATTCTCATGTAAGTGAAATGTAAATTTCTTTATGAGAATTAATGTCTTTAACCAGAAAAAGTATTAGTGCAAAAAAATGCATTAAGTTTGCATTTTGTTTTTTGGAAAATAAACAAATAAATTAAATGAGATTGGAAGGAATTCTCGGGAAGCAGACACAATAGCTAAAATTTGCCCATACTAACGATATCTCACCTGCTTTATTTTATTTTTGACCTGAGAATAATTACAAAATATGACCAGTAATTATTTTATTTCCATCGGGAACATTTATTCATTGTCACACACACATCATGATGTTTATTTATTTCAATAAGTCAACAATATTATTTTGTGTTCACTCCTATATTTTTATTTGTAACTCTTGTTTGCATAATTTTTGACGGTGACTACGTATTTAGGTATCAATTTGTTGATGTCAAACTATGCGTGTCACTCGCTTGGAATTAATAACCGATGAAAAACAAAAAACACCATTTTTTTTTGTTGTATGCGTTTTTTTTACTAATTTGGGGATATCTATATATATAAAAGAACAGGGGTTTTTCTTTTGACACGACTACAGCCGAAACCGCTTAACGCAGAAACTTGAATTTTGGACAGCATTTGCAGTCTACCATGTAGATTGGCAATAAGACGGGATTTTGAGAAAATCCTCCTCTAAGGGGGTGAAAAGGGGTGAAAACTTTTGTATGAAAAATCTTATTCCTTGGGTTTATAAACTTGAAACTTACCACGAATAAGAACATTAGTGAATAAATAAGATTAGCAACAATATTTTTTTAAAACTACCCTCCATTGGTATTCTAGGGGTTGTTAAAGTTTGTATGGGAAAATCATAACGCGTGAGCTGATGAATTTGAAAATCAGTATTTATATACTACATAAGAATTAATCAAACACGTGTTTTTGGATTTTTCGAAAATTACCCCCCAAGTTGGTGAAAAGGGGTATTCAAGTTTTAAGGGGAGGATATTAACCACTAAACGTAGAAACCTGAATTTTGGATGATAGTTGCAGTTTATAATGTACGTAACCATTAAGAAAGGATTTTACAAAAATCTACCTCTAAGGGGGTGAAAAGGGGTGAAAACGTTTGTATGCAAAATATTATTCTTTGGGTTTATAAACTTGAAACTTGATACGAATGTGGGTATAAGTAAAAAAAAAGATGGACATTATTCTTTTTTCAAACCTACCCTCCATTTTTGGGTTTTTCGAAAATCACCCCCTGAATTTTGAAACGGGTTGATGAAGTTTTAAGGGAAGAATTTACTGCTTGCTTCGATAAATTCTAAACTGGGCATAAATTATCTCTGAATCGAATAAAGGATACGTATTTATTATATTTAAAAAATCAACCCCTAGCGTGTTTTTGTTTGTTTGTATTGAATAGGCCCTGAAACTACTAGAGATTTTCCAAAAGTATCCTATACTATAAGGAGGGTGAGCGACTGAGCGCGAATTAAATTCACTGAGTTCGAAGTTAAAAGCACGCGCAGACGAAGTCGCGGGCAAAGTGCTAGTAATAACATATGACGTTTTGTGATTCATTAATTCGTAACATAATTATCTTTTTTTTAATAAAGTATATTTTTCTTACTTCTTAAATCCAAATTTTGCAATAACACAGATCTGGTTTTTGACGTAGTTTCCTTAAAAGTCAAAGTTATTATTTCACATATTTAGTTCTTTTTTTATTTTCGAGGTTTATAATAAACTTAAATACTAATAAAGTCAAAGTTAGCATTTACCATTATATCAGCCATAAGAAAACCGCTGCTGAGCATAGACTTCTCCCATTGATTTCCAGTAGGACCCATTGAAAGTGGCTTGCATCTAGTGTGATCCTATGGTCTTCATAAGATTATCTGTCTACCTTGGGAGTAGACGTCCTACGCTGTGCTTGCCATAATGCCATTGGCCATCAGTTCTGCATATAATGTGTCATGCTCACTGCCATTTCAACTTGCCAATTCACTGGGCTTTGTCGACAACTTTGGTTCGTCTACGATTATTCACATATCTGTTTCGATCACACAGAGAAGAGAAACTCCTTGGTCTATCTCGAGATAACCAATGAGTCCCATAGTTAGAGACCACGGTTTTGACGTAGAAGTGAAATAAATAATAGTTTCCTATTTTCAAAATTATAGAGAAAATCCAGCACTAAATTCCACAATATTTACTTCGATATACTTACATAATTTCCCCATGCCTAATAAATATCTAAACATAGTAACGATGGTACTTTTCGGAGCGCAGCCGAGGCAGTTAACTACAATGTACACTTGCACCAATCACCGACAAGTACCTTGCAACTGACAGCATCGGACTAGAAGGAGCACCAAGATTAGCACTGCCAATAAACCACTAACGATTTGTTAAGGATTTCTGAAACTGTAGCGCAGACAGATAAAAAAAGTTAATTGGATGGGAGTTTAGGATTAACAGTAGTTTTTTAATTGTTAAAGCTTTTACCGCCCTTTTTGTTTTTTTATTAACGTGGTAAAATCATCAAATGAGTCCTCCCACCCCGGGCAAGGCGGGAGGGACTGTCAGACTCGTACTGACTAAAATCCACGGTGTCCTTCAATAGCCCTTTATGTTCCGTGTCACGGTGATGACGTTGACAGTTTTTATTTGGACAAGTGTTCAACAGCTGATTTCTATGTTTCTTTTGGCAAGATGGTTTATGTCTGCTTACGAAGTAGCAGTAAGGCTGATGATACTATTTAAGTACCTTGCAACTGACAATATCGGACTAGAAGGAACCAAGATTAGCACCACCAATAAACCATTAACGATTTGGTTATTATAAGTTTTAGATATAAGTTATTATTTTTTTTCTGCTTTTTATTGTGTTATTTTTATTTTATTTTATTTTTTATTGTGTGTGTCGTGGTCGTTTTTGCGCCAAATAAATGTTTTTTCTTTCTTCTTTCTTTCTATTTGTTAAGGATATCTGACACTGTGACGTAGCAAGACCCACACTGACCTTACTGGTGAAGTGCTTTAGAAAGGCTGTGTGCATAGTACTCGCAATCGTCGTGTGTGTATCATCTCATGTATATGAATGTGGATGAGGCGACAGGAGTATTCAAAGGATCGGAGCCGGTGGAAATTTCAGTCTAAATTGTAAAATAGGATAGGGTCGTTAGTGTGAGATACATTTTAATTCTCTTTATTTATTTGTACACTTATTAATTAAATTTTTAAATATTTTTATAAAAAAACAAACTAAAAACATTTAAAAATATAAAAAATAGCAGTCCACCAGCATCGGGAACAGGGTCCGGGCTGCCGGTGGTCAGGGCTCTTGAGAGAAGAACCTCCTAACAATACGCGCCGTGTCCAAGAGTACTGCCTTCTGAATCAAGCGCTTGATCCAGCTACCCAGCGAGAGCCTCCTCAGGTGTTGTTCGAGGCTCTTGGCAATTAAGCCATTGGCAGATACGACTATCGGCACAATAACTGCCGTATTCACGTCCCACATGTCAACAACCTCGCGAGCCAGATCAAGATACTTGAATTGTTTATCCTTTTCTGCCTTCACGAGGTTCCCGTCATGCGGGACCGTTATATCAACAATTGTTGCGCGACGTTCCGATCGATCTATCACCACAATGTCAGGCTTATTGGCAACAATAGTCCTATCAGTGATGATAGGTCGATCCCAATACAACGAGATATTGCCATTTTCGAGAACTGGGTCGGGCGCATACTTATAGTACGGCACCTCCGATTCCACAAGATTGTACTTCAAAGCAAGTTGCTGGTGGATAATCCTGGCCACGAGGTTGTGTCTATGCAAATACTCGCCGTTAGCCAGACGAGAACACCCAGAAATAATGTGTCGAATCGATTCTCCCGGACGGTGGCATGCCCGACATATGTCAACCGTACCATCCTTCACAATGTATTTCCGGTAGTTATTCGTCATCATAACTTCGTCCATAATTGCACAGACAAAACCTTCGGTCTCCCCAAACAGGTCACCGAAGCGCAACCAGGATACGGACGCTAAAAAGTCTACATCGGGACTATGTAATGCCTGGTAATAGCGTCCGTGAAGCTCCTTGCTCTGCCATACCTCCTTACGATCATTAGTGTCTAATACTTTAGGTTTGCGCCAGTTCTCGTTAGCCAAGGAGAGCGGAGTAAGACCCTTGTCCACTGTGACTACATCTCGGTGCATCCCCACGTCGGCTTCTAGGAAATATTCCCTGAGACTGCATACCTCACGGTTATGCAGGGTCTTAGCATTTAAGAAGCCACGACCCCCGCACTTCCGTGGGATATACAGTCTCATCACCGACGACCGCGGGTGATGCATCCGATTTGCAGTCAGCAGTGAACGGAGTCTCCTATCCAGGGCGTCAAGTTCTGTCTGAGTCCATTTGAGTATGCCGAAAGAATACATCAATACCGGCATGACCCAACCGTTGAAAGCGCGCACCTTATTACCACCTGACAAAAGACTGTTAAGTACTTTATTCAGGCGGCTAAAGAAGCGCTCCTTCAACGATTGCTTCATGTCAGCATTATTGATGCCTAATGCTTCCGACATACCCAAATATTTGTAGGTCTCTGTTGAAGAGAGGGATCTAAGGTGTATGGATTCCGAGAGTTGAGTTCCCTCTGATTCCATAATCTCCCCTCGCTTCACATGCATGACTGCACATTTGTCCACACCAAATTCCATCCTGATGGCGCTACTGAAAGTTTCTGTTACCTTCAGTAGCTTCATCAGTTGCAAGTTGTTGGGGGCAAAGAGTTTCAGATCATCCATGTAAAGAAGGTGAGATATGACCTGACCACCTCTCTTCAACCGATATCCTAGCCCCGAACCCTCCAGTAATGTACTGAGTGGGTTCAAGGCCAGGCAAAACCACAAAGGACTCAGACTGTCACCCTGGAATATGCCGCGCTCAATCCTTATCGGTTCGCCGCTACCTCGGATCTGTCGACATCCTGGATAGCGAAGGACTGTCTTCCAGGTCCCCATACACGACAACAGGAAGGTACGTAGAGTTATATTAACTTTATACAACTCTAGCACCCTCATGAGCCATGTATGGGGTACCGAATCATAGGCCTTCTTATAATCTATCCAACATGCGGACAGATCCTTTCGGGAGCGGCGAACCTGTTGGCTAATGGCCATATCAATGAGGAGGAGCTCCTTAGTACCGCGGGACCCGTTCCTACATCCATTCTGAGAAGCGGACATGATGGAATTAGTCACAATATGTTGATTGATTTTAGCTCTCAGAATGGATGTAAGAACTTTATAGACCGTTGGTAGACAAGTGATCGGTCTATAATTTTTGGGTTCCGCAGTACTACCTGATTTATAGAGCAGGTGGGTCACTCCTGTTGTTAAGAATTGGGGTAGCGACCCTGACTCTAAGGCCCTTCGTCCACTATAAGACTCAAGTTTCCGATACCTTACGACTTCAGTATCCAGGCGACTCTGGCAATAGAAATGCATATACGTTCGTACACATGCACGCGACGCGCGACGCCAATCGCGCGCTACCTATCTGCTGACATCGCGGCGACTTGAGTTTCCGCGATTTTCAAGATGGCGGAACAATTTATTTACCATTTTTAATTTTATTCACAGAATAAAGGGTTCCGTAGCATATTCTTGAATCATTTTTGGAAAGTAATTATTTTCAATACAATCTCAAATCAAATTTTATAATACAATCCTCTATCAAATCATAATTTTGTATGCAGTTTTATTAAAAAGTTGGGAGAGATGGTTTTTTTTTTATTTTATTGAATAAAAATTTTAAATTATGTAGTATTTGGATTTCGATTAATGTTAGGTTCCCAGGAAATTAACTGTGAAGGACGGACTGTCACACGACTGATCTTATAAAGATTCCGTTTTTTTTTTGAACCTTCGGATCCCTAAAAAATATACTTTGATTGTGACAGTCATGTGTCAGCCATTTTATAAATTCATATTCTTGACCACCCATCATGACCTTTTGACGCGGCGCTAGTGTCTATGTCGTTACATCAAATTGCATTATAAAAATTTAGTACCTCGAATTTTCCGCAGGTCATGAGTAGTGGCGAAACTCCAGTATCGGAAACTTGCGTCGCCTCGTGTACGAAGGCTCGTACACGAGGCGACGCAAGTTTCCGATACCTTACGATTTTGGTATCCAGGCGACTATCGCAATACAAATCCATAGAGGCTCGTACACAGGTCGCGTCGCCGACATGCGTCGCCGACTCTAGTCGCTCGCTACTCATCTATCAAGATCGCCGATACCCAAGTCTTCGCGATTTTTAACCGACGAGTATCTATTATTTTAAAATGTATTATTAAAGTATCTGAGGTAGAAAAATATCCTTGTTTGTATCATTACAATTAATAATAATAATTGTACAATCTTACGTTTATGTATTTTGATAATATTTACCTATTTTAGTACCATATGTATAACTAGATGGCGTTGTTAGTTTTTCTGAATCGCGATTTGGTTTCGTTACCACCAAAAGTATATAAGGACCTAAAAATTCATTCACAAAATTTTCTTCGTTCAAACAAGTAAACGCTGGTTTTATTCCACAACTATCACACAACACCATCTCGTCCCAAGCTAAGCAGAGCTTGTGTTATGGGTACTAAACAACTGATAAACATACTTATATATTTCTAAATACATAAATATAATAGATAAATTACACCCAGACACAGAACAAATGATCGTGCTCATCAAACAAACATTTGTGCTGGGTGGGAATCGAACCCACGTCCTCCGGCATAGCAGTCAGGGTCACTAACGACTAGACGTCAGCGTTCCGGTGCAAATAAAAGAAAACTATAAAAAAAAACCTAGAAAAAAATTGAATAAACCTCTAAAAAACAACTGAAACGCGAAAAAAGAAAAATTTTATGTTTACCTGGGGTTTGAACCCATGGTCACCACCTTGAAAGTCAAAGCTTGAACAAATAGAGCTACCTTGTAGCCGGTTGGCGCGGCGAAATTATGAACCATATTCTTTCTAGATTGATTTTTTCCTCTATACGCGCCAATTTTTAATTCCAAAAAGGAGATCATTTTTTTTGGGCCTTTTCTGAAAGTGCCGGCCAACGAAAAAAATTGATACCTATGGGTAGTACTAGTCATTTGGAGCAATAGTTACTATGGCACAAAAGTTGTAGGATTGCTCTCGGCCAAGTTATACAAGTTCGAAGATTCATAATTTTCATACATTTTTTAATTTCTGAAAGTGCCGAGAAACAGCAAATAATGATAAGTACTGCTAGAACTAGCGACCTTAAGCTATTTAACATAAAATATCATCACGCCTGTAATCCCTGAAGGGTTAGGTAGATATGTACCCAATTAAAATGAATAAAATCACTTTATTTTTTGTGAAAAGAAGTTAAAACATGTTAAAATATTATATAAATCTGCTGGTGGGGCCAGCATCGGGAACCATTCGAAGTTGCCTGTGGTAGGGATCTTGGAAGAGAAACCTCCTAACAATATAAATCCTGCCGAAATAACTGCTTTCTGAATCAACCAGGTTTTTTTGGCTAATAAAATCATTAAAATTGTGCTACGGTATCCTGCTAAGATAGTCCTACGACCTGGTAGGCACTTGGCTCTATATGAGCCACTGAAAGTTCCTTTAGACGCACGTGGAACACGACATACTGTCGTCCTGAGCCTGATCCTGGATAAGACAACTACATAGCTCCCCATTACTCACCGTACGTAGCTTGATTGAGATTTCGAGGGCGCCCTCTCCTTCACGTGTTCTGTCTCCTCCTTCACTGTCATTGCTGCTGCAGAAGAAACGGCAGCCTCCTTACCGGATTGCCACGGTGTGATCTGGATAAAGAAGCCCTCCAAGCATATATGAGTGGACCACCCGAAAAGCCATGATTCCCTGGTGCGATCAGTTTATCTGGTCTCTTCATTATGGAGACAACGGACACAGAGTTCCCATAAAGGGACTTTAACCGCACCACTTCCACGTAGAGTCTCCAAAAAGCAACATTTCATTCATACATTTGTTGTTTTCTTAAAGAGCCTCATAGCCTTCGGAATGCGATATTGTCGAACCCCCAATTAGCGATAAGACGGGTTTGCATCGCCGTCCAGTCAACCAGACTCAACTGGTATTCATCCTTGACATCCCGTGAAAGTTCAAGGAGCATTCCTTGGGCAGTCTTCAAGCAGTTACCCAATCTTGCGGGGCAAACGCCTCTTTTTAGAGGCTCTATTTTGAAGTGGTGCGCTCAAAGCCCCTCTACGGGAACTCTGTGTCCGTCGTCTCCATAAAGAGGACACCCAAACAAGCTGATCGTACAGGGCATCATGGCTATTAGGGTGATCCACACATAGTTGCTGGAGGGCTTCCGCTTCCAGATCACACCGTGGCAATCCGGAAAGGAGGCTGCCATTTCTTCTGCAGCAGTAATGACAGCGAAGGAGGAAGGAGGCAGAACACATGAAGGAGAGGACACCCTCGAAATCTCAATCCAGCCACGTACGGCGATTAATGGGGAGTAAGGACGGTAGCATGTCGTGTTCCTCGCGCGCCTAAAGGAGCTTTCAGAGGCCCTTATAGAGCCAAACGCCTACCAGCTACCCCACCAAGTCGCAGGACTATCTTAGTAGAACACCGTAGCACAGTTTATGACTTTAATAGCCAAAAAACGTGGCTGATTCAAAAAGTAGTACTTTTAGTCAGGATTCGTATTGTTAGAAGGTCGCTCTCCCAAGACCCCTACCACAGGCAACGTTGATTCTGTTCCCGATGCTGGCTTCACCAGTAGATTTATTTATTTTAACATGTTTTTATTTCACTTAAAATTAAGAGATTATTATTCATTTTAATTCGGAACACCTCTGCCCAACCCTTCAGGGATTACAGGCGTGATGATAATTTATGTTAAATTGCTTGAGGTCCCTAGTTCTAGCAATACTTATCATTATTTGGTGTTTTTGAGCACTTTCAGAAATTAAAAAATGTATGAAAATTACGAATCTTTGAACTTGTATAACTTGGCCGAGAGCAATCCTACAACGTTTGTGCCATAGTAACTATTGCTCCAAATAACTAGTACTACCCATAGGTACCAATTTTTTTCGTTGCTTACTTTCGTTTCGTTTCGTTTCGTTGTTACTTTCGGAAAAGGCCCAAAAATGTATGGAGCGTGAATGTTCTCCTTTGAAATAGGAATGCGCTCGTCATTTTTAAAATAGAAGCATTTTAATTTATGTTATGAGATGTACATTTTGTGTTTTGTACAATGTATTAATAAGGTTGAATATAGAATGGTGGCCGAATAGACGATCTGAGTCTTACGACTCGAGTCGCCGCTGTGTACGGACCGTGCGCGACTGGAGTCGCGCGACTTAGGTATGCGACTGGAGTATCGGATACCGGAGTTTCCTAATGTACGAAGGGCCTAAAGCTAATTGGAACTGGGATGCCAAGCGAACGTGCGATCTTTTGATCCATTTAATCCAGAAGTTGTGCAGCCCATCCGGCCCTGGAGATTTCCAGTTTGGCAACAGATGGACTGCACAAGCTACGTCTTGGGGGCTGATGGTGATAGCCCCCATTTCTGGAATGTGATCACATGCTCGCTCAACATCCCTGATCCAATCGCCCTCAGTGTGACTGACAGGCACCGACCAGATGCTGCGCCAGAATGAACTCATGGCATCATCATTCGGCAGGGGCGTGTCAGCCACACCTTGGTCCGGTCGCTCCCAAGCCCTATAGACCCACCTTTCATCGCTTTGGAAGGTGCGATTCAAAGTGTACCGCTCCACTCGTCGCTTGTACCGACGAATACGGTTTGCCCATGCACAAATCTTCTGCTTCAGGAAGTCGATACGTTCTGTGACGCGGGCCATATAATCACGAGGATCGATATCGATTCCTGTGAACGCCCGCCTCACAAAACGCATCACTCTAGGACGAGTATTACCCTCCCTGAAGCAGTGCAATTTGCCGATGAGTGCTCTAGCCTCACCGATACGCCGCTCAATCCTGCACTGCCAAGCTGGAGCTGCTGGTTTTGGTCGCGTAGCTCTGTCACTGTCAGGGAATTTGACGTGAGCTACACGACACGCCGCTACAGCTGCACAGTACAGGATTGAGTGGGTATCAGCAAGATCCTTACTGTTGTCAAAACAATTTGACAGTTCTGAGTCTAGAGCACACATAAGCGCCTTGTTTTTATTGTGCATTGGCAAACGAGGTAAACGTGGTCTAAGTTCCGGTGGGACGGAGCGGTACTCCCGAAACGCACTCTCCAAAGCGCTCCTCAATTGTGCGTTGCATTGGGTACTCACGGATATAACTTCGTCATGATCCTCTTCACAGTCACGATCGGGTCGCGGTGGCATATCAGAAGAACTTTGTTGCTGCACCGCGATCATTGGCGAAGCAGGAATAACTCGGTTACTCCGTGAATCCGAGCGTAGTCGATCAAGTACGGTGTCATCCAGCATACAGTTACGCTGAATGACCCGCACCTGATCCGAAAGTCGTTGCGCCGACACGCTGATACCTGGCTCAAGCACCTGAAACAGAGAGAGCATCCGACCACGGTACGCAGTCAAGCTGCTTCCCCCCTCAGTAGCCCCATAATATGCGCGCATGACGTTTTCATTCATGGACTGGGTCCATCGCATGCGCGACACATTTCCACCGGCAGCGGGGACCCTGTTCGGGGCCTGTTGGCCTCGAGGTCCCAAGCCCGCTGGTGGCCGTCCTCTTCCTCGTCGTCGCGGTGGTGACGGTGTCGACGGCGGGGAGAAAAACTCGTCGCTGGAGCTCGACGCAACTGCAGCTACCGGCGACACGGCGTCCACGGGTGAGGCGCGTCCCGGCGGCTGCGAGGCGGAGCTCAGCGACGAGCCCGGAGATGGTAGCTGTGCTGGCTGTGTCTTGGTTCGACTTCTCGTAATCATTGCAAAAGTACTGGATTCATTTTCTTCTTTTTTCCGTCATTTTATTGCATTGTTGTTGTTGTTGTGATTGAGTTTTTATTATTGTTCGTTAGTGTTGATACCAGAATCATATTTTAACGTAAGTTTTTGCAACAAATAAATTAAATTTAAATGTAAAATGAGGAAGAAAATTTTTTACGTCAGTTGCTCTTGACAGTCGAACCACAGATTCTGAGATACATTATTATTATACTCGTATATTAAGATTAAATTTGCTCTATTGAATAATCAAGCCAGTTTACCGACATGCATGCTGCCCGCAGTTTATCTAGCTGTACCATTCTACAATATAAGCTTTGCAACTCGAATAATCACAAGAACTCGCTTTTTCATATAATAAAACATCAAAACACAACATTTTAATGTTTCCATTTGTCCTTTTTCAACAAAATTCTAACCGAGTCTCATTAACAGAAAAATATCGAGAATTTTTCGGGATAAAAATTGAGGACGAAAAAAGTTGTTCCTATCGCGTACTTAAACAATCACATCACGGTTGATTGTAAACTTTTTTGAGCTTTCTTCATTGTTCCAACTTACAATGGCAATCATTCAAAGAATTCGGGCCAGTTCTCAAAGAAAATTGAACGTTAAAAATAAGGTTTCTTGTTGGGAATTAAAATGATGGAATGAACGTGACCGAAACTTTATTAGAAGTTAATTTCAAATAAGTTTTTCACAACAAATCATAGAATAAATGACTGTTAAGTGATCGTGTTACTTGTTTTAATAACTTTTGAAAGTAAAAAAAAAATAGTAATCGTTTACCGGCACGAAACAGCAGCAGAGTGACGGTATACAGCATACCAGTTCTTGCATGCGAGATAACAACCAGTGCAAGTCACAAGTCGATACGTGTTCGTTACACCGTCTGCGGTGATTCCCGCTTGCCGATCGTGTTATCGACATTATCTCATATAAATAAATGGCAACGAACACGATGGTTTTCCTACACCCCGCATGAGGGCTATCGACTGATGAAAGCTCGTATATCTGTAATGGTCTTATCTCACATTGATTCCAGAGAAATTTTCACTAAAATAATAACAAATCTACTACAAAAATATTAACAACACAAAAGCCCTCTTCACATCAAAATGCAAATGAAGTTTTAAAAAAAAAACTAAGAGACGCACAGATACCGCACTCTGTCTGCGAAGTTCGTCTTTGAAAAAGTTCGAGAACAACTGAACAACGCACCTGGCTACGTCAATAGGCGTTCAAAAGAGCGCCGGATCTTTTACCAAAATGCAGTAACAACCTGCCCCCTTGCTGCCATAAAAAGAACTACAGCTGTTTTATGTTTTGAGGAGTTTTTTTTTTATTGAGGTTGAGAGATTTACTTTTTGTTTGTAGATACTCGTATTTATGAATTATTGAAGACAACTCTTTCACGTTTCCGTAACCGTAACAACATTTTTTTTTTCTAGCCTACTCTGTCCCACTCCTGAGCAAAGGCCTCCCCCATTCCTTCCACTTCTCTCGATGGTGTGCCTGTGCTCCTCACGCCAGTAACAATTATTATGTTACATAATTTCTCTGCGGTTTGCGCTGTCTGAATGGCTTAGTGGTATAATCGTTAACGTTCTATGTCGATGACTGCAGGTGCAAATCCCAGGACACTTCTTTTTTTGCCGTTTGGTAGGACAGTTTTTTTTTTGTTAGCTGTGCTCGGTCAGTTTATACATAATGTCGGGTGGCCAGAATATTGCATCCAAAAAATAATTTAGGTTCTTCGTGTTGTGGGCTATGCGAATAATAAAGTAATGTTAATAATCATGTACTTGAAATTTTTTTGAGAAAATCTAGAAGATTTTAACGATATAACTTTAAAAATCTTCAAGAGTTGATCTTTTATGCATAAAATAATCAGCTTCGTTAGTTTGACGGCAATATAAAAAAAGTATAAATAAAGTGAAAAAGTAACATACTTTATTATGACTTAAATCTTTAACTTTGAATTGGAATACTAGACATACGTGATTTTGTGATTCCTAAATAGATGTCAATAATGTGCCAGCCTCAGCTTTCTAACAAAAAAAAAAACTGGGTACTTAACGGGCTATTTTGGTTAAAACCGACTTCAAAGGCAGCGAATTGGGAAAAATTCTCGCACCTTGAGACGCCCAAAGATTTTTTACCATAAACATGTGAATATTATACATCATTAAGTACGTTTTGCGTACTTATACGGCTATATTTAGCAGTAGCTATACAATACACTGTATAGTATAGTCCTGATATTGAGCCGATATCAATACGCTTTCCCTCCGTTAAAATAGTTTCACGCTGTATGCGATAAAACAATGACAGTATTCCGACCGATTCCGTTACGGAACTGACACCATTCAAACTCCTTTCCAAAAAATAAAACGCGCCGGAGCAATATGTGCTGAGAGTAGAATGATATGATGCAATATGAATACAATACGTTTGTGCTTAGGGGAATGCTTACTACAAATATTTAGGTACTTTTTTTTACGTGGTAAAATCATCAAATGAGTCCTCCCACCCCGGGCAGGGTGGGAGGAACTGTCTGACTCGTACTGAATAAAATCCACGGTGTCCTTCAATAGCCCTTTATGTTCCGGGGTCACGGTAATGACATAAATCCCACGACCGCGGCAGGCTTTGGCCCTCCAGAGGGGGGCCCCGTCATCATGCTGACGCTCTTTGAGGCGCACGTCGACCCAGGCAAGGTCCACTGTCGGACAGCGAGTTGTCCTTTACTCGTCGTCGCCCGCATGTCCGCGCCTACGGTGGCCGGAGATCGTCTGCCGACGTCCGACGCCGTGGGCGTCCACCACTGCGGCACGCACTCATTTTCATTTAGTTGCAGAACGTGGGCATTACATAAGTAGGTATACTATAATATATTATATTGCAGATTAAGCCGTTTGTGCCGACTCTCAACCCGAATCTCTGACAACCAGTTGAACAAAGGGTTATTACCCAGTTACTGTGGGTTGTGGGGGACAGATAAGTATATTACCTTAAATTTTAAAACTTCTTGTACTACTTCAGCGAGGAACTTGGTTATGTAAAACTGATATTTAGGTACAGACGCCAGCACTTTAACCTACCTCAATCTGTCCAATTTCTTCAATAGTCTTTCAACCTTATCACTATAGAGCAGTGTTTCCCAACCTGTGGTCCGCGGACCCCTGGGGGTCCGCGAGTATATGTATGGGGGTCCGCGGTGTCATCTCTGGACTATACATAAATATTATGCTAATGTCTCGTAATCGCTACGCTTAGTTAGCACGGAGAATGTGCGCCAACGTGCGGTGAGCGAGACTGAATGATGTGATGTGAGTGAAATAAGTGCGTACGTATATACAAAAAACAAATACAGAAACAGATTATAAGTCGAATCTGATTTGCGATTACAATTAAATAATTATTTTATTAAGGGGGTCCGTGAAAACTGTGCTTGATTCCCAAGGGGTCCGTGGCCGAAAAAGGTTGGGAAACGCTGCTATAGAGTAAGGTTAATGTTCGGTTGGTAAAATTTGACAAATTCGGGTAGGTTGACCAACTGGCGTCTGTACATTTATTTGTACAGGAGAGCCGAGGACTACGCAAATCATCATCATCTCAGCCATAGGACGTCCACTGCTGAACATAGGCCTCCCCTTTTGATCTCCACATATACCGGTTGGAAGCGACCTGCATCCAGCGTCTTCTGGCGACCTTTATAAGGTCGTCTGTCCACCTTGCTGGTGGACGTCTTACGCTGCGCTTGCTAGTCCGTGGTCTCCACTCTAATACTTTTCGACCCCATCGGCCATCTGCTCTGCGAGCAATATGGCCTTCCCATTGAAATAATGAAGATAAAATATTTTCCTTGTTAAAATCAAACCAAAGATAAGACAGTCAAAAAGTAAATGAACAGATACCCTGCACCGTAGTACATAACCAAAGCTAATAGAAGCACATTTATCTCAGTAAATAGCAGCTAAATTAGATCAGTAGTTCCTAAGTCCGGACAGATCGGTTCTTGATGACTGGCAATTCAACGTCTGGCTATCTGTAATGGCCGGTTGCCAATGTAATGCTGGCTGGTAAGACACGCCACAGATTAGTGCCAAAAATCAATATGAAGTTAGTAAAACTCTTTGGTTTTATTTGAGTTTACCCTTTTTGGTGTTTTATTGGGCATTTTAATTTACTCTTTGAGAGCAGTGAAGACTTTAAAATTCTGGATAATTTGTAAGTAATCGTAAAACGTTTGGAAAATTTGTTTTTAATAGTTTTTTTTTTGTGTATTTAGTTGTGTTTGATAATGTTACGGCGATCTGGGAGTTTTAAAATCATGAGTTAATAGACTTTAAGGCATAGGTACGAACCGATTTCGATTGTTATTTCACTCGAATGAGGTAAAAAGTTTCTAAAAAATGATTTAAAATATAGAAATTAATTGATTGATACATTTTTGTATTTATTTTGACAAAAAGGAATCTTCTTTTTCGAAGTTGGCTCAAAACAAAAGACGATATTTTTAAAATGCATAATTTATTTTAGCAAAGAAAGGACGGGAGATATTTTAGAAGTAAAGTGTTTCAACAAAACTATTTGGCCTATAATTGGTCTACTGGTTAGTGCCCCTGACTAAGCCGGAGGTCGTAGGTTCGATTCCCACCCAGGACAAAATAATGTTTGTTTGATGTGCACGATCATTGTTCTGTGTCTGGGTGTAATTTGTCTCCATTATGTATGTGTTTATAAATATATAAGTATGTTTTTCAGTTGTCTAGTACCCATCTCTGCTTAGTTTGGGACTAGATGGTGTCGTGTGATAGTTGTGGAATATTATTATTATTTATTATTATTATTTCACGAAAGTACATCTATCAATATGGATTTCATAGGTATTCAAGGCTTATAGCATTCTTTTTACTGATAGTGTTAGGGATTCTCTCATCTCCTGATTAAGTGATTGACTGTGGATAAGTTTTTCACCTTCGCGTCGTCTTAACGGTCATCTTTCAATCAACACTTACTTGATAACGTAACATGACACGTTTTAGAAGTGAAAGTAGAAGAAGTGAGCTTAAAAAAAAACAGCCAAATGCGAGTCGTAATCACGATTGAAAGGTTTCTTATAATCGGTAAAAATGAGAATAAAATCATCTAAAATTAATGACAGTAAAATCATCTGTATAAAAAACAATAAAATCATCTGTAAAAATGACAATTAAAATCATGTCTGTTGTTTGAGAGGGAGGTCAGGCCCCACGTTACCGTGCATATTCATGCAGGTAATATCAACTGAAATTATAACTGACGGTTTTTAAAATCCAGCTATTTCAGTGGTCTCTAAAAATGGATAATATTAAAAGAGAAATGAAGTGAAATAAACTTTTAAAACTTTCAAAAACCGACGATAATAATTTCGGCATGGTATTGTTCCACAAATGAGTCGCCAGCTATGGTCTGTATCCAACTTTGGATTTCACTTAAATTCGAAACAAATTGTTCAAAATTGTTTTGAGAGAAAATTGCATTAAAGTTTCTGTTAGAAGAAACGAATAGGTATTGTTGTGGGATAATTAATTATTGGATGTAGCAACTTAATTGCTGAAATCCGAAAGTTTTTAGATATAAGACTGGGGATTGCCAGGCTGTCTGGCTAAATAAGACAATTAAATCCACTTGGATTTCAAAATTAGTTAAAGATAAAATGGTTTTCTTTGTGTGATAATAGTCTTTGTTTTTTCTTTTACCTCTGCCAGCTAGAGAATTAAGAAACTATGATAATCTCAAACTCAGTCGCACCACTTTAACGTCTGGTTCTAATAAGCTCGACCTTATGCACAATTTTTTATATGTATATAAGTATTTAGGGAAGATCTATAAAACCATATAATATCTTAGCACTAGGGAGTAGTTTTGAAAATTTGTCCCCTAAAAATTTTAAGTATACTATAAGTGTATAAAGGTTTTATATTTTTTCTGATTCATTTATATGGCCACGGTTTTATTTGCGAGTAGCTTTATCCGTAGTTTCACCTGCTCAGCACAAATATTGGTCGTAGTGTGAGACAATAATAATCTTTAGCTTACCTCGAAGAGTAGTACTATCCAATGCAAAAATATTATGTCAATTCGAAACTTTTAATTAAAAAAAAAACCTGAGATTACGCGTTCAACCAAACAAACAAACTCTTTAGCGTTTTAATGATTCAGGCGATTAGTTCGTGTATTTACGTTGCTTGAAAGTATCTCAAAGTATACGGAGTAGTGTGCCAATCGCCTAAGAAATAAGTTCGCTTAATAGAACCTAAGATATGGGATCACTTATTATATGATAATTCTGAATGTATTCTTCCTCGTAGAAGTAACATGTACTGCTTATTACATCCGTAAAAGCAGTAGCTCATCCTGCTAGGAAGCAAGATCATCTACAAGTCGTATGATCCTCTAATATGTTGTTCATTAATTAATATAATAACGTCTTTATTATAATAAGCTAAGATTTAAGTAATAACTTGCTTAAGGGGAAGCATTAAATTATAACTCTTGTATTTGCAATTGTAGTGCAAAAAGTTGAATTTTGTTCACATAGAAGATGTTTAGGAATAACATTTCTGAACATACTTAAGAGTATGTTCAGAGTGCTACCCCTTAAGCCTCGAGCTAAGGCTCATGGCTAAAAAAAATCGCAAAGACTGTTCTTTTTCAAAAACCACCACACTCTTAGGTTAATATGTGCACCAATGTTGTTAGGTCACCATCTATCACAAGCGAGTTCCCTACGTGCCTGTTAAAGAACGAAAAGCCGTTGGTCATTTGTAGAGCTTTGACAATAAGTGTTTGTTAGAAGCTCAAAAGTCTGAGAATCAGTCTCACCAAGAGGTATCATATTACTTGGTTACTGGGTTGTGGAGGTCAGTTATGCAGACGCTCTATGTAAAACGAACTGGAGCGCATACGTAAAAACGTAGGTAACCACTATGAGATGGAAATACATCACTATAATTCAGCATGCATTCAGTTTTACTGAACCCTAAAGGTCGGTAAAAAATTAGCCAGATGATGAAACGAACCCACCCTTTAATATTTATACCGTAAAGCGGTTAATAGCCTAACGGTTTTTTGGATTATAGGGCTAAGTCTTGACTTAGTTCAAGTAATAGATATGATAATACTAATGCTTATATTAACTAATTATTACAAAGCTGTTGATAATTACTTAATCTCTGATGTAACTGCCGATTAGATCAAATATATGATATGGGTTTATAGTGATTGGTTATGGAGTACCGACATTATATTGTAACTAGCAGTTGCCAACGGCTTCACCCGCTACAACTCGAAAATTATCACACAGGAACATAAAATCGGTATAAAAACTATCTTATGTGTTAATCCAGGTTATAAACTATCTGTGTACAAAATTTTAGCCAAATCTATTTAGTGCTTTTTGCGTGAAAGAGTAACAAACATACCTACATACACACATACATCCTCACAAACTTTCGCATTTTTATAATATTAGTAGGATGTGCAGATGTGTGTGTAGAAAAGTTAATTAAGCAACCTCTATCATGATTTTAGACTTGTACTGCCTGTTGTCAGCGGCTTCACGCGTTTAAACGGAGAAATTTTCCTACGGAAACAAAAAATTGGGATAAAAACTACTCTATGTGATTCATCGTCTTTTCTATGATTCCTTAGGTTTAAAATAATGAGCTTCGACCAAAACTCTGCTAATAAGGGCTGATTTTTCAATAGTCACATAGTTTTACCTGAGGAATTAAAATAACGGTTTGACATATTTTCCATTGATAAGCTGTCAAACCGCCATTTTTATTCCTGAGATATAAGTTATCTGACTATATTGAAAAACCAGCCCTAAGTATGATTATTTTAATTCTGCATCAGTAGAGGCCTAAAACAGTCATATATTATCAGAAATATACCTACGTCAAAACAACCTGAAATAATGTATACTAATATTATGAAGCTGAAGAGTTTGTTTGGATGAACGCGAGTATTTTTTTTGTTGATTGTCCAGTTGTCGAGGAAGGCTATAGGCATAAACATCACACTACAAGTAATAGGAGCCAAGAAGCGGAGGTGAAATCACAAGGAACAGTTAGTGTCTTAATAAAATTCTGCTAAAGTGGCCTTTTTAGGTCCCAGACGAAGGACACAACCGGCTAAAAAGAAAACACAAAACCCTACTCATCTCATACAATATTCAACGACTAGTAAGTTAAAATTAAAGCCCATTAAAATTACCATATTCAAAACTAAATTCGTATAAAAAACTGAATTACACTTAGCTTGGCACATTAAAGGAGGCATCTCGGAATGTTGCTAAATCTCCCCAGACGTGCCATAGGAAATGTTCTCTTTATCTTACACCATCCTGCTTCCGAAGGCGTACCTTCCGCCCCTCGTTCCGCTCCGCCGCACTACACACCGGAACTGACGGGGATTTATTTAGAATAAAACAGCACATTTTTATTGCGCATTATACATTAAATATTCAAAAAGTTGGGACTGTTTAAGTAAGAGTTTATTTTTTTTGCTAATTTTATTGATGCCACTTGGATGCCACACATATTATAAACTCAGGCTTGAAACCACACAACGCCATCTAGTACGATCTGTCGCCTCGTCAACGTCCATACGCCTCCTAGTATATAAAACTGAGAACGAATTAGAACCAGGTCTCTGACTTATATATTACGAGGTCTGTAGTTCTCTGATTCATCTATTCAAAGAGAATGAGAAGAGCAGCAGTGTTATAGTAGTAGGTATATAAATCTTCGGCAGAGCCCTTTACCTGATCATAAATTCATGCTGAAAAAATGCTGTCTGTGACTGTCCCCCTCAATTTTACTATAAACATCGACTGATCGACACCGTGCGCTTAAAATTCTAAACGAAAACTGAGTTAAAACTCTCTAAAAACAAACAAAAAGAAAACTTCATTCCCAATATCAATATCTCCGTCCATCTAAACGACAAAGAAAATTGATAGGGACAATCGACGCGTCCGGAAAAATTGTACCAGCACTGCAGACCTGGCGAGTGCATTGTTTTGTCGCCGCATCTGCGCCGGGGATTATCATCAATCACCAACTGCAAATTGCACATAGCCTTTCGGAATGCACCCTGTGCCATTTGTGTGCCACTGGGCAGGATTAGGCGGCATTAGTTGAATCGAATTCCGTGCTAAGCGCTTTGCGGAGCTATGTGTTACAGTATGCGAGCCTGGATCCTGTAACTGCACTCAAATAGCCTACAACTACAGAGTAAACCGAAGGAATAAATTATCGATTCCTGCTGATAGCGAAATAAATCGCAAGTCAAGTTAATTTTAATTAAACTTAGACGATTTTCGTATCCTGCTGAATTGCTTAACGGGCCGCGACGAAGTTTCTTGCTAACAGATAGATGTAACTTATTTTTATCGGTTCCTTGAACGTGACCGCAGTTGGCTGGTTTCGCTGAGAAAATGTTCATGATCGTTGAGTACGTAATAGAAAATAATATAAGTATTGTCATTTCAATATTATAGGGCTTATTTTATATACCTATTATATTTAGGAAAGAGCTACTGTTGTTGATTTAGAATAACCTTATACGATGCTGTTCTTTGTCCGATGGTCAAGGAGATAAAAGTGCTATTCTACAGAGTAAATCCTAGACTGCATGACCTGCAAGCATGTTCATGATTCGGTTTTCAGATCCGGAATTTAAACAATTATAACGGCGGTAAATATTACCCAAAACACCGCCATCAATAACGTGCTCAACAACGCAACAAATAACTGGAACAGTTACTGCTGTTTGTAAGAACATTGTTCGTCCAAATTAAGGAAAACGCTCTATACAATTAAAGCCCGGTCACAGTTCATTCGAGTCTTCTTTAATTACAGTTCCTTATGCAAGTAGCTCGCTTAGATCCGGAGTTCTGAAACTATTTGTGGCACTAAATCCAGTTGCCGGTACAGCACTATCTAGGAGCGCAACATGCATACCCATGTAAATTTCCAGCAGAGCCGGCCTCGTTAATTTGGGTCTTGTCACGAGGCACATCCCTTTCTTAGTAACTCCGTAGTCGCTGCGTCGCCGTGCTTTCACCGGCTAACGGCTTCTTGGCTGCTCGAAATTGCCTCGGTTTATCTTCGTACGATCGACCCTGAACACATTCTGAATAAATGTTTCACAAATTCGCTATCCTGTACTCAGGCATGCCCCTTTTATTTATCTTTACGATTGTGTGATTCGCTTCAGTGATTTTGATAATGTTTAGGCCTCAGGTGGTCTTTATCAAATTACGATGTTACTTTATGTCCTAATTAGATTAGATCTGGATGCTTAAATGAATTTGTATGTGTGTAATCGCAAGTTCATATTTTCTTCGGGTTTACACAAGCATTTTTCGGTTGACACAGACTGAAAAAAAAAATTACATCTCCATTATTATTTAATTTGACCATGAAAATATTAATATTTTTCATATATTTTCGGGTATCACTCCGCTATACATATGGATGGATTGGGGAAATTAAGAACTGAAATTGATGAAAGTGACTTCATCTTAATAAATCGTACGATTTATTACTATCTGATTATTGTTAATACCGGATTAGTTTCACGTGCTCTTACTTAAATACATAATATATCTTTTTTATATATCTTTTGTGAACTTTGTACAGTGACATATTTATAGAGGTCATATGAAGAAGAAAAGACTAAATGCTAAAGATGTATGGCAAAGAGTTCGATCCCGTTTAATCTTCAAGTAAACGGCGCTAACATAGGCCGATCTATGGAAGGATAACCATCCACAGCATAATTGCGCATTTTCATTAGTTGTTACTGCCCGCATGCGGGGTGCGGGAAATTTCTGTAACGCATGCCGCAGGGCCCGCATTCAGGTAATCGTTTTCATTACTAATTGTTAGGGCCCGCATGTGGGGTGTAGGAAAACCTCCATATTCGTCACCATTTATTAACAAGAGTGGCAGCCCCGCATGCTGTACGACCGATGAATACTATTGTTCGATAATGCGATCGGCAAGCGGGGAACCACCGCAGATGGTGTAACGACTTGTGACTTTCATTGGTTGTTATCTCGCATGCGGGGACCGCATGCTGAATACCAAACGAGTTAACGACCGATGAAACTGCGCCATAACGAATAATCCACAAATATTTGATTTAATTAATGAACGCCCGGTGATCATGATTTATGCAACATTTGCCGAGATCTGACTTTAGATGGGCTAAAAAAGCAACGCTTGTCTAGTCTAGACAAGCGTTGCTTGTCCATCCAAGGACAGACCTAGGTCTGTCCTTGGATATACCTATCTAAAATATAATAGTTAAACAACTCTTGCCGTGGTCTGTCTGTGGGGTAGTACCATGGTTAGATGTAAGATGCTAATCATAATTATGTCAATATGAGGCTGGTGCACTTGTTTTTTTCTTCTTATTATTCAATGAACAGGCTTTAAATACAATTTCACTCTGACGAAAAGGCCACTGCGTCAACAGCGGAATTTTTCCAAGATATATTTTTAGATTACGACTACTAAACCTGATTTCTCAAAACTGACTTTACGACAGTGTTTTCTTAATTTATATAGATTATCTTATCGATTTGTCAAACAAGTGATAACTGGTCAAGGGCAAAAAGTTGGAAATAATCCATTGTTTTTCTACTGATAAATATTAGTTCATAGTAGTGCCCTTATTTAGTACTTTGAGATCATAATTTCTATGTATCTCTAACAGGATACAAGCAAATATGATTGAGGTGAAAGGGTAGAGTGGTATTGGCTCAGTAGATCATAAATTCGAACTGTACCTTTTATTGGCAAGACAAAGGTCTTTTTTTTACCGTGCTAAAAATCATAATGAGTCCTCCTACAAATTACAGTCGGACTTGTACTGACTAAAATCGACTGTGATCCTTCGGTAGCCTCTTACGTCAACGGCGCGTCGTGGTGACAGACTGTCTCACAAGGTAACCACGACCGCGGATGAAGGATAAATTCCTTCATAAGGTAAATGATAAAGTATTAATAACTCCATAATTACGAGTTACTCCTCTTACCTAAAAAAAATAACTACGTACTTGCATTATTATGGTTTCCTAGGCTATGTTTATGCAATCCATGTTGTATTTATACAACATGTACTGTTTCAATATGGAAAAATACAATAATAAACGTAAGTACAATGTCGGACTGTTTGTTGATACTTGCGACATCAGCAAGTGCATTTGATTTTAAACAATCGTACTATGGAATAATTGGGTCACAGCTGATGTTCTGTTGATAAGAAATGCAATAACAAGATCACACTTGTAATCCGTGAAGGATTATGCAGGATCTAATAGTAAACAAAATGAGTCCTAAGTTGTATGTGATGTAGGGTTCAGTTTACTACCATCAACCGATTCCTAATCTAAACTACAAGGATCAACATCTGCCTAGCCTTTTCTCAACTATATTGGGATCGGCTTCCAGTCGAACCAGATGCAGCTGAATATCAGTATTTACATGGAGCGTCTGCCTGTCGGACCTCCACAACCCAGTAACTGGGTAATACGATACCCCATGATAAGGCGAGTTTTGCTGTCACGCTGACCGTACGCATATGGTCAGCGCTGATGGGTCAATATGCTATGCAGAAAGGTAGCGTTTTTGAGTAGGTAATGCTGACCGCTCAGCGCTGACAGCCGGTTACTACATAGCATATTGATATAGACTGGTAGTCAGACTTTAAAGCTTCTGACTACCAGTAACGACTGTCAAAGATCTACAAAAGACAGCCAGGACTAACGGCTTTAGTCCCGGCTAAAAAAACTAGTTCCTCATTCGGACACTAGAAGTGCTTTTCAAACATTGAATGCTGTAAATACTTTAAGTATGCTGTAAATAAAATACAGAAGTCCTGTGTTAAGGCCTCTGATAATCGGAAGCCTAAACACGGGACCTGATTTCACTAATTTAATTATAATCAAACGCGATTAATTAATCCGGGTAATTGACAATACATGATGCATTCATTATTTTTCAATAGTAATTTTATTCGATTTTATATGTTGTTTAACTGCGACGTAATTTTGATCTTTTTCTTACCACTCTTAGGCAGTACAGTTATCACGTTTTGGAACGTAGTATATGACATTCCGAAATTATGGTTGGTGACAGTTCAGACTCCCCGATCACTGGTCACTGGCGTTTATTTCGCCTTAAGGCTGCGTTTCCACCAGAGATATGCCAGGATGTGTAGCGAGGAGTGTGTTTGTAAAGAACCAATAGAATCGCTTCATTTACCTCGCCTCGGTCAGCATAGCTCTGGTGGAAACGGCTCAGCGGAGCTTCATTTTTGCACATACAAAACACGCGAGGGATGTGTACGAGGGATGTGTGCGAGGGATATGTGTTGAGAAATGTGTTGCGAGGTTTGCACATACTGTTAATCCCCTCCCACTACACCACACCCCTGTCGACACTTTTCACAGCTTCGCAACGCATCCTCGCACCATACATTAATGCGCATTTTCACAGCTCCGCTACACATCCTCTTAGGCACATTTTCTACGCACAGCTTTGGTGGAAACACCCACACATTTTCACAGCACAGCTAGACATCCTCGTACGACACATTTCCTCGGCACATCTCTGGTGGGAACGCAGCCTAACAGGTGTTTCCTAAATGACTGCAACGTCGGCTATCAAAGATTTTGCAATATGATTAGTTTATCAACTTAGCTAATTACTGTATGAAATTATGAAATACTAGCATACGTCATTTACACCACAATTGACGTAAAATTTTAGACGTATCGACTTATCTTAATTAAAGCGAATTACGTGTGTGGCGCCAAAGCGATATGCTGGGTGACACTGAAGCAGTTCCATTTTTGGCTTACAAAAATTCACCTTAATGTATAAGCCAAAAAATATTAAAAATAAAATATCAGTAGTTCAATAGACCGCACGTCAGTGTCGGTGGCAACAGTTTGACTTTGTGCTGGCTTATTAGTTTCAATAGAATAACACAAAAGTTAGGAAATGTCAAAGAGCGTATAAACTTTAAAAAAAAATAGCTTTAAGGCACTATACGCCTTAAAACTTAATATTTTTTTAAAGTTTATATGCTCTTAGACATTACAGTGATTCAGGACGTTTGTTGCGTAATGGTGCGCCATTTTCCAAAACTTCTTTTGTTATAACCACTGACTGACGGTCTGCAGTACCCATGATGTTAAAGCGACACCAATAAACACATTAAGACCTAAAATTCTGATTGATAATACTGGACAAGATTATAGGATGTTATGTCAAAACAACATATTTTTTTACGTAAATATATCACGAGTTATTGTCATGATCCACTTACTACTATCGTTAGGTATTCAAAACAATATTGTAGATTATAGTAAAAACAATAAAATGCGCAATTTGATTACATGTATTTTTATATCGCTCCTTTAGTTTAGTGATCGCAAACGAGACTGCCGAAATTGAGGTTCCGGGTTCAATTCCCAGGTTGGACGAAATTTTATTGTTTTTTGTTGTCTTCTGCTTTTCGAGCTACTGAAGAAAGTTGGTGTGTAATTCATGACCATTAATTTAAAACCTGATCTTGGGAAGGTACTTTAAAAAGAAAAAAATTACCCAACAGCTAATTTATGTTGCTACGGCTTCATTATTTAGCCACGAACTCCTCCTTATCTCAACGTCTCAAAGATTCATCTAATTATGCTAACACGCTAACTAGGCCTACGTTTACCTTGATCTTGATCTACGTCATTTTCTAGCATAGTGTGCTCAAACATGAACATATGATTAATGTACCGGGAACTGCCGCTGACTCATAACTACGGTAAATGTTGCAATCGGTATCTTTTGTGTCCATATGAGCGGTAAAAACATAGATATTCAAAGTTATTTGTTGTGAAATTGACGCATAATTTTTATTGTTGTGAAAGTAATTAGTTTTTAATACTTTTAGTTTAGTAAACTTGAACTTTTTCACTTTCATACTACTGCCGATAATGTTCTCATTGAAATAATTAACAGAGTAATGAATTCCTGAAGAGCATCGAAGCAACAACGTCCATCTGTGTGTTCATTGATTTTGGATATTATTGACATGTGGACAAAGCTGACAACAGTTTGACAGTGAAAAATACTCTTAAGCCTGCTCTACACTACTCGCGAAGGTGGTCGAAGTTGACTGTAAAAGGTCACTTTGCTTTGCTTCGAGCGACTTCCATTTTGTTGTCGTTTTTTGCGACCGACTCAAAGGGCTCAATGAGCTCTTCTCGAAGTTGCATGAGTGTGTACTCAGTGTGTAGTCACATACTTCGGGACTTCGATCAACTTCGGCGAGTACTTCGTCGAGGCAACTTCGCGAGTAGTAGAGCAGGCTTTAGCTGCGTTTCCACATTTGTGCAGCGGCCCTTAGTCACCTGTAATTTTCAAGGAAGTTACCCTATGTTTTGTCATTTTCATGTCCTTGGTGTTATTCCTGAGCGAGATAAAGTGGTAATAGTGGATTCTTCCATCAGGAATCACGGAAGAAATCTACATTTGTGCACGGTTGTTTGTAGAACATGTAACACGCCGCAAGTTGCGGTCGAAGCACTGTCTCAGCAGTTTAAACTGTCCACTGGCCAGGATCGCAAAGGGAAACTAATTGATGGTATTTTAGTCAGTATAAATCTGTAAACACCTTAAACTCCACACAGGTTGGGAGGACTGATTTGAAAATTAACCAACCCAAAGAAAGGTAAAATGCTAATGGGTTTCTCATTAAGAATTTTTCAGTAGCGACCACTGAATTTGAATTTGTACACAGTTGCTGGTTGGTCAACCACAGCAGTACACACTTTTGTCTTACACTAAGGGCGTGATATTTTGTTACGTAAGAAATACTTATAATAATCTGTTACTATCCGATTTTATCAATCGAACTCTTTCCCGAAGAAAGTCATGTTATCAGAAAAAAAAAGTACCTTTCCATTCGTCTTATATCGATATGATAAAAGAGTATGTCATGTTTTGTTACTTTTTATTTATTTAAGAATCGTATTATGTGAGCTCTGTAGGGAAGTTATTTTGACTTAATTTCAATCAGCAGCTGACTAAATCGCCTTTATTTTATGATATTTATTTGCATGGATGAGCAGTATAACTTTCTATTAAAAAATTGTTTTCCACTTTCAAATTATCATAATCAGCCTATTATTTTTCCACAAGTGGGAAAAACGCCTCCTCTCTTTGAAAAGGAGCGGGATGAATATACGCACGCGAGCACAGCGGGAATAGATAAATGTCACATGTCTAAAAATTTTAAATCATGGACATTCGTCATGAAATTGTTCTTAACCGTTTTTTAGACCAACAGTGATAAAATAAACTACACAATGTAAAAGACTGGGTTAGAACCCACGACATACAACTTGTAAGTCGGGGTTTATAACCACTGTGCTATTACTGCTCTTTATCCTGAAAGAATATATTCCAAAAAGTTTCCCAGATTCTTTTGTTTAAATTTTATATGTTGGAAAAGTTTTCCTGTCTTTTATGGCGTTCGTGACCACTAGCCATGATCACAAACTTTGTCTGCTCTTCCGACAGTACTGTGTAAACCCCAAGTAATACTTAAACTAAGTTTTATTTTGTTGTGAAGTCGTATACTTTCAGAATTTTTAACTTAAACATGGCTGTCCTGTGAAGCCTTGCAATTGTAATTTTTGACTGGAAAAAGTTATACGAGTACCTTGCCTCTGAACAATGTCTTAAAAGAAGTCTTTGAAAAATAAAAAGTCTGAGGTATCGTTTGTTTACAAAAACAGAAAATACGAAATTCTAGCTGTTTCCCGCGGTTTCACCCCACTGCTCGGCTCCTTTAAGTCGTAGCGTAATATCACACAACCTCTAGCCTTCTCCAATAAATAGACTATCAGATACAAAAAGAATTTTTCATTTTGAACCAGTAATTCTTGAGATTAGCGCGTTCACATGTAGAGAAAATAATGTCTGGCTACCTATGATAGCAAGACTCAATAGCTGAATTTACAAAATTTCTAATAAATACTAAGTAAGTAGTAGATAATATAACAAGGACATAGTCTGTCACGGTTGCAACCAGAAGTTCTCGTTTACATTTCTCTCCGTGCAACCAAAAATACTCTTCAGCTTTATAATATTAGTATAGATTTGATTATATCGAAAACAAAAGAAAATATACTACAATGTTATGAAACAATTTACACATACCTAATATGGGAATTTTCGGTTTTTTAATTACTGTAATTACAAAAACTTAAAACCGGCTAAGGCCGCAATGCACTAAGCAGGCTCAGTACTCGGTAGTTTTCAGAGTTTTTCAATTTCTCACAATGTTTTTGAGTGAGGCGATAATAAAATAAAATACAAGAAGGAAACCACTTGGGTACCTACCTAAAGCTCGTAAATCAGGGTCGTAACCAACATTGCTGTCATAAGCGAAATTCAAACTGCAATAATGCTAGACAAGCAAGCCATTGTATCTGTTACCCTGGAACGGTGTAACCAGAATTGCTAGGAATAGTTTCTTCCTCGTATTGAGATGAAACAGGCTTGACGTAACATGTTGATAAAGTGTTCCATAGGTAGTTTAACCCTCTCGTCACGGGTGCAATTCTGGGCCATTTCTCTTGGTTGACCCATACGACACTCACTGAATGATAAGTAGTTGATACACTCGATATTATTTTCAGTACGGTAGCTGTGGTGTTTGGAAACATAAAAAGTATTTTGTGTATAAAACCTAATAAATTATTGCCTAAAAACTTAATCAAGGTAGTTTTCGTGTGTTCATTTCTCAATGAAAGAAGGAAACGGACACCACAAGGTAACTAAGAATTCCAAGAAATTACTTCTCATAATAAACACTTAATTCTAGGATTAAAAGCCTGATGAATACGTAATGAATTCCATGATTCGAGATTTTATTGCTTTGAAGTCAATAAATATGTAGTTGAATCATGAAGTAGATTAACACGTGGCTATTTCCATAAAAAAATATGTGGGAGTGTTGACCACTCAGAGACGTTTTTTTTAATTCATTCGTGGATCCAATTCCTAAAAAGGAAACTATTTGGCATAATAGGCAAAAAATACTCGTATAGCTATAAATAAGACATTACCTACGATACTGACCTATGAAGATGACATAATACTTTAGATACAAATCGGTAGGTGTGTTGCTGGACTTTGTACTGTTCTCTTATAATAATAATGATACATTTTAATTAATTGACCAGACAATTTTGAGTCAATTTTCTATCAATCCTTTACAATTTAAGTGCTGTTTTCGCGTGACGTCTGCATCCCTAGAGTGGCTTAGAAGATGGAGTACCACAGGGCTCCTTAAAGTTACTACTATAAGTGGAATATTGCATAACATACTAGATGTATGATGCCAATGAAGTGAGACTTCCTGGAGAAAACCTCGCCTATAATATGTCCTACTACCATACAGCCATACGGCAGAGGAATAATTTAATACCTACCCTTAGATTTCACCTGTTATATTTGAGTCTAATGTTAAAAGGGGCCAGTCTATTGCCATCGACCCGTATGAGCCCGATCTCGGCAGCACGCAGTCCTGCCACTGTATTGCTGCCCCTATGCAGCTGTACAGCAGTTCTATCTGATGCGCTGATTCCGAGAAAGGCGACACTGCCGCGCAGTAGTCCTGCCGCTCCATTGCCGCAAAGCTTCGTATAAACCTATTGGGGACCACTTTTGCATATTGCCGATGCCGATTGGAATTATGGAAACATTATGTTAATATACAAGTGTAACGTTAAATGCGCAAAACCTCTCGTGGGGTAACTCAGCCCATGTTATTGAACAATGTTTGTTCTAAGACTTTTGGAAATTTGCAAAAAAATGGTTTTCATACAAAATGAGAAAAATCATAAATAACATGGGCTGTGTTACCCCACGAGAGGTTTTGCGCATTTACCGTTACACGTTGTTTATGGTACTCGTACTTATTAGTCAAAGTAGCGTAACAATGCACATGCACGAACACTGAATATTGGACATTGTCGCGTCGTAAAAACACGATAAGTCCCGATACTGTTTATTACTACACATATTTTCATAATTACGCCTTCCTGTCATAAACAGCTGGGCTGATATCAATAGTTGTACACAACTAACTGTCTTATGTAATAAAAACATGATTTATTACATTACATAGTTTTATCGTAAATTAAAGCAATTTAATTAATAGTTTTGATTGGAACAATATAATGCACAAAAGAATTTATATAAACCTTTGTTAGAGTTTAATAGAGTGAGATATCGAAATATTTTACTAGTGAAAAAAACTAGTAAAAACTTTGTTTTTTTTTAATGTTATTAATTTGAAGTTTTCCTTTTTAAAATAATGTGCTAACCGAAAGGTAATATTTATTTTCAGAAAAGATTTTATTTACGATTTATATTTAACTAGCTTTTGCCCGCGGCTTCGCTCGCGTTAAGAAGTGTTTATTAATTAAGGTATAGTTTTTGCGGTTTTACTTTTGTTTAGCGTGTGCAATAAATTAGGGCTTACAAAACTTCTTTGTACACAATATTCATAACTAATCTGTCATTAGGCGCTAAAACTATCAAGCTATTGGGTGAACTTACTCGTGAGCAAGCAACATAAAACTGTCCATGAGAGAAGCAATGTTCTCTCAAGTCAATACCCGCAAATTTAAGAGTTTGCCCCTGAGACTTGTTTATTGTCATGGCAAAGCAGACTTTTAGGGGAAACTGTAATAGTTTAAATTCGAACAGGATATCATTAGGTAATTGATCTCAAATAAAAAGCACCATCTATCGACAATCAATGAACTATTTTATTGCAATGTTATGATTTTATTGCTGTGCGGTTTAACATTCGTCTTAATTGATTCGTTCCATTAGGTACTGATAGGTTCTAACTAATACATTTACCTACATCCTCCATCATCCCTTATTATATCGCCATGGGGGTTGAAATTATCAAAATCCTATTTAAGCGGACGTCTTCCAATCTTTGATTTCAGGTCAATCAGTCGAAAATCAAAGAAGACTTACAAACTTTTATTCCCTTAAGGGTGGAATTTATCAAAATCCTTTCGTAAGGGGTGTCTACGTCATAGTAGCTTTGTGCATGCAAAGTTTCATCTCGATCGGTTTAAAATTGACGAAGTTTTATATAAACTTTCATCCCCTATTTCATCCCCCTTTTTTTTTTTTTAGCGTGGTAAAATCATCAAATGAGTCCTCCAACCCCGGGCAGGGCGGGAGGGACTGTCAGACTTCTACTGACTAAAATCCACGGTGTCCTTCATAGCCTGTTAAGTTCCGGGGTTACGGTAAGGGAATAATCCCGCGACCCCGGCAGGCTTTGGCCCTCTGAGAGGGGGGCCCCGTCATTATGCTGACGCTCTTTGAGGCGCGCGTGGGACACAACGCGCCGTCGACCCGGGCATGGTCCTTGGTCGGGCAGCGAGTTGCCCTTTACTCGCTGCCCGCATGCCGGCGCCTACGGTGGCCGGAGATCATCTAGCGACGTCCGTCGCCGTGGGCGCCTACCACTGCGGCTGGGGCGGAGGGAGGACGCTGTCCTCTCTCGCTCGCGGCCTGCCTCCTCCTTGACGAGCATTACTGCCTCGCAGAAGGAGCTGACCGCTTCCCACTCCGTCTCGCCCCGCAGCATGGCCGCAACCAATGCCGGGCGCGAGAGGTCTCCGCCTATCGCAGCCGTGAGGACACGTCGGTGCTCCGCCCAAGCTGGGCAGTCTTGCACCGTATGCTCCACCGTGTCCTCCGGGCTATTTCATCCCCTTAGGGATGGAATTTATCAAAATCCTTTCTTAAGGGATGCCTACGTCATAGTAGCTTTATGCATGCAAAGTTTCAGCCCGATCGGTTTAAAATTGACGAAGTTTGATACAAACTTTCTTCCCCTATTTTATCCCGTTGGGAGTAGAATTGATCAAAATCCTTTCTTAGCGGATGCCTACGTCATAACATCTACCCACATGCCAAATTTCAGCCCGATCCGTCCAGTAGTTTGGGCTGTGCGTTGATAGATCACTATGTCAGTCAGTCACCTTTGAGTTTTATATATTTAGATTACTTTTAATATCAAGCACGTAATTAACTCGAAACAATGTTTCATTGAACTGTATACAACCGCTATCCACGTGTATATGTTGATATATACACATAATTATAACTACATAATGATATAATGAGTGCTTAACTGCATACATATGACATCACTTGCCAATTTGATCGAAAAACTGGTTTTAACGAGCGGCACTTTTATGCACCTACAAAAATTGGTTTACGAAATTATGGGTTGCTTTTTTTATACAAAATTACTGGGTAACATACGAGACAGATACCAAAAAAAAATTGTTTCATCACAAGAAGGAACGAGAAGAGAAAAAATAATTTATTTTACAGACCGTTGTCTTTTCAAATTCGGTAACGGTAATGAAGCCAAAGAAAGTTTAACAACTTAGGCTCGTATTAGTACACGATAATATACAAGGAAAATATTTTACAGTCATCTTTTTTCTGAATGTCCAATATAAAGACTACATTTTCAGTTTTTTTGCCTCTGACCTACAACCTTCTAGTGACCAAAATCAAAGGTCGCTGTACTAGTAAATCAGAAATACAATAAAAATGAAAAGTCTGTTAGTTTCAACACGAGACTATAAAACAAATCGGATGTTGTGTTTATTTTTTGTTATTTGCAGTTTTAATTGAAGTACTATGTTGATTAAAAGCAAAGTTTTTCAATACTGAACACTTCATCCAATAATTAGTAACAGTCCTGATAAACTAAAGGTAGCATCGAGTACTATCGCGTTCACTCGCTTAATGATATACGATGTCAATGTTCATTGATGTTAGTGCAGTCACAGTGAACGGTCGTACACTCGAACAGAAAAACAGCTGATGACTCAGTGGTGGTTGCGAACTCACTGATCGGACCATTGTTATACGTGATATAATTTTGAATTCAGAACTATTTGTGAGGCCAGTAGGTAAGGGACTTTTTTTCTTTTTATTTGTGTTTATTTTTATGTTTAGTAGCTGGTGAGACAGTAAATAGGTTATATTTATTTTTCGTTTTTGGGTTAAGTTTTTATTATATCAGCGATTAAATATTGTGGATTACGAAATACGAAGTAAACAAACAGATTGACCCAGTTGCGATAACAATATTTGCACATAATACACATACCTTAGATAAACCCACGTACCTGAAATAAAATTACAAAAATATCGAAAACAATGAACCTAATAATAACTAAATGTTGAGGGTAAACGAAACATTTTGCATGATATTATATGAAATGGTTTGATCTGACTTAACATTATGAAACTCGACAGAAGTTGTGACTCATTAGTTAAAATATAAATATATCCTGGAACTACTTACCTATTTATTTCTAACTGGGCAAAAATATATTATTCACACAAACTTTGCCTTAATTACGACGAAACATGAGTGTTTAACACTCTAAAATTGGCGCTAACTGTACACTGTGAACCGTAACTTCACGCGCAAAATGCGTATCCGACATCGCGGTAAAGCGTGGGGAACCTAAATCAACCGTAGCACAAAGGTCATAGAGTATATTTTTGCTTATAGCCGGTATTAGTGAACAGAGTCGGTTATATCCTTTAGAAAGCTTACTGTTTTTACTTTCTATTATTTTTTGTATGGATTAAAAGAAGTGTGTAAATCGCATCAGTTGTTTATCATGTGTGGTAGTCGTGAAGAAATTATTATATCTACTTGGACGAAGTGCCATTATCATGACTGTGGCTCGGCAATAAATTATAAATTTCACAAAGGTTTTGTATTTTATATTCCTGATACGGATTTACTTTAGTAACGAGACCGATAGCGTAAACGATAAAATATTTTTAGTAGGTATCTCATATCATTTGTTATCTAGTTGCCTATTTTTCGCAATATACCGGTAAAGGCGGTAACTTCCCACGATTTCACCCTAGATTAAATGATAAGAATAAATAATCAGTTTCAAAGCAATCAATCAATATAATTATGTATCTGTGATATAAATGTATTAAAAAAAATAGGAATGTAAAAAAATATATAAACACGGAAGAAGAAGGGAAGAACCTTCTGCCTTCCTGGCTGTGTTAAATGAATACAACTACTAATTGAGCTAAGTGTTATTGGAAGGTGTGCTAAGGACGGGAAACCTCCACGAGCGCCCGAGGACTGGAAGTTCCTTTCCGGATACGTCCCGGGGGAAGCCCAGTTTCTCGGGACGGTGCGCCCCGGGGTACGGGCAAGAACTCTCCGTAAGGGGTCTCCTTGCCCGTATGCCAATGTCCCGTCACCTCGCTCCACCGCGTGTCCCTCTGAGTAGCAGAGGGCACAGTGGTTTTGGAGTAAGAGCGGGCTCGGCGTACACTTACCCTGCCGTCGGGCAGGCAGGAGGAGGCCTTGCACTTCCGCCTCCTTTTGCCACCGCTATTCTGTCATGATCATGTCTATGACTTTCGACGGGGGTCGAGGGCCTTGGCTTAACCGCCCGGGCCGCGAGGAAGACAACCTCTATAAAAAATTACCCCAAACCTCCAAGCGGCGGCGCACCGCGAGGGAGGTTGTATGCTTGGCTAATGGGTAGCATAATTAGTCGTTAGTGCGAACCGCACTTATTGGATGGATGGTTGGATATATTTTTTACTCGTGGGACCAAAAATGCAGAATTTTTCTAAAAAACCCCCCCAACAACCGGCAGTCGCCGCAGCGAGCCAAGGTGGCTCACGTGCCCGTGAGGTGGAGTCGCTGGACTTGTCCAGCACGTCCGCCTCACCGGCACCGACTACAGAGCGGGCACAGTGTGCCGCTCTTAAAACAAGGATGGTGCTGACGCCGACATCAAAGTCGGACTACGACTCAGCGTCAGACGCCATGAGCGCTCAGAGCATTGGCCTTGAGAGCGCCGGGAGCGCTCGTAGCCCTGGCTCTGAGAGCGGAGGAACGAGGGCCGCAGACAGGAGGAAATTCTTCCTGAAGCGGCCCCATTCGGAGAATGGAGGGTCGTCCTCGGACGACGAGCCTGCCTCGGGCCGGAAGATCCCCACAAGTGTGCGGGGTAATGGCCGTGGCAGGGCTGGTGGCAGAGGGCAAACCAAAGAGCCCTCCTTGGAGGAGACAGTGAAGGCCGCTATCCGCACCCTGGCCCTTAAACAGCCGGGGAAAAAGGCGACCAAGGATAAGGCCACGGGTGCGGCCACGGCCACGATAATGGCAGCAGTGACGGCTAGCCTCAGCCGGCCTCCGCCCGCATCGACATCATCGGACGAAATGTCCCAAATGCGGGCGGAGGTCGCCCGCTTGTCGGCAGCGTTGGAGGTTCTCCAGAAGGAGAACCTCCAGCTCAAGACAGAGCTGGCTGGGCTGCGTAAGGCAGACCGCCGAGAGGTCCCGCAGAAGCGGAATAGGGAGCCGACGGACCAGGCCGCACCAACAGAGGACAGCAGCGCTGTCCTAAATCTGGTGCGGCAGGAGCTGCTGGCCTTTAACCAGCGGTTTGCGGTCCTAGAAAATCGCATCCTGCGGCCCCCGCTGGCGGCGACCTCTTACGCAGCTGCTGCGGCTTCCACGCCGCCTAGGCCGCCTCCGGCTCCGGTAAACCGAGCCGCAGCAAAGCAGGCGCCGGTTAAGCAGGCTCAGGGTAAAGCGAGGGCTGGCCCATCCAAGGCGGCTCCTGTGGCCCCGGCCACGTCGAGTTCAGCTTCGGCATCAGCCCCGTCGACCTCAGCCTCGGCGCCACCGAAACCGGCGCCTAAGCCGAAACAGAGGAAGGGTGAACGTGCGGCGGCGGCTGCGAGCCGGCCGCCCCAATCCAACACGCCCTCACAGCCCTCACAGCCCCCACCAGCCGACGCCGAATGGCAAGTGGTTGGCGAGAGGAGGCAGGCCAAGGCAAAGAGGAGGAAAAGGCGGCGACAGCGGAAGAAGCGAAACGTCGCGGCGAGACTCCGCGCCCCGAAGACCGCGGCTGTAGTGATCACGCTACAGCCGGACGCGGTCAAGAGGGGCGTAACGTACCGCGACGTGTTCGCAAAAGCGAGGGAGGCGGTCAACCTCCGGGAGCTGGGTATCGACGGGGGCCTCCGGGTGCAAGTCACCGCGACGGGGGCCAGACTTCTGTCGATCCCCGGCGCGGCCAGCGGCCCTACCGCCGACGCTCTAGCCGAACGGCTTAGAGCGTCCCTAGATGCGGAGGAGGCCCGAGTATCCAGGCCTGTAAAGCGTGCAGATCTGCGCATAATGGGCCTGGATGACTCAATCTCGGAGGGGGACGTGGTAGCCGCCGTTGCCAGGGCTGGGGAATGCCCTGCCGACCAAGTGAAGGCAGGCACCCTACGCCCTGACTTCGCGGGTCTGCTGACAGTCACAGTCAGCTGCCCCGTGCCGGCGGCCAAGAAGATTGAAGAGGGCCGAAGACTCCTGGTCGGCTGGGTGTCCGCGCAGGTCAAACTGTTGGAGCCCAGGCCTCTGAGGTGCTTCCGCTGCCAAGTGGGGAACCATACGGCATGCAAGTGCACCTCAGAGGTGGACCGCAGCGACAACTGCTTCCGCTGCGGTCAGCCCGGTCACAGGGCCGGCTCGTGTACTGCCCCGCCGCACTGCTTCGCATGTGCGGCGGCCGGCAAGCCGGCCGATCACCGGGCAGGGGGCAAGTCCTGCGCCCCGCCCGCCAAGAACAGGAGAAGAGGTAGGCCCTCTGCCACCGCCGTCCCCGCTACTGCCGCCGCCGCCGCAGCTCCTGCTGCCGCCGCCGCCGCCGCTCCCGCCGCCGCCGCCGCCGCCGCCGCAGCTTCTGCTGCCGCCGCCGCCGTGGCTACACCCTCACAGAGGGTCCTGGGGGAGGCCGCAATGGATTCAGTTTAATGTCTCCATTGCGCTTCCTCCAGGCGAACATCAACCACTGCGCCGCTGCTCAGGACCTCTTGCTCCAGAGCATGGCGCAGTGGTTGATCAACGTCGCCGTGGTCGCCGAGCCGTACTTTGTCCTGCCCAGGAATGACTGGGTTGCGGACCTGGACGGCTCGGTGACCCTAATTTCGTCGGCCGCCGCCGGTACCCCGCCCCTCGATCGCGTACAGAGAGGGCGCGGGATAGTCGCGGCCCGGTTCGGGGAGATCGCCGTGGTAGGCGTTTATTTCTCCCCGAACCGATCTCTCGCCGAGTTCCAGGACTCCCTAACGGAGCTGGGAGACGTCGTCGTCGCCCTCGGTTCCCTCCCCGCGCTTGTCCTCGGGGACTTCAATGCCAAAAATCCGGCTTGGGGTTCCCGGTCCATGGACTACTCGCGGGGCAGGATGCTCGAGCGCTGGGCCCGGGCGCATGGCCTGGTAATCGAGAACCGGGGTTCTGTCCCCACGTGCGTGCGGTTCACGGGCGAGTCGGTGGTGGACCTTACGTTCGCCACCCCCGACCTGTCGCCGCGCGTCACTGACTGGCGCGTTGTGGAGGAGGTGGAGACCTACTCCGACCACCGGTATATCCGGTTCGACGTCTCCACCCAGACCTCAGACGCGTCGGTCCCAAGTGGACAGAACCCAAGTGGTCCGCGATGGGCGCTGAAGCAGCTGGACCGGGAGCTATTCCTGGAGGCCTCGATCGTGCAGGCCTGGGTGTCACCACCGAACAGGCCTGCCGACATAGACGACGAGGCCGAGTGGTTCCGGGAGGCCATGTCAGAGATCTGCGACATGGCCATGCCCCGGGTCCGGCAAGGACGCGCCCGGCGTCAGCTGTACTGGTGGTCGCGCGAGCTAGCAGCGCTTCGGGAAGCGTGCGTTGCCGCGCGCCGCCGGTACACCAGATTCCGCAGGCGCCGCACCCGACCTCCGGATGCGGCAGCCGTAGAGGCGGAGCTGTACGAGGGCTACAGGGCAGCGAAGACCGCCCTCCGCGACGCGATCTGGCGGGCCAAGGAATTGGCCCGCGAGGAGATGCTGGGGACTCTGGACGGGGACCCATGGGGCCGCCCCTACAAGTGGGTGCGAGAAAGGCTCCGCCCCTGGGCTCCCCCGTTGACACAGAGTCTCCGGCCTCAGTTCGTGGAGGACGTGGTGAGCGCCCTGTTCCCTTCGCGAGGGGAGGAGTATGCTCCCCCGCCCATGGCTCCGTCTCCGACGGAATCTGAGGAAGAAGCTGACGCAAACGCGGACCACAGCGACGACGACGTCTACGATGCTCCAGAGGTGACCGAGGTAGATCTGAGAGTGGCGGTACAGCGGCTCAAGGCCAAGAATACCGCCCCAGGACCCGACGGCCTGCCGGGGAAAGCCTGGGTCCTGGCCTTCGGGACTCTCGGGCCTCGACTGGGGGGGCTTTTAAGCGCGTGCTTGGAGAGGGGCCAGTTCCCGCTTCGCTGGAAGACGGGGAAACTGGTCCTCATCCAGAAGCCCGGGCGCCCTGCGGACTCTCCGTCCGCATTCCGGCCCATCGTGCTGCTCGACGAGGTGGGCAAGCTCTTTGAGAGAGTAATTGCAGACCGCCTCGTCGGGCACCTGAACCGGGTGGGCCCGAACCTGTCGGAGAGCCAGTTTGGCTTCCGCAGGGGGCGCTCGACGGTGGACGCCATCACGCGCGTGAGAGCCCTCACGACGGGGGATGCAGTAGCCCGGGGCAGGGTCGTCTTGGCGGTGTCACTAGACAACACCAATGCCTTTAACACCCTGCCCTGGAGTTGCATCAGGGAGGCACTCCGGTATCACCGGGTGCCGACCTACCTCCGTCGCATAGTCGAGGACTACCTGACGGACAGAGCCGTCATCTACCCCGGTCACCGGGAAGAGTGGAACCGGCGAGAGATGTCGTGCGGTGTTCCACAGGGTTCGGTCCTGGGACCGCCCCTGTGGAACATCGGGTACGACTGGGTGCTGCGCGGCGACCTCCCTGATGGCGTCAGCGTAGTATGCTACGCTGACGATACGCTCATCCTGGCGCAGGGAGAGTCGCACGAGGCGGCGGCCGGCTTGGCGACGGAAGCGGTCGCGACAGTCGTCAACAGGATCCGGCGGTTGGGACTCGACGTGGCGCTGCACAAGACGGCGGCCATGTGTTTTCATGGCCGCGTCAACGCGCCACAGTCGGGTTACAGCATAACGGTGGGAGGAGTTCGCATCGGCGTCTTGAGGACGATGAAGTACCTGGGACTCGTCCTCGACAGCCGGTGGAACTTCAGGGAGCATTTCCTGAGTTTGGCCCCAAAGCTGAACCGGGCAGCGGGCGCCCTCAGGCGACTCCTGCCCAATCTCAGCGGGCCAAACGCCTCCTGCCGTAGGCTGTACGCCGGCGTCGTGCGGTCCATGGCCCTCTACGGGGCCCCCGTGTGGGCCCTGAGCATCCGGACGCGACCACTGAAGTTGGTCGCATGCCAGAGGGTCATGGCTATCCGGATGATCCGGGGATACCGCACGATTGCCGGCGAATCGGCCAACCTTCTTGCCGGATTGCTGCCCTGGGATCTGGAGGCGACTGCCCTCCAGCGCGTCTATGAGTGGCGCGTGGAGGCGCAGCGCCGGGGCATAACCCCGCTGCCTCGAGAAGTCGAGGCGCGGCGGGAAGAGCTCCGGCGCGATCTCAGGGCAGTATGGAGGGGACGACTGTCGCGACCGACGGCCGGGCACGCCGCAATTGCGGCAATAAGACCCCTCTTTGAGGAGTGGCTGGAGAGAAGTCATGGCGTCCTGACCTACCGCTTGACGCAGGTCCTCACCGGACACGGAAGTTTCGGGAGGTACCTGTGTCTGATGCGAAAGGAGGAAACGCCTGGGTGTCACCACTGCGAAGATCGCCCGGAGGACACGGTGGAGCATACGGTGCAAGACTGCCCAGCTTGGGCGGAGCACCGACGTGTCCTCACGGCTGCGATAGGCGGAGACCTCTCGCGCCCGGCATTGGTTGCGGCCATGCTGCGGGGCGAGACGGAGTGGGAAGCGGTCAGCTCCTTCTGCGAGGCAGTAATGCTCGTAAAGGAGGAGGCTGGCCGCGAGCGAGAGAGGATGGAGTCCTCCCTCCGCCCCACCCGCGGTGGTGGACGCCCACGGCGACGGACGTCGCAAGACGATCTCCGGCCACCGTAGGCGCGGGCATGCGGGCAGCGAGTAAAGGGCAACTCGCTGCCCGACCATGGACCATGCCCGGGTCGACGGCGCGTTGTGTCCCACGCGCGCCTCAAAGAGCGTCAGCATAATGACGGGGCCCCCTCTCAGAGGGCCAAAGCCTGCCGGGGTCGCGGGATTATTTCCTTACCGTGACCCCGGTACATAAAGGGCTATTGAAGGACACCGTGGATTTTAGTCAGTACAAGTCTGACAGTCCCTCCCGCCCTGCCCGGGGTGGGAGGACTCATTTGATGATTTTACCACGTTAAAAAATAAAAAAAAATAAAAGTATTATTGGAACAATTTGACGCACTACTCTCGACGAGACTGCCAATCGTATGTCACTTCCTCACTTCCCAGCTACATGGGTTCACGAACTCCGAAAGATGTCTGGGTCAGATTGTATGTAGTCTGAGAAGGACAGAGTGTTGTGGCAACTTAAGGTTACATACATCCGTGGAAGGACTTAGATGGTTCTGTTTAAGTCAGTGAAATAAATGATAATCCAGTGTGCGCCTGCGCAACCCTGCACTTCTGCGTCATTCTGTTATCCTTAGATAATGTCTAAATCACAGAAATATTAAAAACAGGAGAAGTGGCAAGGGGGCGTGTCCGCTACCATATTGTTCTGAGCGCTACGCTCAGAAAATGAAAAAATGGCCGTCACCGCGACTTAGTGTGTTGTCAACCGCGTTCGTGAAAAAAACGATTATGCCGTCTTGTTCGGTGCTTTTGTGCAAAAATTGAAACCAAAACAAATATTTTAGAAGTCATAGCATCGGGTTTCACATGTAATTACAAGTATTTTACAATATTTGTCTTAAAAATCACGAAAAACAACAAGCAGTAAAATATATCTGACTTGTACTACTGTACTTCTGTTTTCCTACATTACTCCGACTGTATTATTTTTGCAATAAATACATTGCTCTTTTACAACCACATCATTGCGTCACAGAGTGACTGAACAAGCAATGTAAAACTGACATAACGATACCTCAATCAGCCGTAATGTCGCATGGTACGGCCGCTGCTCAGGGGGCCAATTCTCAGCTTTAGAGATCGCGTCGAACTCGACAAAAATTTCTAATGACGTCATTTTCTCGACAAATTTTAATAGTTGCTATTCTGAGGATGTCGAATTCGACATTTGTCGAAGGCTAACGTTAGAGTTCATGTCGAGTGCTTCTGAGCAGTAGAGATGTAATGTCGATTGTAGAGATACGTCATTTCTGAGTGAATTTTTTGAGTTTTGGATTGTACACTGTTTTCTTTTCTTTAGTTTTTAAATAAAATACGGATTGGCATGTCATACCTACTGGAAATTCGATTTATACTCTTGATTTTTGCATTTTGTTTTCTTGAAACGACGACCTTCGCACAATTAACAAACTTTGTAATTCGTGTACCCACGATTGCACTAGAAACCACTGAAAGATGGACGAGTTTATTAGCATTTTATCTCGGAGTTGTTGGAAAGTGGAGAGCAACTGGCCAATACACGGCAACAACAGCGCACTTATCCCGCCGTCGATATTTACGATTTGAGCGAAACAAAAGTCACTAAAATAATTCCCTTCCATGTTCAAATAAAAGAAAAAAACGTGAAATGTAAAACAGCACAGCCCACTAGTGATTTATAAACACAGTCCATGTAAACATAACAAAAGACGCAAATTCTGACACTGACAGACAATCAACTGTCAAACTGATTATTTTTACGTAAAACGTTTCGTTCCAAACTAAAATAATTAGATTTAGCCTGCGTTTTAAAACAAAATCATTCATTCACCTATAGTTACCTAAAACGGAACGTGCGTTTCTTCATAATGCTAACATTATGTTCACTCGACTCGACATTTTCGTGACATTTATGTCTATTTTGACTGAGAATACGGATTTCTGCTCAATTCGACATTTTTTGGTAGAGATAGAGATATTTTTGATAGACATAGAGATCGACTTACAATCTAGAACTCGAGAAAAATGGCGAAAATCGAGAATTGGCCTCCAGGTCCGCGTATTTTAGTGCGAGCTAGTGACGTGCTCTTGGAGATCCGACAAAGTCTATCGACAAGAAAGTCGACTGCTAATTGCTATTTTAATATTCCAGTGTTTTTTTTTAATTTTTTGTCTTGTAATAAGGCTGGAAGGCCGATGTGGTTCATGCATTTTTACAATTTTTTATTATTTTACAGAGTATTATATAAATGCGAAACCGAAGATGGTTAAGTAAATTAATTAATGTTTAGTTTAGTAATCTATGGACTAAATTAATAGTAATCTATACAATAAAGATAATAAAAACGGTTTCATATCGTTTTTTATTAATTTTATTTCCAAACCTTTATAATTTATCGATATATTTATCGTGAACTCTTCGATTTAGTCAAACACTGTCGAGTCCGCCCCCGTGTCCCGTCGACACACAATGATAATTGTTTTAGTGTGAGTAAATTACACGGAAAAAGTACGCTGTGGTTTAAAGAAGTTCCACCACCTTAGTTTTGTGCTGGACAGGGGCACTTTGTTCACGGTCTACTATGCACTAGTGGAGTCGCTGCTTTCATATGGACTAGCATGCTATGGTAATACATTTAAATCATATCTTGATAAAATAAAATTATTACAAATTAGATTTATGAAATTGTTAGTAGACAAAAACACAAAAAAACGTTGTAAGAATAGTGATTATGAAGAGTTATTCTTAGAATGTAAGATGTTGCCGGTCCATCAAAAGGTGGTGTTGTTACAGGCCATAGAAAATTATGGTAAAGACGAGTTTAAAATCAAAGGGGTAAATATAAGACCCCAAAGAAAGAAAATCATTAGAAGATTCATAGTACCTACTACTGTTAACTATTATGGGCAAAGATGTAGAAAATGCTTAGTCCCAACAATATTTAATGACATACCAGTCGATCTGGAAAATAGCTGTAATACAAAACTTTCTTTCAAAAACAAAATGGTGAAGTTTCTTCTCAACAAATTTTGTCAAGACCTTTATGGAGTTAATATAGACTAAATTTATGTCCTGCTTGAACTTCTTACCGATTATGTGTGAATCATGATGTCAAAGGTTTTTATTAATTAGATTTAGATATACCTATTATTAAGGGAGCTACATCTGCCAACAAACTGTTTTACAGTTTGGCAGAAGTAATATTTTTTGTAAACCATGTTTATTACCTTGAATAAACGCTTTTTCATTTTTTTTTTCATTTTTTTTTTTTTTTTTATATTAAAATGACAGAGTTTTCGACGGCGCGTGTGTGCACTTGTTCGTAGTATTGTTTTGATATACTACATGCGTAATATTATCTTTATGGTGGGGCAGTTGTGGCTTCACCGGTTTTCTATACATTTTGAACTCCACGCCATATCTCCTTCTATAATATATCTATGGTCTAAATAGAGCCGTGATAGTATTTGAATGAGTGAAATTAAGAATCGTAATTATACTTACGTACTATATTGTTAAAGTTGTATCTTCTAATTTCTGCCGTACAAAATAAATACATTATTTTGTATTTTAGACTAGCTGTGCCCGCGACGTCGTTCGCGTGCATGTCAAAACTCAACAAAATTTGCAAAGCCATTTCAGTGATTAGCCACTACAAACAGACAGACCGACAGTCAAAAATAGTAAATGATGTTTTGGTTTATACACGTATATAGTAAAAATGGTTATTATTATTACAAACAGACACTCCAATTTTATTTATATGTATAGAAAATGAAGACGTTTTTCCATTTGTTGGAATACAAATTTCAGCCAAATAAAGCGCTGTCACAGTCACTGAACATAACTTTCGTTATGTTTAAACATAACTTGCGCAGTTTTCCCCATACACCTGTATGTTTTTATTATAGGTGAAATATTTTGAACATTATTTAAATGGTTTAAGTGTATTTATGAAATACTAGCTGTTGCCAGCGGTTCCGCCCGTTACAAATCTAAAATGATCCCGCTGGAACTTATAATCGGGATAAAACTATCCTATTAAATTTCGTCCAAATCCGGTCAGTGTTTTTTTTTTTGTGAAAGAGTAACAAACATCAAACAAACTTTCACGTTTATAATATTAGTTGGATAAGACTCCGTAGCCATTTATAACACAGAAGTTTATTATTTGCTGTTTCATGCACGGACACGCGATGGTTCTGTTTGCATGATTTGAAGTGATGTCCCTTCGATTAGCGCGTGTGCAACACCTGTATTTTTATTGTATGATAAAAAAGTATGTATTATTACCTGATCACGGAATGATTGTGTGAATCAATCCCATGAACACCCAGATGGATTTTTAAAATAGTCTTTTTATGAATAAATTTAAATAATTTGAGTAACTCCATTTGTTGTGTATTTTTATCCTTTTTCATCATCTATTAAAAGAAACAAATCCACAAAAAAAAAAACAGTAACGGGCATTTGGAATGTTCTTCTGCTGTTCGTTTTAAAGTGTGACATTTCACGCTAGTTACAACAAACAACAAAATGATCTAGAGTCGAGACACAAAATATTTGTAGAGGCAAACATACCATGTCCTATTTTTTTAAAGCGGTAAAATTATCAAATGAGTCCCACCCAGGGTAGGGCAGAAGAGACTGTCAGACTTGTAAGCACTGATTAAGATCCACGGTGTCCTTCAATAGCCATTTACGTTCCCTTATCGTACGTATTCGTTAGTCCCGCGACCCGGCTTTGGTCCTCTAAGTAAGTCCTGTAAACCATGACCTATCTTAGCACAGTTTTTAGAAACCTATTTTTGTCCTTACGTTCTGGCAGGAAAATTTTAAAACAGGTAAAACCTAGTTTGTTCATTAAACGACATGAACATTAAAACCTCTGTTTAAACAAAGTGTTTAACCACAGTAGACAGGACGCAATATATTTTTAAATAATAAAGTTTCTAGACACAATAGTATTAAAGTTAGCAACAGGAACCATGGTCTGCTGGTTCGATTCTCTTAGCGAGATTATCTCGGGTTTAATTAGGTATAGGACAAAATAGTCGTGTCCGTCCGGTGGATAGCGGATAGTCCTAGCTATATGACGAAACTGTGTATACAGAACGATATGATAATATGTATTTTGAAGCAAGTTATGAAAACTATAAAAAAGAGGCTCTCATTGGGCAGCTAGATCAAAAGTCTGAATTAGAAAGGGTGGATACTGTCGAATTGTTACAAGCTTCCTCTTCTTTTTTTTCTATCGTGTTAAGATGATCAAATTCCTACCAAGGGCTAGGCGGTCATGACGGGCCCCCCCTCTACAGGGCCAAAGCCTGCCAGGGCCGCGGGACTTATCTCATTACCGTGACCCCGGAACATAAAGGGAAGGCGAAGGACACCGTGGATTTTTGTCAGTACGAGTCTGACAGTCCTTCCCGGCCTGCCCTGGGTGCGAGGGTTAAAAAAAAGTTATTATAGGTAGTAAAAGTCTAGCATCCATTAGAGTTTTTTTTTAACCCCGTTTCGCATGTAACATAAAAGTCATAAAAAAAATCAGTCATTGTTTTTGTATTGTTTATACAGTTAAAGGTTTAAAATCCCAATTATAAATAACAAGAGAATTGAAGTTTGATATAACGGGACACAATTTTTGTTTGAATTATTTATATTTTGATTTTTAAAAGTAATTTGAAACTTCGTAAATTGGAGGAAATATTTGGTTATTCGGCGTAGTAGTTTTTTATTATTGAGCAAATGTTTTTCGGTTTGTAATTTTATGTGATAAACCGAAAAACATGACGTGACCTCAAAAATAGATTACCAGTTAGATACCTGGCTCTTTGGTCGATTGACCCCGCTCAGATGGGACCCGCGGGATGAATGAACCAATTCATGATTTTGATTATTTTTTCATTGGTCGATTGGACCTACTGTTCGAAATGACATTTAATTTCAAGTTTCAGTACAGACGTGTAGAAAAACGTAACGCGGAATGCACGTGGTGCAACAGGTTTAGCCCTTAGTTAAACATATACTAGCACTTTGCCCGCGACGTCGTCTAAAGACAATTTTCAACATGTTTCAAAGAATTTCTGGAAATAAAAATGCATAAAGGTATGCAATAATATACCTACCCGATAACTCCTATAGAGACGCTTTGTACTGCAATGCGCATTTTTCAAAAGTTTAAACTTTATATTCCAGCTATCCTTAAAAACTGATAGAATGTTACTAACCAGCAAAAGTACGGTTCAACCTTGTTTGGCAGAACAACTTTTCGTCGAAAATCACTCCGGCTAATTTTGGTTACTATAAAGTCGTTTAGTCGAATTATTCATTTCACCGAATAATTACTTTTTATATTTTTATTTAGCCTATTTATTTCTTTGAAATAATTTCATTTGACCGAATTTTCAAATTCACTAATTTTATTTAAACTAATGTTTCACTAGACTAATAATGATCGCATCGAATATTCATTTAATTAATTATTCGTTTTCTTTCATTGTCTATAAAAAATCGGGCTCCGCCGAGCTACCTTGGTATGGTGGTAATGAGCAATTTTACCAAGGATGCAAGAGCGAGCGAAGCGAGCTCGGAACCTGGGGCACCCCGACTCGGACAGGTTAGGTTCGAAGGGGACGGCGGGGTCTGAAAGACCCCGCCATCCCCTTTGTGTTAGGTTACTTTAAACCTTGCAAACAGAAACAGGAGCCCCGCGAAGCGGAGCTCCGTCGAGCTACCTTGGTAGGTAGTAATAGGCAATTTGACTAAGGATGCAAGGGCGAGCGTATATTACTGATGACCACCTACCGAGGTAGCTTGACGGAGCCCCGCTTCGCGGGGCTCCTATTTCTGTTTGCAAGGTTTAAAGTAACCTAACATGAAGAGGATGGCGGGGTCTTTCAGACCCCGCCATCCCCTTCGAACCTAACCTGTCCGAGTCGGGGTGCCCCAAGTCCCGAACTCGCTTCGCTCGCTCTTGCATCCTTAGTTACTGATTACCACCTACCAAGGTAGATCGACGGAACATAAATATTTATAATGTTTTATCTTCTGCATTACATTACAACAATCGAATATTCGATAAACTAAATTTTATACCATCTGAATATTATATCAAATGAATATTATACCTTTTGATCAATAGCGCAAATGTTGTTATCGCAAATAAATATTCGATGAAATGAAACTTAAGCTAACCGATAATATATACAAACTGATTATTTTCTCGAACGTTGTTCGAATTAGTAAAATTATATCAAAAGTTGTTCGACCAAACAAGGGTAAACCCAAAAGTACTAGGCTAGTATAAGATCAAGGTGGTATGTTTTGCACTCTGGCGCCACGTGATACGCAGCACGGGGGTAAGATAACTCTAAATGGCCTGCCAAAATACTAGGCTAGCATAAGCTCAAGGTGGTACGTTTTTCAACGGGGTCAGCGAAGTTCATTTGAAAAGCGCGGTGACGCCACGTGACAGGGGGGCAGGGCATGAAATAACTGTAATTTTACGCTGCGCCCTAAGATATGGGCCCCTTCAGGTAACCTGTCGCCACTTCATCCATCCCTAGTTGATCCGGTGTGTTATGTCCCGGTCTACATCACCATCTCCTTGGACAAGCGGCATACCGAAAGTCGGAACACACTTTTCTATTTGCTAGTACAATTCTCGAATTTTGAAAGTGGGTCCAAACGACCAATTCAAAAATGCATTTGGTCGTTTGGACCCGCGGGTCCCATCAGAGCGGGGTCAAACGACCAAAGAGCCAGATACCTATAATAACAATAATATTATTTAAAAATTTCGACAATTTCTGTCATCTAAAAAATAGGTTTTTGATAAAATTCTACTTAAATCACATTCGTGTGGAACTTCGTTGTAAACAAAAGCTTTTTACTTTGAAACACTCTTTTTTTAAATATTAGTAGGTACACAACAGCAGCTGTTCAATATAGTTTTAACACAGCTGTCTAAAGAGGACGTATTAAATTACATAACGGTACACACATGGCAGACAGGTAGGTACTTAAAATCACGACCTTTTTTTTTGGCTCTGGATCGCTAATTTTGGCGAAGGCATAACCTCATTGTCCTGTCAAAAAGTTGGTCGAATTCTCAGACTCGATTTTAAGTCGCCGCCGCCGTTAAGTCTCATGAATTATCTTGAAGAGATAAACATATACTTTACAAATGATTCAATTCGGCATAAAATGTTGAATATTACCTATTAATATAAGAACTTTTTTCCGGTTTTGAATGAACTCAAATTTGTATTCTTTGATATTTTAATTAGTTAGTATTTATTTTCGCAATCGAGTGAATGTAGTAAACATTAATTTGATTTCAACACCCTTTAGTGATCCATCCAGTTACTACGTTTCACGTTTGATAATTTAGTAAATAAAGTGAATGTGAAACTATGTTATTAATTTTAAGGAAGTAAACAGTTGTTGTTTTGGTAATCAGTAATGTATTGAATAATAAACGACAGGATATGACGCAGAAAAGTATTGTTTTTTCAATTCAGCTTGCGTCAATTTTTGGTATTATGGTAGTTATATCAGATTTACATGACACAGCTAATTCATAAAAACGAATTGAAAGGGAACCCCATTAAATTCGTCTGGAGCGCAACGAGAGTCGCTTACGTTAAATGAAATATTTAAAATGTGTGAGCGAACCGGATGATATAAATAAATGAAGTGCGTTTGGATACTAACTTGGATTAATTTTTTTAAAATACCGCCGTCGCGATCAGCTTTCTCAGCTCTGCTTGATTTTCCGATCCGCAATTCAGTGATAACCACACGAACGATTTATAATGTGACTTTCCATTAAAAAAAACAAATAATTATTAGTTCTGAAGATTACTTCCTAGCCTACACTAAACTCATGCATTTTAGCGTTTTATAATAAATGTATTAGTAATTATATAGTATATTTTATTTATAATATCGTTTACGACTGCAAATAGTTAAGATTCATGGTCAAGTTCATGGTTGTTGCAATGATTACAAAATAATTACATAGGCAACAATAAAATAATTTATATAGGTAATGACTGCAACGACTTGCATTCGTTGGTTTCAGCACGTAGCGATATTTCAGATAAGATTTATTTAAACACCTGTTTTTCGTCATATTGATTTGTTTCAATTAATAAAAGAATTATTTTTATCGTTGCCAAAACCGGCCAAGTGCGTGTCGGGCCACGCACAGTGTAGGGTTCCGTAGTTGCCCATCAAAATACTTATGCGAACTAACTAAACTGATTCGCTGAATTTAATTTTAAAAAGAAGAATTTTCAAAATCGGTCCAGGAGTCTTTGAGAAATCAGGGAAAATACATAAGAAAAAAAATTACGACGAATTTAGAACCTCCTCCTTTTTTTGAAGTTAGTTAAAAATAGTTGACAATAAAAACCTACCTATTAAGTTGAAAACATTTATTATCCAAGTACATTTTATAAGTTGGTCGACTAATACTAGTAAAGTTGTAGAGCCTACTTAGTCATGATAATTTTCTTTTAAACTTCGTTATATATACTACTATTGTGAATTTTTTCACACCCCCAAACATAACCGTTTAGCTGGTAGAGGGGGGGGGGGACACTCGAATCGAGCAAAATTTAGCACTTCAAAGCTTAATTTTTCACAAATGAATTTTTGAAGTGAAAACTTCTTTAGCGGCGTTGTACACTTTTTCTGTAATGGGTAAAAAATTTAAAACTCGCGTCAGGGTCACGTGACCAAAACTCGCGTCAGGGTCACGTGACCCTGATCGAAAATGAGTAAGACGTCATTCAAATTAAAAATAAAACATAGTAACAAAAAAGTTTTCACTTCTACCGGCACTCCTGGAGTGCAACCTTTTTTTTATCAAAAAACTGTTAATGGAAACTATCATTATTTTCTAAAGGCCTATTTAATGATACCCCACACTAAGGGGTACGCGAGAATAAAAAATCCTCACTTTACGTGTAAGTACAGGAGGTACCCTAAAAAAAAATATTTTACGAGATTTTATTTTACCACTTTTTTGGCACCACAAATCCGTATATTTACACCAAATTACAGCTCTCTAGTACTGTGCGTCTCTGAGCTAAACTGTGGACAGACGGACGGACGGACGGACATGGCGAAACTATAAGGGTTCTTTGTTGACTACGGAACCCTAAAATCTTTATTAATCGAACTTTATACCCCAATACTGAGTGAAAGTCTCGTCCATTTCCTTCTACTTTATGCTGGTAAAGATATCTGAAAAATAAAATCAAAGATATACAGTGATAAGCCATCATGAAAGCGTTTTCTTATGTTTCCTCCAGTTCTAGTACCAGGTGCCTTTCCAATGTTTTATTATATATTTTTTAAAACGGGTCTAACTAAGGTTGTCATTTAAACTATAACTTTTTTTTATGTGCAGTAGGTTTGCACTTGACCTTAGTCTCGGTCAGGAGTGACTAAGACAAGGCCGACGATGGAGCGAGCTTACCCAGAAGAAGCCTGTTCACTCTAACTTTGAAGAGATTAGGGTGGTATGCGTTCGAAATACAGACGCAGACAGAGAGTTCCACTCTTTCGCTATTCGCATTATAAAAGACGTTTGGAATTGGAACTGACTAACTGCGAACTAACTGTGGTCCTTTCAACCGTGCTGAAATATAAAAAAAATAAACTCAATTCGAGTAACAAATAATAAATAAAAAACAAGTAATTAAAGAGTGAGTGGCAACCTCAGTTCATTAAAACCCTAATTAATTTCCTAGAAATCCAAAATTAAAAAGGGCAAAATAATTTACATCTGTTTCATGTTGTAGTACAGATTGGTTCAAATGGAACAGGAAAATTCAGAAAACACAAACAGTTGTCTTAATAAGAATGAACCTATTCTGTATTTAGAAGTCAAACCCTATTATTAACTCGACCCAAAGCAAATGACTCAGTAAATTTCCTAGTTTTTGTTTCCGATCTAGGCATGTAGCAGAAAATGATTAATGAATCATTCTTGTTATAACTCTGACGTTCCTTCAGATTATCTTTTTAGCTATAAATTATAAGAACAATAATTCCTCTAAAGCCTGCAGGCATTATTGATACACTTGGACACACACGACACATAGTGCACTCAAGTGCACAGTTTAATAAATCTATTGATATCTTTTTTTGAAACTTCTGTCAATCACTAATCAATTAGATTGCCAATCCGAGATGAAAGGAGCTGTCAAAAACAAAGGAAAATAGGTTATTCTTTTTATCGTGTTATAATCATCAATTGAGTCCTCCCAAACCCGGGCAGAGCAGGACGGACTGTCAGACTTGTACTGACTTAAATCCACGGTGTCCTTCAATAGCCCTTTATGTTCCGAGGCCACGGTAATGGGATAAGTCCCGCGACCCCGGCAGGTGTTAAAGGAACATAGGAATTTGGATTGAATTTAAACTTCGGGCGTTAATCAACGAGATAATCACACACACGCACAGACAAAGATTCAATTAAATTCCTAGGTTTGATTATCGATCTAGATGTGTAGTAGACTTCATGAATCATATTTGTTATATCTCTGACGTTGGTTCAGTTTATCTTTACAGCCATTTTTTATTGTAATCACGCCTTTAACAAAGTTCTTAACTAATACTATAAATACAATCTTTAGTGGCCAATCACTTGCTGACTGAATGATATTACGACGTCCCAATAAAATTAAAGTTATTGACATTATCTGAAATTTTCGTTTTCATACTTAAGTTACGTATAAAACAACACTACAATTAAATATTGAAAAGCAACGAAGATCCAAATCCTTTTTAAACAATAAATTGAGACTTTAACATCATCCTCCTTATTAATAAACGTGGACTAAAGTTACAGCCAGGATAATCTTCGGACTAACCATACATTTATAAATATACATTTTTTTTATTATTATAAAATTTTATTTATATTATTCTAAAATCTATGTTTCTATCAATTGATGTTTCTAGGCCTAGCAGTTGACCGTATTTACTACTCGTAAAAAGGTCAATGGTTCACATTGCATAAAATTTAAAAACACTCTCCACCAAATATCAGCAAAAGTTTTCTTCTATTTTTGAAAAAGGCAAGTGTACTTCACACGCTAAACAACGATACAAAAACAAACAACACAACACCCTACTGCGTCTACACACAAAGTTCAAATTGCCATACGATATTATTAAGAAGGCGGAAGAATCAGCGGAAAAAAGACCTTTAAAAATGCGTCATACGTACGTAAACGCAAAATACGTAGATACCACGTTATCAATGTAGGACTGTGTTCGTGGAAAAAAACAGAAAAAATCTTTATACAGCTTTATCCCTACCGGATATTTTACATTTTTGGGGTCGTAAGAAGAATAACATTTTCATATTTTCTCTTTTCTCTCGCTTCGGTAGTGTCTGTCGGTTTTCTTCGACTTATAAGTTAAAATGAGATTTGTGTTGTGAATAGAGGGTGTACTACTTTTGAGTTCCATGATTTTTTAGGTTGACGTTTTAAAGCTTTTCTAGTACTATAAAAAATAATAATAGACATTACAAAAATCTAGAGATCTACCATGCGAGCCCAGTGTAAATTAAGGCTGTCTTCTTTCTAGGTTCTAGAACATGCTGTTTTCTTCACACATCAGTACTATTTTTGAGGGCAGTAGTGTTAAAATAATCGTTTCATCAAAATAAATAAAATGTACCCATCTGAGTTTAACAACATAACACAGGGCCCACCAAGACTCTACACACGGCAACACGATCTAGCAGAAAAGAAGTTTCGAATATCGCTAAGACACGAAAAAAAAACTGTACAGTAAGACGTCATGATTTGGAGAAACCCAATTATCATGACAATATTTCTGTCTCTCAAAATATAACAAGGAAAGGTCACGCAAACTATTTAGAATGAAATGGTTCGCAACTACTGTTTATAATAACGTCAGACTACGAATGGCACTGAACATTGATACCGAGATAAATAATACACAAGTCACTATACTTACTACAAAATGTGATATTATTTTTTAATTTTATTTACATAATAATAATGTTATTACGTCAAATCTTTGTTAGGAACGTGTGTCAGGGCTTTGACCTGTTGTTTTCTAAATATTATACAATACATAGTATAATGAGATAGTCTTGAGTGATAGTATTTGATTATTACTTGATCTATTGACCTATATCATATGTAACAACTAGAAAATTACTTCTGAAAATTTTATATACAGGGTGGAATTTTGTAATGCCACCTGGAGGGAAAGTACCCTTAATACTGCAGATAGAAAATTTTACTCAAAGGAAACATTGATTCCTTTATTTTTGAATAGAAAGCAAACTGCATTCAAAGATTTTCGAAAATTCTCTTCTCCCACCCAGGAATCGAACCGGCTAAAATCTGAAAAAATTATACCCGTACTTTTATTGCACCGATCGTTAGGGTTAATTATAACGATGATATCTCTCTAACAAACATGATAAATTAAATGAAAGGAAAACCAGGAAATCTTAAATTAAAGCTCTCGTAACATGTAATATGGTTTCTTGGTTCAATTCCCGGGTGTGGGAGAAGAGAATTTTCGAAAATCTTTGAATGCAGTTGCCTTTCTATTCAAAAATAAAGAAATGTTTCCTTTGAGTAAAATTTTCTATCTGCAGTATTAAGGGTACTTTCCCTCCAGGTGGCATTACAAAATTCCACCGATAGGACCAAGAAACCATATTACATGTTACGAGAGCTTTAATTTAAGATTTCTTGGTTTTCCTTTCATTTGATTTATCATGTTTATTAGAGAGATTTCATCGTTATAATTGACCCTAACGATCGGTGCAATAAACGTACAGGGTATAATTTTTTCCGATTTTAGCCGATTCGATTCCCGGGTGGGAGAAGAGAATTTTCGAAAATCTTTGAATGCAGTTTGCTTTCTAATCAAAAATAAAGGAATGTTTTCTTTGAGTAAAATTTTCTATCTGCAGTATTAAGAGTACTTTCCCTCCAGGTGGCATTACAAAATTCCACCCTGTATATACGACGTAGTTAATCTTTTTAGATCACTACATATTTCTGCCATTTAGATCTATTACTTTGATTTAAATACAACAATAGATAGATTTAAGATTAATCTATTATTAATACGTTGCTTACTTATAATATGAATAATAACTTTCAAAATAAATTTCACCCTTATTTTTGTCAATATACCACTTTAATAAGGGGGGCACACAAACGGGAATTACCGTAATATATTGCAATAATGGACTTTGAACGTTCGTTTGTGTGTAATCATCGCGATAACTAACTGAATTTCCCATTTATGTGCCCCGCAGTATAAGCACTCTATGTGAAGTGATTACACAAAGTTTCGTGTAAAAAGTCCACACAGTTAAAGACATATAATTGTTACTGTAAGTCATATCATCTTTTACCTCAGCCAACATTGTTAGCGGGAAGATACAATTATCAACCATTATTTATCAACGACCCCACACGAACAACATCGTAATAACTCATTACAAAAACAAAGCAGCAACTTACTTTTGTTTTCTTCAGCACAAACACTGATATAGGGCAAAAAACTGTATAATTCCGTTATTGCTATTGACTTGAGATAATAAGGTCGCAACTGTGAACTCGGTCTAATTATAATAATGTCGTATCAGACACACCCCAGTCGTAAAACAACGTATCTGTGCAAAGATTCGTATCTCTTTTGTAAAACTGTAAAATGTTTATCACTTTTATGTATCAAAATACAGGTTGTAATGATGCCAAAATGTTATTTCAACACGTGGGCACAACTTCATTTGTTTATGCATTCAGTTGGATGTATACTATGTGCAAGAATTGGTATCTCTTCAGCAAATCTATTAATTTATTATCACTTTAACCTACCAAAATACAGATTGTGTAATGATCATGGGTCGGAAATAGGTAGAATAAGGTTCACTGTACAGTACCATGTACTGGAAGGAATAAAGATATATTTATTTATCGAATAAAGTGGACATGCTCCAAATACCGGGATAACTTTTAAAAAGCTGAAATATAGTGAGTTTTATGAAATAAAGAAGTAATTTACTTTAACGCAATTTGTTTCTCTAATGTACCACTGATGTTTTTATTCATAATACGTATATTTATTTGTAATACTGTTTTCCAGATGAGATTGTCTATTAGAAATTCTGGGAACATCCATATATATCAACATTTAGATGCAAGTGCTAAAATAACTTTACCTAATTCCGACCTCTGGTGATGATACATACATAATGTTTAAGTTCAACACGTGGGCTCTATTTATTTACATTGTAAAGTGGGTATGACTAGATAATTATTATGTTAGATACGTGTTAGTGCTAAGTGCACTCAAAACTTTTTAATTATGTGATTCGAGAGTACTCAGGGACGTCAAGTGGTATACTTAGCATTAAGTAAGGGAAATTAGACTTTCGTTACTAAATACTCCATGAAAAAAAAAGATTATTATACAGTGAAATTAAAATTATTATTATTGAAACTAATTTATACAAACTCGCCCTTTTTAAAAAGGCAAATGTAACAGAATTAACCTATAAAAAAGGCTTCTGAAAATGTTTATTCTCAGAATTGAAATAAAACTAGAAACTCTACTCTAACTTTATTACTTTGTAAATGTTAAAGTTTGTGAGGAATATTATTTCTTCAAAAACTATAAATGTGTGATGGATTTTATATGGAAACGTAATTATATGTATAGGTTTTAACCTAAATATAACGTAGGTATATTTTTTATCACAAACTTGTGAGCCCCGATACCTACATGTTTTTATTTTTATAAAACCCTTTTCATTTTTGTTGCAGGTGTAAGAAGAAACATTTGAAAGTAAAATTATGCTTAGCTAATTTATAAAAAAAATAATACCGAATACAAAATGGCGTCGGAAAAGAATGCGTTGGTTGTATCTCCGAAGACTCGAAAAGTAATCAAATTAGTACCACCCGATGGAGGATGGGGGTGGATGGTTCTATTAGGGACGGCTATGTCTAATGTAAGTATATTTGTGTGCTATTACATCTCATCAAAAACAACTGCTTTGTAAATGTTCAGAGAGTTTAGCATTTCATGTTCTTCAGTTGTATCTATGACTGGCCTGTTGGTCTAGTGATTAGTGACCCTGACTGCTATGCCGGGTTCGATTCCCACAAAGGACAAATGTGTGTGTGATGAGCACGATCATTTGTTCTGTGTCTGGGTGTAATTTATCTATAATATGTACCTATTTAGAAATATGTATAAGTATCTACCTATATTAGTTGTCTAGTACCCATAACACAAGCTCTGCTTAGCTCGGGACTAGATGGCGTTGTGTGATAGTTGTGTATATTATTATTATTATTTAAAATACAAGCTACTGCTAGATTCAATAGTTACTGCAAGATACTGCTGTTAAGACATAATAGCAGTAGTAGATACAATTATTTTCAACCTACTGTTTAACGACGGTATAATATATTTACTTCTTGGTATCAATGATTTTAAGAAGGCTTAGGTACAGTCAGCATCAAATGTTGCTGCACACATTCAGATTTTCAAAATCACTGTACCCCATAATAAACGGTGTACAGCGATTTTGAAAATCTGAATGTGTGCAGCAACATTTGATGCTGAGTGTACGTTTTACTTTTATTATTTGAAAATTTATTATTGACTCCGCTTTGGGTTGTGGTGTCCTGAAAACTTAATCTCAGATATTTTTCGATTCGAGAATCAAACCCGCTAAAACCCGCTAAATCCATGTCGAATTAATCACAGGTCTTTTTTCACAAACAGCAAAAATAACGTTCTAAGAAATATAATTTGCTGCAACTTACCTTAATAAGAGGCAATTTTCTTTTATACTCAGAAAACAAAAAAAACGAGTGACAAAAAACAACAACAGGATATACTTGAGTATTATCTTTGGCAATGTAAATAGAAGGCCGTTAAATTTATAACATAACCCCACATTAGGGAAGCTACCAACTTATCAGTAACCGATATCGATTGGCCACCAGATAAAATAACAGTTGTATTAGTAACAAATTTTTGCGCACTTCTTGTCAAGATAGTGTCACATACTTATAAATAACATCTTTGTTATATGCGTATATAACGAAAAACTAATAATACGTAATAAGAATACATTTTAACGTACGTCGAAAGACAGGAATCCTGTAAACTTCAACATTAAAAACACAACTACGAATAATGTCTGAAGAAAATTCCAATGACAGATATCTCTCAAATATTTTGAGTTAATATAAATATTATTAATCAATGCTGATCAATAATTACCTACTTGAAGTGCCAACGACATAATCTGCAATAGTTAGATTTGAATATAAACTATCGCAGTTTTAACATCTCGCTTCAAACACAAAAGAATATCACTAAGTGTGCAATTATAGTGGCGCGGGGTGGGCAGCGGAAGCGGGTGGCGGGTCACGAAATAGACTAGATTGCCGCTCAAACCGCCCCGCCCGCACTTGGTGCACCTCAGTGAAAAACTATGTGTTTGCGTTACCCGCTAGCGGAAAACGCTGCCCGCCCCGCTGCCACTGTAATTGCACGCTAACAAAAACTCTACATTACAGATTTTCAACCAATCAATGCTGTCACTATTCAGCTTACTCTACGGAGATGCATTAGAATCAATGGGCCACAGGACACAAGGCGCGGCCATAGTAATGAGCACAATGTTGTTCGTCACAAATTTCGGAGGCCCAATAGCCGGGGCCGTAGTCAAGTTGACATCAACAAGATTTGTAGCGGTAACTGGAGCCTGTTTCTGTACAGCGGGAATTTTCTTCAGCGGATTTTCGACAAATATCTGGCACTTGGTGTTAACTTACGGCGTCCTATTAGGTAAGACTGTCTTGTTTGTTGTTCTATGTTTATTGTTTAGCATAATGCGGTATTGTAGAAATGTTTAGGCTTGGTACGGTTTTAAAGGAACGAAAGTGTTATGTGCTGCAGTGTTTCTTAACGAGAATGTGTTAGCGTTTTTGGTCCAATTTCTTTTTTATTTTAGACAATGCTTAGTGATAATGATTAGTTTAAGTCATTATCTGATAAAAGTTTGACCCAAATAAACTAAGCCATAATAATCCGGTAACCCATTCATTAATATTTAGAATGGCCCAAATTCAACCAAGAGTAACGGTAATAACACCCTATATCCGTATTGTTTGGTAAAACAACTAATCTATTATGCTTGTTCCAGGTTTGGGTTTGGGTTTCATCCAAAACTCGTCATTTGTGGCTATAAATAGCTACTTCAAGCTGAAGAAAAGCCGTGCCGTGGGGCTCGCTAACGTGGGCACAGGTGTGGGACAGACCTTAATGCCGCACTTAGTGAGGTACCTCTTGGAACATTTCGGGTTCCGTGGCGCTTGCCTGCTGCTCTCCTCCCTGAGTTTACACGGGGTTAGTGACTATTTTATTACATGTTTACGTTGGAAACTTATCTTCTATCCATTCTGTACATATGATACTATACTATTTACCTAGATAATTAGGTATTTGAACCATCAATCGATTGAATTACTTTTTATGAGATATATACCTACAATGTGCAAAAAAGATTTTACTTTTTCGTACAAAATGAGAAATTGATCGAGCCCATCAGTATGATAAATCTTATTTTTTTTAGATTTTCCAAAAGTCTTATAAAAAACATTGTTCAGTAACATGGGCTATGTTTTGCGCTATTAATTACACGTTGTATATCGAATGGCAAAAGCAAATTGTTAGGTTACTTTTTTTTTAAATTCAATGATCTTTCTGTTTGTTGATATCAAAGCTACATTTTTCTTTTAATTTTACAGAATTTTATTTAATCGAGTTTTCGGGCCATAATTGAAGATTATATCTAAATTGTATTTTGAAAGTCAAAAACCCAATTGGATCCATATATTTTACCATTCTATAATATATTTCACTATTCTAGATTGCCGGAACTATGCTCATACAGCCGGTTGAATGGCACATGAAGGCAGTGGAAGAAGAAGTACCGATAGACGAAAATCTACAACTACTACAAGACAAGCCCAAAGATGCCATTGTAAGAAAAATATCTCAATCTAATGGTGACTCTCAAAGTCAAGCAAATGGAAAAGAAAACTGGGGAAGCAAAAAAACGTTGAGTAATAAAGAACTAAACGGTGGAAAAATAAATAAATCAGACGCAAATGGTCCAAATGGTAAGTAAAGTAATGGTTTTGTGTTATTTAAAAGTCTAATATTTCTCTAATTTTTAAGTCAACTGCTTTCTGAAATTGACTTCTTGGTACAGTCGACAAAGTTGAATCATGACCCATTTTGACAAAAAATCCTTTGAATCTGTCAAATTGACAAAGATCAAAGTCGTATCATGGATATGTATGTTTACGCAAATATGGACCTAATTGTATTTGAATGTCTGATATAAAATAAGCTTATGGTGGGTCATGATTCAATTTTTTCGATTGTACATAAATGTGACGTTTTTTGGAAATAGTCATAATTGCAAAATAATAAATAGTAGGTATAGACTCATTAGCAATCTGAGGGCAGCTTTGAAGCTCCGAAGAAGAAAGTGTAGTATCATGAGTTCTCAACTTTTTTTTATAATTTTAAACTACACTCAATTTTTTTTATTAAGTTTTTGTCTGTTCGATTTATTTCTCGAATTGTGTTTGAAATGTAAATTAAGTAAAGTTTTGCTGATATCCAGTCTTTAGGTAGATGTTTTGTTTAGTTTTGTTCACATTCACTTTTCTAATATGCTTCTAGAAGTGAAGACTTTTAATTCTCTATCAGTCCCGCACGCAGTTATTACTGTGCAGTGTTTATTTTAGCTGTAAGTCTTCCATGCTTATCAAAAATAAATAATAAAAAAGTCACAATAACCACACTTACGTCAGTATCTGTGGTCAATGATTGATAAATCAATGCAATGAACTAATAGGAACTTCTATTTCTCCAGTTGTTACTTTTCAATGAAGTTTCATTGAGCTACTTTATACAATCAGATACAATAAACGTGGTAAATAAAACCAATAAATGATACAACTATCAGTTTTCGCGCTCAAAACATGCATATTGTGGTGTTAAACGTTTGATATGGCACAAATCTTAAAATTTTTTGAAGCGCTACTGCTGAAGCCTCGCGTTCGATTCTCAGGTTGAGCAAAGTGTTATTCGGTTTTGTACATTAGGAAGCTATGGAATCTGGATTGCTTAGTTGATTCAGGCAATAGACTGATCATCGGGCACTATTATGATCTACTAGAAGTGTTTCTGGGTCTGGTTTGTGTTTCTGAGTTCTTGTTAACGCACCCACGATAAAGGAGAAATTCCTTGTGTGGGGGAAGCTTTATAAAAAAAAAACAAATTAATGTGATCGCCCGTATTATTCATCTTAATCCAAACTTCTTTTGTTTCAGGAGCCAGTCATTCTGCATCACCAAAAAAACAAAACATGCTGATGAAACTATACGATCTCTTTGGAATCGCTCTACTCTCGAACATGCGGTTTCTGAACATTGTGATTGGTACAGCACTGGCTGTCACTTCCATACAAAACTTTAGTATGCTGTACCCGTTCTTCCTACAGGTAAAATATACTTTTCAATCAGCTTTTTAATAGCCGGGCATAGATTTTTAATGGCATTTTCCGTTGATTTTCGCTTTAATATTATAAAAAAATTGTTCCTAAACGTTCATCAACGGCATTGACCGCTAAAGTGTCAAGACTACTAATTTCGTCTGGAAAGATATTTAAAGACAATACATATTGTATAGGTTTATTTTAATCTTTTTTCTTTTATTTATCTTTGTATTAATCATAATACTCTTCAGCATTGTGAATTATTCGGATATACTAGGTAGAGTGACGATATCCGTAGGATGGCTTGTAGAAACTAACGTGAAATTGAGGAAGCAGTCCAGCAGTGGACTATTATAACTTTTGAATTCATGATTTTCTGAGAAAAACAGCAAAAAGAAAAAAGCTAAATATACTAACCCCCTGATCGCCAGATTACTGCGTTCCTTTGCAATGTCCACACGGTCAGTCGGTCACTGAGGTCGTAGGTAAGAAAAAACCCTATATATTTGACTTTTGTCACGTTTATGGCAAGTTTGAGTGTACTTTCCCAGAGCTTACCAGCGTCCTCAAAGAACGTAATTATATCAGCCAAATTATAATTATCAATATAAAAAAAAAGATCTAGACGTTTCCACGAACTTTTCTATAAGTAAAGCGTTCCTATAAAATATTTGTAATTATGTGTGAATTTATTCATAAATAACATTTTTTCCACAATATTATTTCAAATGAAATTCTTCGTTTATCGTTTCATTTTATTACCGCCGTTCATTGTTCGGATGAACAATTACCTATACATATTATTAAAACGAGAAGTAATAATTGGTTTATTCATGTTATCATAGTGAATAAAAATATCTTTAACAATGAGTTCATTGCAATAATGTTCTATTTATTTCATTCAATCGCGAATTCACGATGCAAACTGAAAGGACGGAAGTTTTGATTTAATTATTATACGCTCAACATATAAGCGAATCAGTCTATTACTGTCCGGTGTCCACGGGCACATAGTTCTCTTTTAAACTCTGCTACAATATATTGTCTCTGCCTCCCGTATCCAGTTTGAACCAAACCTTTTTGAGGTCATTGCCTCCACCTAGATGACCGACGACCCTTAAAGATAAAGTACCTTTGAATTTACTTTATTATATATTACTTCAGTTTATTAATGTACGAGTATGTAATTAAGAAAGAACAAGTATATTATGTAGAAATAAGAATATAATTTATGACCGTAAACAACGACCTACAATATGGGAGTAACATTTTTTTTTCTAACACAGAAAGGCACTACTACGAGGTTTGATTTAATTTTGCAAGTATAAGATCAATTAAGATGATTTAATGATTCAATAAAGTATCAATAAAGACGATTAATGAATCCTATTCAATAAAAAAATAAAATAAACATCACACTAATTCGCCTGTCAACAGTTTCAAGTGTTGCTGTTATGAAGCAATTCTTATTTAATCACTGCTTTATCAGTATTTAGACACTTCTCTACGTTTTATCTATTTGCTGTTCATCCAGTTGGGTTGTGATCATCACTGTATCAATAGTTGCTGATAATCATTTTACTATAACTGATGATGTAGGTACCAGGCTGTTATGAGTAGGCAAGATATGACATTATTTGTTAAGCAAACAAGTCAGCTGTATCTGTCTGTCGTCTCTGTTTTCTTTATGACACACACGTGCTGTCTATGAAGATTATAAAGATACTAGCCAATTTCAGCGGCTTCGCCTGTTTGTAACTCGAAAATGACACCAGGGAAACGTAATATTGTGACAAACGGTATCCTTTATTACCTATCGTTCTTCAGCAGCAGTTTTTATGTGATTGAGTAACAAATAAGACTATATATTATGAATCTATCCAGTCAATTATCTAAAAATCTATATTTTCGCATTTAAAATATAGGTATGGAGATTTTCATGAAACAGCGTGAATTTTAGTCAGTACGAATCTGACAGCCCTTCCCGTCCCGCAATGGGTGGGAGGAATACTTTGATGATTTGGTCATGATAAAAAGATCAAAATCACTGAAAAAAAAAGAAACATTAAGACAATCAAAACGGGCTCAAACATAAAGTACACTAGATTACAAAATAGACCATACCTAGGTCCATAATACCAGGTCCAAATTCTACAGATAACATTTATGATTCATTTAACAAAATTGATGTTAGTAGGCAATGCTCATACAGTTATTGAAACAGCGTTAATTGAAGACATCATTGTTCTTACAGAAAGCGGCGTCGATGGATAAGCAGCAGACTGCAAACTGCATGTCAGCGGTTGCTGGTGCAGACATAGCTGGACGTCTAATCCTCCCAATCTTCCAGGACAAGTACAAAATAAAAGCAAGATGGATGCTTATCATGACAAGTACCTGGCTCATCGTTGTCAGACAAAGTACGTCACACACTTATCTTTTGAAGCACTTAATCTTACATTTATCTTAACCACTTAAAACCTGAACAAGAAAAATGGAAAAATTATAGCGTCCATGATAAAACTATTATCGATTGGAATTTGATCTTCGATAAACATAATATTCACCTTAACGGTCATAGCCGTATCTATAAATTTATTTAGTGACTAATATACAATGAGGAGCTCGTAGCTAAATAATTACAGCTGAAAGGTAATCCCGTGCTTGTCAAGGTCATCTTATGAGTTGGTGGCTATGTCATACATACCGAGTTCTCTCCGTGTCTCGGAAAAGCTCCGTGGGCCGTCGATCCCGACTGACAGCTGTGTATGATTGGCAGCTGTGTAGCTGTGGCCTGTAACTCGGACATTCAATATCGTATTACCCAGCATTAACCACCGACAGAAAGGCTTTCCCCCATGCAAAATACTCGTATTCAACTGCATCCGGTTAGACTAGAAGCCAACTCCAACTTTTTCCCGTATGTGGAAGAGTGACTAACATGTTACATTTTTCTTTCCAGTTTTGGCGTATCAGACTGACATTGAGGTATTGATCGTCATGTCTTGCCTCTACGGCGTGGGTAGGAGTATGATCATCGTCGCAAGGAACATCGCGATATCTGAGAACTGCAGGATGGACCAAGTACCTGCTGCAGTTGGCCTCGGCATGTTGACCATGGGCATCATTGTACCTCCAGTTGGATACTTCCTCGGATGGATCAGAGATTACTCTGGAAGCTACATCACATGCATAACAGCGCAAAATATCCTCCTAGTAATTCTCCTTGTTACATGGATCCCTGATATGTTATACTTGATAATGAAAGAAAGAAGGCAAAAGAAGATAGACGAGGAACAAGCACAAACATAAGGACTGAATTCTTTGTAGGTGGAATTAAAATAATAAGCATTTGGAAATACTCTCTAGTGCTCGGCACTCTATTGCCAGGAAAGGCAGAAATTTAGTTTAATAAGAAGAGCTGAAACGACACTGGGTTCCATGGTCAAGTTATTAAGCATATAGTTCTTCTGACCATTTTCGGTCACCGTGGCCAATCCAAGCATCGATTAGCCACCAAGGCGGGACATAATTGTTACAATGCACAAGTACGAGCGCAGACGCACTCTCTGTTCTCTCACTCCCAAAGTCCTGATTGGACGGTATAAGCATGCTATTTCATTGAAAAATTAGAGGAAACAATTGAAGATCAAAAAAGGTCCATGATAGTGACAGGAACAATGACGCGACCGGCCCAGAAGGAGATGGAGGGATGAGCTGGACTCATGTTTTAATGATTGGCCTATAATGGCATTAGATGGCGAAAGATGGAAGGATGGAAAGGAGGTCTTTGCCCTGCAGTGGGACAACATAGCACAGTGGACTGCCATTGGTCGAGTGCAGATATGGAATTTGAATGTTTAAATTATGGTTCAGTGGTCATTCATATAATTAAATTGAAAACGTCTGTGACCAAAGTACCTGAAGAATTTAGCGCCGAGGCTGTGAAATACGTTTATATTTATTAAGAATACTTAAAATTGACCAGTTAGTACTTATTTTAACTTGACAAGAAATGTTTGAAGTTTTTGAAGTTTTAGTGTAAGTTATTAATGTGTTAGTAAATAATTAATTGAATAATAATGATGACTTGTTGATACAGTAGTTGCTGGCATGACTACTGAATGTGGAGTCCTAAGTTTGACCCTTAGTTAGGTATTACAAGGTTGGATTACCCACATTGCAATCATGAAAATTACAGGTTACTTTTACGCAAGCGTGCTTCACCGTCGACCACATCTTCGCTTACCATCGGGCGAGATAGTGGCCAAACCCGAACCGATCATTAAAAATAAAATAAAAAAACTTGTCTAAATAAATGTGGGTAAACCGCTCTTCAGCTATTGTCAAACAGACAGGCGTAGATGTGGTAATTGGAATTGTTTGAAGCCAGTCACATAGACTATCGGATCGCTTTCGATTTTCTATGTGACTGGATTCAAACAGTTCCATACATTAGATAGAAATAAAAACGCTTCGGATTGCATAAGCTTTGACTGCATGTCAGTCTGTTTGACAATAGCTTTCGTCTTTCCTTTTCAAAGAACATTGGTGTGATGCTAAATAAATAACAGCTGACGACTGTCAATGAGTGAGATTCTATAGAACAAAAATAATGCCTTTCTATATACCTAGATTAAATGTAAAATTAAATGCAATGTGAATATCATGTTCAAAAACATAGTCACATTGAAAAGAAGACTTTACTTGTAAGTAATTAGGTAATAATTTGTAAATTTTGTATAATATTTTTCTAGTCTAATAAATTGCCGAATGTATGTAAGTAAACAATTACAGCAAAGTTGAAAACTTTTTTTTTGTTTTTGTTTTATTCAATAACCGTCTCAGTTTAACTGAGACGAATCCTATTCGTCTTCGAGTTCGTACACTAGGTGACGTAAGTCTCCGATATCTTACGACTTTGGTGTCCATTGACGCGTGCCTATGTACGAGCCTCCATGGATTTGTATTGCAATAGTCACCTGGATACCAAAATCATAAGGATTTGAGTCGCCTAGTGTATGAATGGGCGAAGAGATTTGTCAAACTGGATGCGTTCTGCGTACGCACTCCAGTTAACTCGAACAAGACTCAATTGATTACTGATTAGGGAACGCAGAACGCTTACAACTGTAGGTACATAGTCTCTATAGGTCATCAAAGAGTTTGTAATAGATTAACCACTTTGTGCTCTTAAATCCACTATCCACACACAGACAAGCCCTAGTTTCAACTTTAGAGAATAGCTGGACGACCAGTCTTTGGAAAAGTTTAGTCTGATGTTCAGAGCGTAAACTTTTACTTCAGCATACAAAAAAACCTATTTCATCAGTTTTGCTCTTTTCTACAACACAGGCATATTTCACTCATTATAAGTACTGCATAGGATCGACAATGTCTGGCCTTATCGACTCGTTAGAGTCAGATACGTAACCAACAACCAAATCCCACTTAAATGAGACGAAGCGGATGGTCACCGGTCGGATCGCCGTCGACTGACCGTACGTCCGTAATCTTTGATGAGTGAGAGACTAGGTGATATCATTGCAATGCTTAAAATTGTGTAACTTTAAATCTAACGAAGCAAACAAAAAAAATCTATGTATTCCATAGGTTTTCTTAAAGAGGTAAAATTATCAAATGAGTCCCACTCATGGTGGGATGGTAGGGACTGTCTAACTTACACTGACTAAAATCCAAGGTGATCCTTAAATAGACCTTTACGTTCCAATCCTCAACGTAGGCGAACGTGAAACATGACGCACCGTCGACCCGGGCATGTTCCTTGATCGGACGGCGACTTCGTGAGGTGGAGGTTGTCTTCTTCCTCACGCGTCCCGCCTCCTTATTCGCTAGAATGACTGCTTCGCAAAAAGAAGCTAACTGCTTCCCATTCCGTCTCGTCCCGCAATATGGCCTTGATCAATGCGGGGCGCGAGAAGTCGTCGCCTATTGCCTCCGTGAGGACACAGCGGTATTCTGCCCAAGGGGGCAGACCTAACACACCGTATACTCCATCGTTTCTTCCGGGAGATTCTCGCAGTGGTGACACCCAGGTGTTTCTTCTTTTCCAATAGACACAGGAATCTCTAGAAACATCCGTGTCCTCATCAGGACTTGCGTACGCGGGCGAAGCAGCTGGCGGTAGTAGGTACCTATTATACATGCGAAAGTAAAGTAAGTTTTATTGTTACGTTTCACACCGCAATCACAGAACTAATCATTAATACATGTACACAAACAGACATAAGATACCTTTCCCGAAGATATCAAGAATACAAGTTCTTGTGATAACAGATGACGCCACGTGTCGCAAAATTGATTGTCAAGTTCTAAATTAATTATTAGTTAAGTTTAGTCTGAAAATATTTGAAACTGAACAAAACTGTTATAATAGTCCTTATTTTGTTAAATTAAATGCCTCTCCGCAAGGGCGGTTACAGACGGAGTTAGCCGCAGAGGCGAGTACCGGTTTGGCGATGCACTGTAAATTTCATGTTGTATTTCAGACGTCGTCTATGCAAATGTGGACATGAGACGAGACTACGGCAGACATTACGCTTACGGCACTGACCGCAGCTTTGTCCAGCTGTACAAAAATAACTGGTACTGGTGTAATAATTAAATTGGGTTGGATGTACTAGTATTCTGTGTACATTTTTGTGTACTTTTGTTTTTTCACTCGTATTATAATTAGTATTTTAGGCACAAAATACGACACCTTATAATTTAGTACAGTTGGCATAGTGGTTAAGTGGTCGTATCATTCCTTCGATTTTTGCATGAAAAAAATAGTTGTATGGCTTAAAAAAGTTTTAAGGTAGGTACAAGATCCGGGATGCAGGCAACCAGCGTTGTGTCCAGTTTTTACATAAAGTAAGATAAATTTTGCTCGATTTCACAAAGAATACATTGACATGGATGCATACACCTGAATGTTGTAATAAAGCTCTCTTCCTCTTTCGGAGAAGGAAGCTCTTATATTTTTTTTTTAAAGTTGGATAGTTGCTATAGCTTACTTCTTTATTACGAATGAACAGCGTTCTAAAATCTATGTAATTGTTTCAATAAAATATAGTAAACGGAAATTAAATACAAGTACCTAATTTCAATTTATATTGTCTAAACTGGATAGTTTCAAACATTTCACTTCGAGTGTAAGCTTTGTCTTAAAGTGACGAAAAGCGAAGCATGAGATTTTTTAGAAGTTTCGCATCTTATCTACAATTACAGTCAAGAAGCATAACGAATCCCATTTTGTACACCCCCTTGGGGAAAATAATATAACAAACGAAAATAGGTTGCAAAAGGACGCAGACATTAATATGGTTTGAGTCATTTTCCTTTTTTGATGAGGCAGATTGACTTGAAGTATTCGACCTTGAAGCCTTTTGACATTAAAAAACTCGACGTTGAATTATCCTGAAAAAGAACTGAAATTACCGTTAAGGGAGTGGATAGCATCCTCCCTCCACCCCAACCGCAGTGGTAGACGCCCATGGTGTCGGACGTTAGCAGACGATCTCCGGCCACCGTAGGCGCGGGCATGCGGGCGGCGGGCGAGTAATGGGTGACTCGCTGTCTGACCATGGACCATGCCCGCGTCGACGGCGCGTTGTGTTCCACGCGCGCCTCAAAGAGTGTCAGCATGATGACGGGGCCCCCTCTAGAGGGCCAAGGCCTGCCGGGGTCGCGGGACTTATCTCATTACCGTGACTCCGGAACGTAAAAGGCTATTGAGGGACACCGTTGATTTTAGTCAATACAAGTCTGACAGTCCCTCCTGCCCTGTCCTGGGTTCGGGAAGACTCATTTGATGATTTTAGCAGGTAAAAAAAAGTCACTCTGCTAACAATGCCGTAAAATAAAATATACGTACACATAAAGGGAACTGACTGATAGACTACAGGAAAATTGATACTTTGCTAATTAGAGAGCGAGCGATGCTCGTTATATCTACATCCTGTAATGCAATATTATGTTGATGTTAGAACCCATAACAATGGAAAGAAAGAAAGAAAGAAAAAATATTTTATTCATATTTTAACTTTCAACAAAGACAAAAACATATATACGTATCGCACAGAAAAATTACAAAACTAAATCCAAATACATAATAACAAAAAAAAAAAACATAGGTACAAAACATAATAGGTAGGCAGTTGTATGTCAGACTGTGACGAGAAAGGTTTCCCACGCAGCATAAAGCTGTGCTACGAGTATGGGCCACAGCACAGCGCTGATTTTCAGTGGTCACCCGAAAAAGAAGAAAAAATAAAAGTCTGAAAATGGCGTTTTGATACAATAGCCAAATGGTGGAGTAGCCTTTACAGACTATAGGTCCTTTTTTTCTTAAATATAGAATCTAAAATGCCGGTAATAAAAGTCAAAGGTACGTGTTATTATCAGTATAGTGGCATTTGAAAGTACCTGCGAATCTTCAAATTACAAAGATTTCAATATCTTCATAATTAGTATGTTCCCAGTTACTATAGGTCAAAGATTATAGTTTGTTTCATTATTGTAACTTTATTATAAAAATACCTCAAAACTTCCTGAACAATCGGGAACGCCGCAATGGTGGCGGTAAGACCTCTCTTTGAGGAGTGGCTGGATAGGCGTCAAGGCGAAATAATTTCCTAGAATTAAGTACGCAGAGAAAAAATACAAGGTGTAAACACACCTTTTTCTGTTTCAATTTAATTATTATGTTACCACAAATTCAGAGATTCTGAAAATTGTCGCTCTCGGTGATATGAAATAAGTAGATAGGATTTCCTTAAGGCCAGGCTTAGCAATAGATAATACTAATCCCGTCGTAAGGAAATTCTGTTTTTGTGTAAACGTAAATATCAGAGGAATTAAAATCGCACTGGATTATTTTAAGACTCTTTTTCAGTATTCCGGTTATTGAATTAGGCATTTCGTTCACGATTTTCAACATACTTTGGTTTAACTTTCCAAAAAAATAATAATAGTGGTGACGCGGCTTGGAGCTATCTGCCAAATCGTAATTTCATTAAAATAATTATATGATTAAACGAACTTACCTTAAGTGAAGTTCTATCATAATTATACGAAGCTCCTTCTCCGAGACAGTTTAACGAGTAGTAGCGTGGGATTGCACCGCGCTGTCACAATTATTTCAAAGCTAAAAAAAAAAAATTTAGACAGTTCTCTGATCGGGCAACACTGTGATGTCATTTCGTTTAAAGCTATATAATAAACAACCCTATAGGGTAACTTAAGGGATGGGTTGGGAGACCTGTCTCGGAGAAGGAGCTTCGTATAATTATGATAGAACTTCACTTAAGGTAAGTTCGTTTAATCATATAATTATACTTACTCCTTCTCCGAGACAGTTTAACGAGTAGATGTTTGAAGTCAGTCAGGGTTGTTTATGGGTAAGTAAATATATGGTAGAAATTAAAATAAGATATTTATTAAAATTACAACTGTTGTAACACTACAGTATCAACTACTTAAGTACCTAATATAAAAAATACAATAATGTATGAGATCAACAAAATTAACTTAAATTATTTACGGTCTTACATATTACATCACTAAACACAGTTGGTTCCTGAATGATTGGCCTATTGTAATGTCTAGCAAAAGTGGCCGAGTTTTTAGACCATCCAGCTGTTCTTTGTATTTGATCTATACTGATTCCAGATCTTTTAGCAGCTGATGTAGAAGCATGCCTAGTGCTGTGTGCTGAGAAAATATTTACATCAATTCCAGACTCGTGAAGTGTTGCTTTTATCCAGCGGCTTATAGTTTGAGTTGAAGCAGAATGATGTGGCTTTTTGAGGGTTATTATTAGTTTATCAGTGCCTGCTCTCAGTGGTTCAGTTCTATTGATATAACATTTTACAGTAGTAACTGGACAAATCTCAATTCTATTTTCAAAATTTTTAAGATGTAATAGTGGTTGAAGGTTACCAGTTTTGGAGGTTTTTATTATGTCTGGAATGTATATCTGAATTCCATCGTTTGTGAATTTGATATTTTTAATGTTAATTAAAGATAAAGTTTGTACTCTATGACCTGTAGTAAGAGCAAGGATAGTCGCTACTTTTTTAGTCAGTTTTTCTAAACTTATGTCTTCATTGGGATAGAGACTTGCCAAATATGTTAACACAACTCCAGGGTCCCAAGTAAAATTGTACTTTGGGGCAGGTGGTTTTGTACGGTACACTCCCCGCATGAATCGTTTAATCCTTTCATCAGACCCTATTTTAGAACTAATTAACAGAGAAAGGGCTGATCTGGTAGTATTTATTGTACCATATGAGGCACCGGATTCAAAGGATTCACTCAAAAATTTTAGAATATAGGGAACGGAAGCTTCATAGGTGTCTATGTTATATTTCTTACAAAATAGCCACCAAGATTTTAAGGATGAGTCATATTGTTTCATGGAACTATTCGACAATGAATTTAACATAATTTGAAGGGCTGAATTTGGTATGCCTCTTCTTATGTATGCCTTGCTGAGAGCAGTCCTGCAGCCAGGGTAAGTTGTTGATGAAGAGGGTGACTTTCTCTGAAAGGAGATGTTAGTAACTTAATATTTGGTTCGAATATTAACAATTTCTTAATTAACAATGCATCCAATAGTGGAAACCATGATTGTGATGGCCAGTATGGAAAAACTAAAATACCTGTTGCCTTATCAGTTTTGATTTTATGAAGACATTTTAATATTAGGGAAAATGGAGGGAATGCATAAAAATAATAATTAGACCAGTTAAGGGTGAATGCATCAATTTGGAAGGCTTCAGGATCACATTTCCAAGACACAAACTTTTTACATTTACTGTTTATTCTAGATGCAAACAAATCTATATCCGGTACCCCAAAACAATTTACTATTTGACTATAAGCAATGTGAGAAAGTTCCCATTCAGTGTTTATTTTTCTTGATTCTCTGTCAGCTTCATGATTGTCTTTGGTATTAATGTAAGATGCATAAATCCAAATATTCCTTTCTTCACACCATTGCCATATATCTCTAGTAACACTATTTAAATGAGGAAACTGAACTCCCCCCATTTTGTTAATATAGGCCACTGCTGTGGTATTGTCAACCCTTAATAACACCTCACAATCATGTAATTGTTTTGCAAAACATTGAAGCCCTAAGAATGCAGCTTTTAATTCTAAATAGTTTATATGGTAGTTCTTTTCTAAATCTGACCATGAACCTGACGTCTTGTTTTGTTCACACACAGCTCCCCAACCAGTAGTTGAGGCATCTGTTAGAATTTCTGTTTTGAAGTTATATTGTTTTATTGGATTACATTTGTTTACATTCCTACTCCACCAGTTTAGTTCTGGATGAATTATACTTTTAAGGGGCATTATTGCATTATAATTATCATTTGATTTTATCAAACCTACATATTTCTCTCTTTCCAAAATCTTGGTATAAAGCCAGCCGTATGGAATGGCTGGACACATTGAATTTAATGTTCCAAGCAGTTGAGAGAATTCTCTAATTTGACAATGGCTTTTTACTTGATAAGTTTTAATTTTTTCTAATATAGCCAGCTGTTTTTGTTGGGGGACTGATAGAACGAGATTTGTTGATTCTAAAATAAAACCCAAATACTGAACCGATTGGCTTGGTTCAAGGTGACTCTTTTCATAATTGATGACAAAGCCTAGGTTTTGTAAAAGATTTACCGCAAATTTTACATTTTCTTCACATTTCCTTTTGGATTTATGAAAATATAGGCTATCATCCAAATAACATGTCATGATGATGTTATTTTTTCTAAGGTAAGTACAAACTGGTTTTAACAATTTTGTAAAGACAAATGGTGCTGTACATAACCCATAGGGTAGAGCATTGAATTCAAATAACTTGCCATCAAAGATAAACCTTAAATACTTTTTATAATCATCTGCTATAGGTACTGAAAAGTAAGCTTCTTTTAAATCAATAGATGCCATAAAGCAATCTTTTGATATAAGTTTGCAAGCTGTTCTAATATCTTCTAATTTGAAGTGTTCTGTATCTATGAAACTATTGAGTTTTTTCAAATTCAGTATAAATCTGTATGAGCCATTAGGTTTTGGAACTAAAAATATTGGAGATGTGAATTGTGTTGGACAGAAAGAACACTCTGAGATAGTACCTAAAGAAATTAATTTTTTAATTTCAAGATTAATTAATTCTTTATCTTTTTCAGACCAGTGTTGTAACACAGCTTGACAAGGGAGTGGTGTTTCCCTGAATGGGATCTCATAGCCTTGAATCCATTTTAGGACTACTGTGTCACTGGTTAGTTCACACCAGTTGTTTATAAAATATTTAAGTCTGCCTGCATGTACCTGTGGGTCTATCTGCGGTATTTGGGCTTGGAGCTGTATGGAGTTTTCTTCTGGGTCTTCCGTGTTTGATCTGGCCGAGGTTGTCTGTAGTGCTGACGTTGTTGGTGTTGGTGCCCGCCGCGAGCTTGTTGCTGTTGTTGATACTGCAGCGGGCCTCTCCAGTTTAACTGAGTCTTTGAAGTTCCTGTTTTGAAAGATTTCTTTTCCGTTTGTTTAATAAGGGAGCCTGTTTTTTGTATGGTTTGTGCAGCCCTAATTTTCTCAGCACAGTCCGTTCCAAACAATGTTTCGTCCGGTGTTGTTGTTTTTACAGCATCCTGAACAACTTTCTGAACTCCAGCCAAAGCAAAGAACCTCCTTGATGAGGAGTCCTGGTAGTATATATCTGCAGCTAATTTTGCTGCATCACTCATTTCTTCCACTATGACTTTGCTATTAATATTTCCCATCAGTATTTTACTGAGAGATTTTCCTATGCAGGTCATGAGCTTGCCTGTTAAGTTTTGCCTGTAGCATATTCTTTTATCCCTTTTCAGGGTTAATTCTGAGAGGGATGCAGATATTTCAGCGTTCATCAAGGGAGCCACAGCCCTTGGGAAATTAATAGGTGTGGGATATTTCTTTATTATAATGTCTCTAGACTCTTTTCCGAGTCCCGTCTGCATGATTTTTGACCAACGTTGTGCTAGTTCTGGTCTTATTGCTTCTCCTGACACTGTTGTATCCTCCCCCTCTGTCCCTAGGGCTTGTAATAGCTCCTCAGGTACATTGTCCTCTGAAAAGATGAACAAAAAGATATAGACATGTCTATCCGCTTAGTGATAGCGCTAAGTCAGTAGTTTTCCAATGTGGAAATGTATTTTTGGCGTTGTCTACCCGCAGTGTGGTAGCGCTTGCCATGATAGATTTTGTGAGATTTGAAACTGTGTCCACCCGCATGTATTGTGGTGGCGCTCAAGTGTTCAAAGATCTCTATTTGGTTCATCAATTTGAAGAAAAAAAAAAACCATTGTGGGCTTGCAGGCCATAAATGTATAGATAATTGGATACACACAGATAGATAATTTTCGTGAGTAATAAGTTTTACAGACCTGTGATAGGGTCTTGATCCAAATCATTATTTATAATTGGCGAAGGTGGTGCCGGGGCCTCGATTGGTTGACGCCGGCTTGGCGAAGAACTCGGTGGGGAACTCGTCGGAGATGAGACATCATCCGCTGGTAACTTTTTCAGTTTCTTTTTTAACTTATTGATTTTTTTTTTTTAAGTACTCTGGGTCTAGGTTTTTCCTTTTGCCCATTTCGTGAAAGTAGGTACTAGCTGCCTGTATTAAAATTTGAATCACTCAAAGTCCACCGAAACGAAAATAAAACCGTTACACGGAAGGAAACTTGAACGAAGTTTTATAGTCAATGACAACCGGAAATAGTCGTGTGGTAGTTGACATGATGAACAAAAAATATTGTTTTTGGTATTTTTAGGTTAATTAGTTTTATCACAATAACTCTTCGCAGAGTTTTCAAATAACTTAGGTCTTACCTTATTGATGCTTCATTACGATGATCCTTTGGTATTTTCATTAATTACATACCTTTTTTCCTAGTAAACAATCTCAAATGTCAACAAGATTCACGCCGGTTTCTTCAGTTCACTGCACTTGATATTTCAATAAATAATGATCCACTCACATCACATCTTATGAATATAATCATGCTAATCAATTTTAATATGACTTTAGACATTAATGTGTAAGGAAATTTCATTTAATTTGTATTTTTGTTGAGAGAACGTAGTGACAGCGCCGGCACAAAAACACGTAATGACATCACAGTGTTGCCCGATCAGAGAACTGTCTAAATTTTTTTTTTTTAGCTTTGAAATAATTGTGACAGCGCGGTGCAATCCCACGCTACTACTCGTTAAACTGTCTCGGAGAAGGAGTAAGTATAATTCTTAATACCAGCTCGATATCATGGGGCGTAGAAAACGTCCGTAATTAAGGCTGAAACAACGGGTGCTTAGATTAGACCCCTATATCTACGATCCGCGTGGACGAACGGCGGTTACCGCAACTCCGCGCGTGGCAACGCTGAAGCATTTTGTTTCCCCATAAATCCGAGCAAACGCGCACACGACAAGTTTAGTGTAGTAAACAAATCTCTATAACATAATAGCTTTCACTCAATAGTGGAAAAAAGACGGATTTCTTCCAAAATACCTCATGTATAATGTATGATGCAGACGCCACGCCGTGCGTACGTCGTGTAGTGTCGCAGCCAGACGGTCACCGACACGCATACGAGATGAAAAGATTTGTCTTGCGAACACCTCGAACTTTTACAAAGTATTTGATGAAAATATGATATACTAGCTTTTACTTACGGTTTCCCCGCGACCTCGAAAATTATCCTCCGTAAATTTAATACCAGAATTATAAACGGTTATATTGCAGGCCTATCTCTGAGCTAGATCTCATGAAGATCAAAATAATTAAGCCGTTTTAAAGAGATTGAGTAATAGAATCCTTCCAAACATCCAATATTAGTTATATTAGCTTTAGTCTGCGACTACAATGATGTATGCCATGCCAGTTGCATAATTTTTGAAAATTATCAATTAACACCTGCATCCAATCCAATCAATTTCTGGCGATAGAAAATGCCAAACTTGCTGAACACAAAGATATGGGGCAGCTGATTTTATTGTCGCTAAAACGTGTCCCTCGGCCAAAAAAATATCTAGCACACATACATACCTAGTAGTTGTTCTAGGAATTTTGGATTAAACAAGCAACTTTTATATTTTCCATGTCGCTGTTAGTATAATCGTCTGACGAAGAAATACTTGGAAAGTATTCCTTTGCGGTCTTTTTATAAATATTCGACATTCAATTTATTATTCTGACTAACAGTCTTCTTGGGTATCTTGTTGCCAGGCAACGGGATAATGGAAGAGGGAGATGTAAAGCTAAAGATACTATGAGGCTAAGCTTATTTATACAGATTTATTTTTGACAATTATTTGCGTAATAACAAACACACTGTACAGGTAGTCACTCCGCATGTTGCCATAACGAAGCGTCAGCTCCTCTAACATAAACAGCGCATACAGAGCAAGTCATGATCATTTCCAAGGTCTATTTCTCCTCGACAACCAAAACAACCCATTTTGCCCAGTTTCGTCCAGTAAATGGGAAACAATACGGCTTTAGTTTCAGCATAATATGTAGTAGTAAATCTGGTCTTATATACCAACTTGAGATTGTTTCAGCAGGTATAACATAAAAAAGTAAAATCTTTTTTATTTCTCCACAGAAAAGCATGCAAAATACATAATTTACTGAAAAGAACTTCTCTTGTGACAAAAAGTCATACGCATAAACAGGCACATCCGGAAAAACTAGATACTTGTAGGTCAAAATAAAGAAAATATTGCTATCGAAACCGGTGTGGCAAATGACCTTTTGATTCCGTGAATATAATCTGGCAAAGACCCTGTTTATTTTGCTTACAAACCTAAAGTACACAATCATGTATCACAACAATTACAACATAGGTATACAACTTTATTATTTTCGCAGACCCAAGCTCTCAATCAAATTAATTAGTAAACATCAACGAACATTAAATATTTATACAAGCATCTAACATTACGAGTGGTAGAAACAATAATACATTTATTCAGAGATATCAGAACTAAGTAGCATCTAATACTCGTATAATCGGGAGTGTTCTAATCATTAAAAATATCTATGTTGAGTAGTGGACTGTATTTTAATAATGGTCAAACAAGGTATTAAGAATAATCAGTATTTTTATTTACTAAACAAACAATGTAATATTTTCTCACTGAATGACAACTAGACAAAATGTTGAGTAGTGGACTGTATTTTAATAATGGTCAAACAAGGTATTAAGAATAATCAGTATTTTTATTTACTAAACAAACAATGTAATATTTTCTCACTGAATGACAACTAGACTCCCGTGACATCCAAAACGAAAACCATAAAAAACCCAAAGAGGCCAGTTGCCAACAATCTACGTACATTAAAACGAGCATGTAATTGTGTCTAAGATATTGAGTAAATAAACTCGCCTACCATCTCTCTCTCGTAATGTTCTTTTTTCTAAATTACGCAGTGGATTGTGGTTCGCAGTTTTTAAACTATATTTTTTATTTGCAAAGGCAGAAGCAGTTCGCTAGACTCAAAAAAAAACCGAATCCTCTCCTTGAGATTACCACAGATTAATTGCATTGGCTCCTTCCCTAAGAGTACCTATTGGTATCAAATTGGTAATACGTAGTGCCATCACACAATTAAACAACAGAAAGAAAAAAAAATGGTTTGATATAACTAATTAAATGGCTTTCCAAATGTAAACAGATCGTTACACATTCAATATTTTAAACAACCAAAACAGGCTCCATCAAACGTAAATCCCGATCGTAGCTCCCAAACTTCTGTTTGCTCGCGAAGAGCGATCATGCATAGCACCGGCAAAAAATACCGACTTGTAAATTTCAGGAACAGCGAAACTCGCTTACATCCAGAGTGCATTATGAATATATTTGTGTTTAATTTCACCGTGGCTAAATAAATTCATTCCCGGCTCCGTGATTCAGGAGGGTTCTTTTCCTATTTTCAGCCAAGATACAGGGATTACGCCAGCGCCCACAATTTTGTGTATTCCGTTCTTTGTTGCCATATTACACCGTTTGCTATTATTAAAATACTGGTTTTAATAAGTTGGCACTTCTTCTTTAAGATTTGTTTCCTTATTTAGTTGTTAACCGTATTTCGCTTGCTATTGAAAATTCTAGAAGCTTTGCCAGAACATTAGTGATTTAATTATATTATAAAAAAAAGTTTGTGAATTTGTACATATGTATGTGTGGTTTTTACTCTTGCATACCTATGCAAAACTTCTGAATGTTTTAGATTCAGTTTATAACCTAGATTAACATAGAGGATAGATTCTATCGATTTTATGTTCCCCTGGAATCATTTTCGAGTTGTAGGAAACGTTAGCTGTCGGCAACAACTTATTAGAGTACACGACGTATATCTTGATAATTATGCCTGCGTGAATCGCAAATTGCATTTGAATGACTGTTTTTTTTATGTTATAGTATCATTGATCATGAATCATCTTTTATAGGCTGTTGTTCTATGAGAAAATACTGGTATTTGGCTGTCTTTTTTTAGACTGGGAGCTTAGGTGAAAAAGAACTTGACTCTAAGCCAACTTAACTAAGACGTATACATGTTCAGAATCTCTTTTTCTTACGTTAAAACGCAGAATATACAACCCACCTACAAAATAACACTTGCAGTATGTTGAACACATCCCTGCAGATGACGTCACTGTTTCCACAGCAAAGTATTGTGTTAGAGAGAGGTCGGATCACACGAAATAAGCCGGCGGTTTGTAAACAGCGGGCATATTGTTTCTTAGTCCACAATGTTCAGCGTAGAGTACGCCCATATAGGTTTAGGTTACGTTTAGACAGATATACTGTGGAGCAAGTTGAAGAAATATTTTGAATAGAATACTTATTGAGTTTTAATTTTTCATGGTGAATAAAATTTGTGAAGTAAACTTGGATAAAAAAATAGAAATACTAATGATGCAGTTTTAGTTTGCATCAAAATCGGACCTGAGTATCTTTTGAGTTGTTTTACCAAATTAAGAGAATCGACAAGAATGATTGAATAATTATAATTATGTGTAAATGATTTCCTTTTTTTTTCAACAGAATAACAAGACGATGATATCATATCTTTTCCCAATTCAGATGATGTACCTATATTGTCCCATCTTTCCACGGTACCTAACCGTGTTAGCTGATTCGATGGACTCTTAACTCCTGGATCAGGGTTGAGTAGACAGACGTGAATGGCTGCAAGTTCTGGGACACTGTGAAGGTATCCGATTGCGGATGTGTTTCTAGAGAAGTAAGTAAAAATTCTTTGAATTTACCTTCCTTAAAAATTGGGTAATCATAATTTTTCAAATCCAAGAAATTTAGCTATTTAAAAAAAAAAAAAAAACAAACTTCAGCTGCAACAAAATTCTTCGGGCACGCTGCTATCGTGGCGGTGAGACTCTTCTTTGAGTAAGTGACTGGAGAGGCGCGTTTTATAATTTTTAAAACCTTTTTTACTTTATTTTTCTAATTTTTAGTCTTCACAAGCTATCGCATAAATCTTCATAACTTATTTGACTACGGTCGTTGATTGCGTAGGTTGTAAAATTTAAATTGCTGGCTAAGGGTCGCCATGTAATGCAGAACACTAGCACAGAATGCACTGACAAAATTAAATAATACTGAATTTCCGCTGTTTTCACAAAAAAAAACAAGAACTGTAAATTAACCACCATCATAATAATTGCACAAACGCGAGGAAAATTCAAGTTTCATGAAAGCTAATTGTATCATTTTGCTTGCTTTTGTGTCGTTACAAACCTTTGTAGTACCTGCATACGTTTGTTTTTCTTAAGTAAAACTAGTTTCTGTCTAATTAAAATTACTTAATTATTTAATAATTATTTAATTAATTATTTTTCAATAGTTCTTTTTTGGAACGAAGTTCCTTATTATTACCCTTTCTTACCCCTTCTTTTTTATGATATTGTATGATTCCGTAAACATTATATCCTTAAACAGGTTAAAAAAAAATAGGTTTTTACAACATTGGTGTCACCATCTTTGAGAAATCGGAAAAAATAAATTAAGATCTAATGTATTGAACGGATGGAATGGTAATAAGAAAAATACTCACATAAACTCACATCGTTTTCCCTTAGCGGTAGGTAGAAATTATACAAGGCCACCGGCTTTAGCATGGTAAAATCGTCAAATTACAGTGCCCAATGACCTCCCAGGGCAGACCGGAGGGACTGTCAGACTCGTATTGACTAAAATCTACGGTGTCCTTCAACAGCCCTTTTCGTTCCGGGGTCACGGTAACTCGTGAGTCTTACGGCCAAAAAAGTCACTACTATGATTATAACGTACTTGACTCGCCTCATTCACTTTCATACATCTGGCCATACACGCTTATTATTGCTGGGAAATAATAATCTACCATCAGTGACTGACTCTGAAAATAATCAACGATTGAAGCCATCTATTCGAGTATTTATAATGTAAAATCAGAAGAAACCATCAAAAACAAATGAACAGAATTTTGATTGAGATTGTGTTATTTTCCGTTTCACGTTTGAAATGACATGTACCAAAAAATCCTTTTTTAAAACTATAAAAAAACAATACAAAAACAAACTGAACAAAAACAAAGTTTTTGATTAAAAAGCATATTAGTTCTGGACACTGACACGTGGGTATTAAACTAACGTATTTCGGAGCACTGTGCAGCATTTTAATAATTTCATTGGGAGTTCTAAATAATTTATAAAGCTCTTGCACAGAGGGTGGTGTCGGACGAACGCAAAACAAAACACGTAGTGTGCCACAGAATATAAATTGCAATATTATATGCTAGTTGGAAATTAATTACCTGACGTGTTATGCACTGTCTTTCATTAAAAGTGCTTACATACACTACTGAGGAATAAATGTATCTTTCTTTATAATTAAGAAGGTGTCTTGTCACTAATTAGTAAGATAACCTAGCATAAATCAACGTCTTTGCCTGTGTGAATTCAATTTTACACAATTTCGCAACCAATTATAATTTATGTATTATTCTGGTATAAAAATAAATTAATGTAAAGTGTCTAAACAGTGGGGTGCTATGACAGGAAACCTCCACGTGCGCCCGTGGACTGGAGTTCCCTCTCGGATACGTCCGGGGGGAAGACCAGTTTTTCGGGCCGGTGCACCCTGGGATGCGGGCAAAAACTCTTCCTTTGTATTGGCACTGTGTGCCTAAGTGGTCTCTTTGCCCGTATGCGAATAGCCTGTCGTGTGGATGCTCCAAAGCGTGTCCCTCTGATCAGCAGAAGGCACAGCGGCGGAGCGGGCTTGCGGACGGTGGTTATGGGTAGCTCGCCGTCCGACCAAAGACCAAGCCCGGGTCGGTGGCGCGTCGTGTTTCGCGCCAAATGCCTGCTGGGGTCGCGGGTTTTTTCTTAACCCAGGTTACCGTGGCCCCGGAACGTAAAGGGCATAGGAAGGAACATGGGTGGATTTTAGTCAGTAATAGTCTGACAGTCCCTTCCGCCCCACCCAGGACGGAAGGACTCATTTGATGATATTACCACCTAAAAAAAAAAAAAGTGTCTAAACAGTAAAGTTATATCAATCACAAAATTTCGCGCAGTCGATTAAAAAAATTGTTGCCTTTCATGAACTAGATCTTTGTCAAAGCAATCATACTGTTGAAGAAAACTACCTACTGAAAATACTATCTGGACTCCTATTATGCGTATAAGTAGATTATTTGACTAGAGAAACAAACTGAAACTGTAAACGAAAACAGAGTAATTTTATAGCTTCCAAAACACTATAAGCTTGCGAAAACAGAAAACTCACCCTTTTGTTAGTGACATCACTATCAATAGGGGTTAGTTTTCTCTGAAGCTGTCTGTACCTATGAATGTATGTGCCTCATACTACCTATAGTGCATCTAGGAGTTTGATAATGCGCTCCTTTCCAGGTCATTGACCAGTATGTTAATAATGTGTAACACCTCAATGTGAGATAGCGTAATCAATGATTTAATAATAATATTCCACAACTATCACACAACGCCATATTCTAGTCCCAAGCTAAGCAGAGCTTGTGTTATGGGTACTTGACAACTGATATAGATACTTATATATTTCTAAATACATACATAACTAGCACTTCGCCCGCGACTTCGTCCGCGCTTACTTCGAACTTTTCTTCTGTGAATTTCTTCTCCGGCCGAAAAACTTAATCCATACCTATGCAACTAAAATTCTATCGACCACCAAACAACACTTTAACAGTCGGTTTTCGCAACATCCCATCTTAATAAGCATCTACGTCCTAAAGACATAATACCCCAGGGAAAAAAAAGAGACTCGTAGCACTTGTAGTACCGAAGTTTCATACAAACTATGAATGTATAAACGACCACTTTTTTTATCGTGGCATAATCATCAAATGAGTCCTCCCGCCCAGGGCGAGACAGGAGGGACTGTCAGACTTGTACTGACTAAAATCCACGATGTTCCTTCAATAGCCTTTTTATGTACCAGGGTCACGGTTACCGAGTGAGACAGTCCCGCGATCTCGGCAGGCTCTGGCCCTCTTAGGGAGGCCCCGGCCGATTGCTGACAGGACAGCTCCTTGAGGCGCGCGTGGAACACAACTCGCCTTCGACCCGGGCATGGTCCATGATCAGACGGCGAGTCACCCATTACTCGCCGTCCACATGCCCGCGCCTACGGTGGCCGGAGATCGTCTTGCGACGTCTCCCGTGGCATTTGGTTCATGAGGTGGACGCAGTCCTCTCCCTCACGTGTTCAGCCTCCTCTTTTGCAAGCTTGCTTCTTCGCAGAAGGAGGCGACCGCTTCCCATTCCGTCTCGCCCCGCAGCATGATTACACGGCGGTGATCTGCCCAAGCGGGGCAATCCTGCACCTATGCTCCACCGTATCCTCCGCGCGATCCTCGCAGTGGTGACACCCAGGCGTTTCTTTCTTCCCCATACGACACAGGAACCTCCCGAAACATCCGTGCCCGGTGAGGACCTGCGTCAGACGGAAGATAAGGACGCCGTGACGCCTCTCCAGCCACTCCTCAAAGAGGGGTCTTACTACCACGATTGCGGTGTGCCCAAAGCTATAAACTACACCTTCGGGAGAGAATTTTCAAAATCCTGTCTTAAGAAGCACCTACGTGTCAAAAGAACCCTCCTGTGAAACATTTAAAACTCCTAGTTCATGCTTGTAGTTATGAAGATTCATACTGTTATTCATACCAATTAGGGGTTGAATTTTGAAAAAACCCGTCTTGGGTAGTGCTTACGTCCTAAAAACAATCCCCATGCAAAATTTGCGATTCCTAGCACTTGTAGTTACGAAAGTTTTATACAACTTATCAACCCCAAAAACAACCCCTTAGAGGTGAAACTTCGCAAAATCCTGTGTTAGTGAGCACCTACGTCCTTAAAAGAACCCCCATGCAAAATTTGAGACTTCTATCTATCAACACCTAAAACAACACTTTAGGGGTTGAATTTCGAAAAACCCCGTTGAGGGTAGTGCGTACGTTTTAAAAACAACCCCCATGAAAAATTTGAGTCTCCTAGCACGTGTAATAACGAAGTTTCAAACAAACTTTCAACACCAAAAACAACCCCTTAGGGGTCGAATTTCGAAAAACCCTTTTCTGAAGTAGCACCTACGTCTTAAAAAGAACCCGCATGCAAAATTTGAGACTCCTAGTACTTGTAACAAAAAAGCTTCATACAAACTGTCAACCCCAAAACCAACCCCTTAGGGAAGTAATATCGCAAAAGCCCTTCTTGGTGAGCACCTACGTCTTTAAGAGAATCCCCATGCAAAATTTGAGATCTCTATCTATCAACACCTAAAACAACCCCTCAGGGGTTGAATTTCGAGAAACCTTGTCTAAGGTAGTGCGTACGTCCTAAAACAAACCCAATGCGAAATTTGAGTTTCCTAGCACTTGTAGTAACGAAAGTTTCATACAAATACCATCACCAAAAACAACCCCTTAGGGATCGAATTTCGAACAACCCCTGTCGTAAGTAGCACTTACTTCCTAAAAAGAACCGGCATGCAAAATTTTAAACTTCTAGTACTTGTAATAACAAAGTTTCATACAACCAAACAACCCCTTAGAGGTGAAATTTCGCAAAATCCTGTCTTAGTGAGCACCTACGTCCTTAAAAGAAGCCCCATGCAAAATTTGAGACCTCTATCTATCAATACCTAAAACAACCCTTTAGGGGTTGAATTTCGAAAAACCCCGTTGAGGGTAGTGCGTACGTCTTAAAAACAATTCCCATGAAAAATTTGAGACTCCTAGCACGTGTAATAACGAATTTTCAAACAAACTTTCAACACCAAATACAACCCCTTAGGGGTCGAATTTCGAAAAACCCTTTTCTAAAATAGCACCTACGCCTTAAAAAGAACCCCCATGCAAAATTTGAAACTCCTAGTACTTGTAGCAAAAAAGTTTCATACAAACTGTCAACCCCAAAAACAACCCCTTAGGGACGTAATATCGCAAAATCCGTTCTTAGCGGGTACCTACGTCCTAAAAAGAACCCCTGTGCAAAATTTTGAACCCTTAGCACTGGTAGTTTCCGAGCTTTCGTGTCCTATGAGTGAGTGACCTTTTGCTTTTATATATATAGATAGATAAATTACACCCAGACACAGAACAAAATATGATCGTGCTCATCACACAAACATTTATTTTGTCCTGGGTGGGAATCGAACCCACAACCTCCGGCATAGCAGTCAGGGTCACTAACCACTACACCAATAGGATTTGATGGGATTCAATATAACTCAGATTCCTGAATGAGGGTGAAAGTTCTTAGGTCATAATTATTGGCTTTCCTAGAAAGATTACATATTTTATTGTTAAAAAAATCTAGATGGAATTCGTTCAAAAGGACATTACTAACATTATCTTAGTTTCTCATTCCTGAGGGCTCAGACAGCTCACTGGCTTTCGCTTTCAAAGTATTTCGTAGAAACTTGCAAAATTACTATCAATGGATTGAGATGAGCCTACCACTGGCAATGCACAATAAATACAGAATTATATTAAGCCCTATGTTCAGTTTCATCCACGAAGTAAAAAAAAAATTGGAATTAGAAAAGAGGTTATATATAGGTACATATATAATATGTACCTATATATAACCTCTTTTCTAATTCCAATTTTGTGTATCATACCAGCGAAATATAATTATAACTAAGTGTTTGAATTGATTTACGTCAGAACGGCTGAATGCAATTTCATGAAAATTTGTTCAGAGATAGAATATTGTCAGGAATAACACTTTTATTAACTTTTAACTGTTTATTCCGGTTTAACTTTCTGTTGGGTCATCGTATGAATGGATGCAAAGTTTTTATTAATATGAGTAAGGGCTTACACTACCGCAAAATTTAATAATAATATAATTGTTTTTAGGTTAAACTCGCTGTTTTGCCCACATGTTATGATGAAAGTTTTCTCAGAGATAGTCAGAAATAACATTTTAATACCTACCGTTTATCCGGTATTAAATTCCGTCGTGATTTTCGAGTTACATGTGAGCAAAACAGCTGAACTAAAGAAAATTATTCTTATAAAAAACTTCGCGGTACTCTAAGCCCTAACTCGCAATAATTAAAATCTCTCCATCAATTCATAAGACGTTACATAAACCTATTAATACACGCCCCAACTTGAAACAAGAAAGTAAAACGCTACGATCATCTTTCATTCGCATAATGATGAGTGATTAATGAGCTTGTTAGTATTTAATTAGAGGAATAAGTAAATATATTAACTTATATTTATAAGTTAATATATTTACTTATTCCTCTAATTCATTCATATTTTTCATTCTACCATTTGGTAGAATAGGTGAAGATGTTGTTATAATAATACTAGTTCTTCTCCGCGGTTTTTCCTCGCTCCTCGTCTCTTCGTGGTTGTAGTGTGATGTTATTCATATGCTACCTAGCCTAAAGCCTAGCTCAATAAATAGACAAAGGCAACACAAAAAAATTTTTACAATTCGAACCAGAAGTTCCAGAATTAGCGCGTTCAACAAAATAAAATTTTTCAGCTTTATATTATTGGTAAAATACAAAATAATTTATATTTATAGTCTACATATTTTTCGGATACTAAAAATTTGAGTAAAATTTCCTATTGCCTTTACGTTCTAGGGTCACAATGCTGCTTAGGCATTCCTGCGAATGTTATAAATACATCATAAATTAAATTGTGAAAATATTTTCATCAGCGATGCCATGAATAAAGGTGTTAGTTTCTATAGACTGAAGCATTAAAAGAGTAAGTCTGTCCAAAGTCGATTGAAACTCAGCAATTAGCACGATGAATCGGTATTCATTCATAGTAGAGATTACAACCACGCTTTCATTTTTATTTTACTGAAAGATTTACTAAATGGGTTAATAGAAAGACACCTTTTAATAAAATTAATAATATACGTTTAAGTTTGGTAATAAAAATATTCGCTTACACTATTTTTTTCCAAAGGATGATTCACACTACACCGCGCCGTGTACGGGCCGTACCCGAAAATTGTGGTGTATGTTTTGTATGAAGTGATTCATGCTTGCGGGTTCTTAAAGCATCGTTAAAAAAAAAGGTTGCACTCCAGGAGTGCCGGTAGAAGTGAAAACTTTTTTGTTACTATGTTTTATTTTTAATTTGAATGACGTCTTACTCATTTTCGATCAGGGTCACGTGACCCTGACGCGAGTTTTAAATTTTTTACCCATTACAGAAAAAGTGTACAACGCCGCTAAAGAAGTTTTCACTTCAAAAAAAAACTTTTCTTTTGAAACTGCTTCTTAATCGGTGGTGGACTTTGTAATTTTTATTGTAACATGTAAAGATCATGAGTTCATGACCTTCTTTAAACTGAACTATTCATACGTCAAGATATAATTCCACTCTTGGCAGCACCCACTGTACTGCCGCAGCATTGCTGCCACTATGGTGCTATGCAGCAGTTTTGCTTGCCGCTGCTTCCGAGCAAGGCTGCATACAGGTTGAAACCACTGTTTTGTGGTGACACTTCATTGCTGGAAAACATGGAATGTTATAATATTATACAAGCGGACCAGAAATGCTGCAGCAGCACTGCTGGGTGCTGTTGACATTACACCTTTACTGAAACTGGAGCAGGAGCAGTGGTGGTCCAGTGTTATCGTTCCCAACTCACAAATTGTAGGTCATGGGTTCGTACCCCGTGTATTTTTATATTATTTATTTACTTACCTTGTGTAATTTATTTCATCACCAGCTCTCGAAACGGTGAACGAAAACATCGTAAGGAAACCGGCATGTCCTAGAACCAAAAATTCGAAGACATGTGACATCTACCAACCCGCACTGGGCCCACGTGGTGGATTATGATCCACTCCCTTTCACAGAGAGGAGGCCTGTGTCCCAGCAGTGGGAATATTATAGGCTGATGATGATGATGATACTTTTAACCTCCAAAAGCGCACGAAAGCTAGAAATGTTATCAATCATTCTCAAACAAAGTCTACTATCTCGCTCAGTTAAATTCGCAACTAGTGTCTTCACGTGGCCACGGAACATCTTAACGTTCCCAAGAAAAATAAAAACATAGTCAAAAAAACATCAAAATCTCATTAGTTCCATTTCATGCCGAGACGACACTACGGAAGCTGTATAACTAATGTACAGTAATAAACAGAGACGGGGAATGTCGTATTTCTTTTTATAACTTCTCTGTGGCATCCATTTTCTGGTTTAAAAGGTATCTACTGAGTGGCGACGTGAAAACAGTTGGTATTACTCGATGTTAGTGCTGACGTAAATACTTGGGGAGTTATGGCCGAATGGAGGATGATAGGGGTGTTACTTGTTTGGTTATGTTATATATTCGATTCCTCACTACTCGGTGAACTGAAAAGACGACTAGAAATAGTTATCACGTTTTCTTTGGTTTCCATTCTGCTCTTACCGATCGGTCAGCTGCGTTTTGTATCCATCGTCTGTGTGTCGACTCGGCACAGCACTAGCAAAGCCGAACGACCATTTCTGAAACAATCGCGCATTGTAATGATATGGAAACTACAGTATCTTTATCTCATCTATACCTAGTTGGTTTGCTGGAAGAGATTTTGTTAATGAAATAACCAATTTACCAGTACTTCGGAGCTCTTTTATTTATACGCTATTTCCTAGAGTTTGATAATGTCTGAAAAGATGCTTTCGGCCGCCTGTACCGAGTCATACAAACTAAAACAGGAGGGTAACATCCCTTACGTAGTGAATGTGCTTGTTCAGTACAATATTAGGATTGTAAACTGTGTTCACATAATGTGTTTGATGTTTTATTTTCGAAGCCGATTTCAATGTACCTATTTCTTTTCGTAATTCATATTTTGGAAAATACATCGACTGCCTACGTGTTGAAATTTTCCATTGAAAACGCTCAAATATCTCTGATTAAAAATAAAATAAATAAGAGTTTTATTTCCTTTTTTAAATAAGTATCCGATTACTGTATAGATAATAACGTGAAGAACTAGATGAAGATAATTCTAAAAACCACATTTATTAAGGAAAAAAAAATCAGTTACTGGTGTTTTTAAATAAAATATGGGAAGCAAAGATTGAAACTCAAAAATTTACAACTCCTGTCTGACAAAGACTTTATGGTAGAAAAATATAGCCTTTGTTTAGTGGCTTCAGTGTTTAAAGGCTAAGATCTAGACATTTCGGTCAGGTAAATGGAATTCTCTTGCTCGTTCCGGCCGCTATCGTGCTTGTCTGTTTAAATTTGCACAGGCGAGGTAGCGCCCGCTCCCAGCGAACTTTTCACTAGTTTCGACGTAAGACCCACTTGATTTTTCTAATACGACTTCATGTGATACAAGTAAAGAGGGATGGCAAGTTTAGGTGTAAATGTGGTTGTGGTTTGAAGAAGACTTTGAAGTTATTTTTTTCTCTAACACAAAAAAAAGACAAAATAAGCGTTTAAAAAATTAAGAAATTGTTAATGAGACCAAATGATAAGAAAAATATTTAGTTTTAATTCCATGTGCATATTCATATGCATGACCCGGACGGTGGGATTGCATCCTGCATAAAACCTGGACGTTTTTTCGCGGAATTAAAACTAAATATTTTTCTTAACATATTATTGTCATGGATTTCCGCGAAGTGACGCCTGTTTATATAATTTATCTTAATTACATCACCTGAATCAGTTGTTAAACTACCGGGTTCCAGTGAAACCAATCAACCTGAAAGCGTTTGAAAAATTAAACAAGAAACTAAAAATAAATACATAATAACAAAGGCAAGTAATTAATTATTACGCAATTTCTTTACGAGAAGAGAAATGTTTAATCTTTTGTCAAAGTAAGTAGTGAATTGTGATTATTTTCCTTGACTGATTGCTGAAAGAATTCCACAGGGATTAATTACCTGAAACGGCTTTGTAACTCCTTTGTCTAAACGAAAAGCATTCCTAAAGAAACCTTTCAGGATTTAATTGAAATGCTTAGATACGATTTTTGTGGATGGACAGTGATGTGCGAATGAAATTATTTGTAGTATGTTAGCTGGATACTTACGTGTGTTTATTTTGTTTGATTGTAATTTGTCTGTAACGAACGCTTGGAATTTTCTCTTCTTCGTCATTCCAAGTGGCGTAAGTTAATTAAAAAACCGGCCAAGTGCGTGTCGGGCCACGCACAGTGTAGGGTTCCGTAGTTGCCCATCAAAATACTTATGCGAACTAACTAAGCTGATTCGCTGAATTTAATTTTAAAAAGAAGAATTTTCAAAATCGGTCCAGGAGTCTTTGAGAAATCGGGGAAAATACATAAGAAAAAAGATAACGAAGAATTTAAAACCTCCTCCTTTTTTTGAAATTAGGTAAAAATAGTTGACGATAAAAACCTACCTATCCCCAAAAAACATACCTATAAAAGCTGAAAAAATAAAGTTGACAAACTTACATTTGCAGTTGTCTCCGATACATTTTGTTTAAGAAAAATGTTATCCAAGTACATTTTATAAGTTGGTCGACTATTACTCGTAAAGTTGTAAAGTCTACTTAGTCATGATAATTTTCTTTTAAACTTCGTTATATAGACTACTATTGTGAATTTTTTCACACCCCCAAACATAACCGTTTAGCTGGTAGAGGGGGGGGACACTCGAATCGAGCAAAATTTAGCACTTTAAAGCTTAATATTTCACAAACGAATTTTAATATCAAAAAATTGTTAATGTAAACTATCATTATTTTTTAAAGGCCTATTTAATGATACCCCACACTAAGGGGTACGCGAGAAAAAAAAAATCCTTACTTTACGTGTAAGTACTGGAGGTACCCTAAAAAAAAATATTTTACGAGATTTTATTTTACCACTTTTTCGGCACAACAAATCCGTATATTTACACCAAATTACAGCTCTCTAGTACTGTGCGTCTATGAGCTAAACTGCGGACAGACGGACGGACGGACGGACGGACATGGCGAAACTATAAGGGTTCCTTGTTGACTACGGAACCCTAAAAACATGTTGAAAATTCTTATATACGTGTAACTTTAACAGCGCAAAACCTCTCGTGTGGTAACTCAGCCCATGTTACTGAACAATGTTTGTTCCAACACTTATGGAAATAAGCAAAACAATAATTTTGGGTTTTCATACAAAATGACAAATTGATCGGGCACATCAGTAATATGAAAAATCTTTTTTTTTTTGCGAATTTCCAAAAGTCTTAGAACAAAAATTGTTCAGTGAGCTGGGCTGGGCTGAGTTACCTCACGAGAGATTTTGCGCTATTAAACGTTACACGTTGTAAGTCTATTACATACTTATGTTAGTTTTATTGTAATACATAAACAAAGCACTTCAAGAGCTACAGATGATTACTTCTTAAATAAAGACAATGCATTTCCCAAAAGTGTGTCAAGTTTCAACTAATAGGGAACAAATTTTTACGGCTCCCTGTTGCGCCAAAGGCCCAGTAATTAAACAGGGTATACATCATTGCTTTATATCGGCCGGGAATTAGTTGCCCAATTCAACAACCGACCGTTTATTACCCCCTGGTAATAAATTACTAAACGTATACATAATCAACCCCCACTGTTCATTAACGAACAAAATTATTCACGCAAATTGAGAAAAGATAAAAATTAATTACTACGCGAAAAAGAAACGTGGGAATCCAGTTCGCCCCTAAATAAATGAGTGCTTAAAAGGAACAAATAAAAGGAAGGGAAATAAAAAGAGCTGCATATTGTGAAACGCTCGCAGTCAATGGTTAACCGTAGTGTTTTACTGAAAACGAGTATTCGCTGGCCATTGGAACTCAGGAGCTTCTGAATGGAAAACGAAACAAATCCAATCAGCCGCAAACATTCCAGCTGCTGCAGAAATGTTGTTACATTTTAAAATTTCCACTTCTATTTCAAATGTTTTTAAGTAATTAATGTAATCGGTTTAGGGGGAATTTTGGATCAAATGTATTAATGGTGTTAGTATGAAAACTTTAATTACTATAGTTCCCACCAGCACTGGTGGTGGGTAATGGCCTACTCCCTCTCACAGAGAGAAGGCTTGTGTTCTAGCAGTATATTATATTCCCATATTATAGGCTAATGATGGTGATTGATGATGACGAATTAAGCTAGTCTTCTTTATTATGGTGCAAAAAAGGAAAATAATGGATTATTATTAGGTACACCTCTCCAAAGTCTTCAGTGCTTTGACTATACATACATTGCAAAACAGGCTCTATAGTGTTCAATTGCGAAAAATATTTTTTTAAACACTATATTTTCCTTCTGATATTTTGGTACCTTATACCTTATATTAAGTGCCTTCTTTAATAAAAATATGATTAGACACTTTTTAAAACTTTTTCAGTAGCTTGCTTAAAACAGTTGGCGCTTGCGTCGAAATACTGGAAGCTCAAAATAATTAATAATCACGAAAGATGTCCCGTAAGTGACAGTTTAAAGTTAGTAATGTTTAGAGATAACAAAAACTAGATATAGATATAAATGTACTTATTTTGTTGTAATCGCCATGATCGTGGCTTTTGCAACAGCGTTGAAATATCGCAAGCTCAAAATAATGAACAATCACGGATAATTTATCCTGTAAGTGATAGTTTAAAGTTAGTCAGCAAACTTCTGTTGAAGACTTTTAGACAAAGTGTTCAACATACATTTAAAAGTTTTGGGAAATCACACACTTAAGGGAAACTTAACACAATGCTAACGTAGGGCAAGCGCCAAAAGGACGCCGTTAGTTGATGGCCGCTTGCAAATGACGTCCTGATGGTGCTTGCGCTACGTTAGTATTGTGTTAAGTATGCCTAAAGACTGTATGTCCCCATTATACCTCAGGTCCCCGTCTTATACACTGTTCCCCTACGACGGAGTATGTTTAGAGACAGCAAAAACTAAATATGTATAATCAATTTTTCCTACAAATTCCATAGCGTCATGACAGTGATACCTTAGCTTAAACCATCATTGTCATTAATACGGACCCGCCAGTACATTGTGGCGGCTATCACAGGTGTGAAAGCGTAATTTATCATTTAAATGCTCATCTCCACAATCCCATTTAGGATCTAACTATTAATTATTATCGAACGATTCGTGGCTAAGAATATAGTGAATATCTCTTCCATAACTTTAGAATTAATTATATAAGTTGGTAGGAATATTTTAACTATAATGTGTGAAAAAAATGGCTGTTATAAAACTTTGTTGTAATAGACGTGAATTAATGCCTTTAAACCCTTTTTTATGAACAAGCTACATAGTTTACAGACATACAATAACCACGATATACAGATTAATAAAAAAAAAACTGTGCAATAACTTCAAAACTCTATGAAATTCTTAAAAAGTTTTATAAGGTATTCAAGTAATGATATAGAAACAGGAAACTTAACGAATTATGATACAATCTGGTCTAACATTTCCGATACAAATAAAGAGGCTATTGCGTATCTATTATGAAACGCCTACTCAGAAAACCATTAAGAATTCAAGTAGGTACCTACATTTAATTCAATTTACCATCATAAGCGCAAAAAAATAATTATGATACTGAGATATTGTTATAATTGGTTTGCCCTGATTGTGTACATTTTAATAATTTAAATTGTTGACAGTGAAGGCTAAGTCGAACCTACCGGCCTATATTTTCCGCAAGTTTTTCCTCTCTGCTAAGAAGAGTAAAGAAACGTAAAAACCAGCGCGTGACGAACGTCTTTTTCGTCATTCGTTTTATACACAGATAAAGTTTAAAATAAGGCCCATTTAGATCCCTTTAAAGTTGTGAAAAGTTTCTTGTAGGAGCGCTCGCGGGCGATACCGGTGCAAATTTAAAGTATGTATTACTAGCGCCGCAAACCGTGAGCGAGGCGAGCATGAGAATTCCATTACTGGTGCTGAAGTGACACGTTCGCCCCGTAACCCCGTCGACGCCGCGCCGCCCATGGACCCATCGCGTAAATTGCGACTGCGACGCGCTATTGCTATTGCTACGGTGCCGTGCTGGTTGCTACGTTGAAATTTTAACTAAGTGATTATTATGAAATCTCCTTACATAACTTTGTAATGCACTGACTCTAAGGATGATCAGGAAAATGTCGATCGAACGAGATTTTTAGACATAAATAGCATTTATACCTACTTTTGCAGAAACTGTATTTTAAAAACAAATTTTCTTACTGACGTGACAATCGATTTCATTTTACATTAAAATTTATAATTATTATTGTCTAACACAATCTTCATACGTATACGTATCAAAACAACACTCAATGCCAAACTAACTGCAACTTATACACTATGATCAATATCAAAGTCCAACATAATCCTATTTGCGAAGACAGAAACCGGAATCACAATTAATTATACCGATACCACAATAGTTACAAACAAAATACGGAATATCACTATAAATACAACAACCCTATCTAGCACGCGAAAAGGTTATCAATAGGGCAACGCATTTGTGAATTCATCGATTTAGCAGTTGCAATTGCTAGTTGTGTGATAAGTGCGAGAGAACGCTCGAACGATAACTAGTGGATTTATTTAAATCGCCCATTGACGTTACGCGTTTACACAGAGAATTATAGATTACCACTGTTCTGTTTCACTCGTATTCGCCAGTATTTTCTGCGTCATAAAGTGCCGAACACTTTTGTTAAAATAGTGATACGTTTCGAATATTTATGCCTGTATAGTGGACAGTGAGCCTTTTTGAGAGGATTGTAACTAGGGAATGGCTCTTCTGGTTTTTGTTACCTAATCAATAAGTATTCCTCTATTCCTCTCTTTTCATATATTTCATAGGAGAGCTTAGTCTTATTGGGTTTCAGTAGTCGGAAGGCTGTTTTCTGATAGCAATATATTATGTACTTCCAATAATTCTGACTTATTGAAATGATTAAGAGGAAACAGCAAGGGCTGGAGAATTGAAAAATAGGTATTTGTAAAATCTGTTGCTGTTGCACAGTGCCCACAACAGAGTTACAGAGCGCGAAGGAGACAACCGCAGCTTGGACCGAAAATACCTTAAAAATGGCACAAAATCAACGATTCGTAGTCCCCTGATTACTCCTCCAAAACTTAACCGATTTCACTACTTTTTCCTTTAAAAAATAAAGAAAGGCATTGGCCGTGTTTCTATGTTTTCCTTTTTTTATATAATCTCGTCAAATTTGTTTACTGATTATTTGAACACAGCGGAAAATCTGGCCATTTTTTTAGGATTTTGAATGTTTATATCTCTTTTCATAATTAATTTATGGGAAAAAGGAAAACATAGAGACATGCCAATAGTGGTCATAGATTTTTTTTTAAAAACTTATTGCTCTATTGGCATTATCCAGGGAGAAAACAGGGGACTACGTTTGTATGGAAAAACGGCCGTGCTGGCGTCCTCTTATGGTGAAACTTGTAAATTGGTAAAAGATTAGACTACTTGCAGGTCTATAAATCGTGTCACTTTTATTTATTTACAATACATTGTCCCTTTTTCTATGGTGACTTAAATCACAGTGTAATAAATATTAGCTCAAGCACCATAATATTCGTATGATATTACCCATGTTTTAAAACAATCCCTTTTAGTATTTGTGCAAAATAATATACCTATAAATATACCTAGTGAGTAACACATTACAACGTATAGTCACGGCCGATGGCGATGACCGAATGAAATGCGAACTGGCGGTGCAAAGTTCACAATTGTATTCGAAACAGCACATTGCATTACAATAATGAACACTGCTGGTTGACGGTCGTGTAATGCACTCTTATTGGTTGTTTACTATCAACCTCGCATTATTCTGTTCGCTCAATGATTTACTTATGCAATGCGCGGATGTTCAGACTATTGTAGGTACTTCTTTGAAACTCGGGTTTCTAAGTTTCCCGGGATATCTGCTTCAGCTAAGTAGAGGGTTGATAACTTACGTTTTTTTTTTACGTTGCAAAATCATCAAATGAGTCTTCCTACCCATACTGTCAGACTTGTACTGACTAAAATCCACGGTGTCCTTCGGTAGCCTTTGTAACTTTAATTTTTGTAAAATAAAGTACTTTGTGACTTTAATTTTTTGTTGTTTTTTACATTTTACCATTTGACATTAATTACTCTGTAATTGTATTCTATTTTTATTATTATTATTTTTTTACAATTTGACATGTTTCTAATTTTTTATTTGTGTACTTTTTATCATTGTGAATGCGAGGACGAATGTGGGGAAGTTTTGCTTTTTTTTTTATAATAATTTTACTGTCTGACAATTTGAGTACTTTAAGCGGCCTACCCAAATGTCCTTTCTTTGGTATTGTTCGTCGTGTCGTTGAGCTCCTTGTGTTCTGAGTCGAGCTACACGATTACCGACAAATGCTTGCACTGACTGGACAGGTCCACTCAAATCTGTGTTGCTCTTTCCTCAAAAGACCATCTCAGACACCCGCATGGTCCTCGTATGACCCGAACAAAACAATGTCTGGACTTTAAAAGAGACTGTGACCTCTGAGTTTGTTTCGGCTGTTTCTTCTCAGAGTAGTCAGGTACGAAACACCGGCCCCATCTAGCTTTAAAAATATTGATGACGTGTAAAAGTGTTTTTTATAACCAACTTGCAAAATAAATATCATTTATCATTATCGTTTATCATTTATAGCCTTTTGTGTGCCGGAGTCGCGGTATACGTATGTCCTGCAACCCCGGCAATGTCCCGCAACCCTGGCAGCTTGATAACTTACGTTGGGTTCATGGATCAGAAGTATTACTATCTAAGCACGAAACGCGTAGACGAGATCGACAGTTTGGGCGTTTCTAGTTTTTTATTTATGGACATGAGTTAGTGACACGAACTAAAAATTGATGGCAACATGATAAGACAGTTGTCCCAACTTCCGATGTGTTGTTAGAACTTATGAAATTCAGAACTAATAGGGAGAAGGGTTCACTCGAAGGTTTCTTAAAAAGATTCTTTTACGGACTTAGATAGAAGACTGTAACGTTCTTTTAGGGCGTTAACTCTTGGTGTTGCCACACACGTTTCTCTTCTAAATACGTTTTGTATTTCACTTTTAACTCGTTCTCACAACAAGACCAAACCTAATGAGTATTGTAAGATGAAACGAAGCACTTTATTTACGATTATTTAGGCTGATCACAGACTTGAGTCAAAACAGTTTTAAGACAGACTATTGCTTTAAAAAAACCATGAAGATGCGCACACTTAAAACAAAACGTCTCATAGACAATATTGTCTAATAGACACAAGAACTGCACAGCGACAAGTCTGACACTGAACAGTTTTGTTTCAGGTGAGCGGCGTGTCGTAGACAAAACAGTTTTTTTTTATGTTTTAAGACAGACTTGTCTATGTGAGACAAAACTATCTTAAAACAGTTGAGACTCAACTGTGCTCAGTCTTAGTGCATAATCTATTATAATACACGATAAAACAAATTGTATCATCAATGTAATTCTGTACCTACATACACAAACATTTTATTTTACAAAAACTGAATGACACTTGGATCTCATTAAGCTTTTAAATTAATTATACAGTGTCCATATGACGTGCTGCAGAACATAGGTAAATGAATTTGCCCGACAGCATGAGTGTCAGATACAGGGTTACACGCAGACGTGTGTGGGAATACTGGATGCTTATGTACAGTAATGAGCAATATCATGTATACACTTAACAAAATTCAAACCCAAATTACTTGTAAAATACTGCGGTTTCCACTTTGACGTAAGACCTATTTCCTAACAGTGATGGCTTCAAAAATCAGAAGTCTAATGAAAAGGTAACAGTTTGATCAATATAGTAGCAGAACATCGCTTTTGAATACTGCTTAGTGTATACATACTATTGCTCGTGACTGTACAAAGCCTGGTTAGCAATTAAGGTTTTGCGTATTTCATAAAATCTTTCATTAATGTTCTTGTTGGCCTTGGCCATGGATCGTGAAAACTGGAAGTTTTGGGAGAGGCCCAGCAGTAGGATGATGCAGGCTTGCAGCAATTAAAAATTCTCTAACAATTAAACAGGTTGTGTTGTATCCTTGCAAGACGTGAATCTATGTGCATCACAACAATAAATAAATTATACTCTCCCAAAAACAAATTAATGTGTTTTTTTTTTGTTTTGATTTTTTTTTGTGTGCATCAAAACGAACTAGGAACAGTCAGCATCAAAAGTTGCTGACCACATTCAGATTTTCAAAATCACTATTATATTAATATTACGTATTATTAGGGTGTACAGCGATTTTGAAAATCTGAACGTGGTCAGCAACTTTCGATGCTGACTGTACTACTTAATACATAATATTTTTATGCTCTTTTTTTATTCAGATATAGGTGAATACTGTAGTGAGTACATTGTTACTCTGATTAATAGACACTTTGATAGCATCAATGAATTGCAAGTCAATCAGCGTTTAACCATCCGTTAGTCCGTACGTTACAGTTTTGAAAAAAAAAAACATAGGCATATGAACTTTTTCTTTCGAAATACCAATGCATATTTACAAAGATATTACGCTTAATGTTACGAAAAATATCTAGTTTTAATTCCACGACAAAGGTCGAATCAACATCTCCTGAGGATGCCCTGTGGAGGGGCGAAACACGTGTCGAGTATAGGTTTGATGGCATGTTTTTTTTCGTTTTTCTTGCACGTGTGCATATGCATGTTTTCTTGGCTGCAGGTGCATATGCTTGATTGCATAGGGTGGAATTGCATCCTGCTTCAAGCCTGGATTTTTGTCGCGTAATTAAAACTAGATATTTTTCATAACATTTAATGTCATGGATTTTCGCAAAGTAACGCCTGATTCTATATTTTATTTAAGAAATAAAGCATGTAAGTCCAATAGTGGGGGTAGTGGCGTCAGAAGCAAGTAAAAACTGTACTTTCTTGTGACATTTTGCCAACTTTATATGACGTTTCTTCGTCAATTTTGATTTATATATCAAATATTGTTTTGATAATTAATCTTTCTGTCGTTTCAATTAAATTTTTTGAGCCAATTACTCTATTCTTTCAGCATTCTGTTCAATAAGTAAGTATTTATCCTGGATTACGATATAACAACAAGCACGGTAGGTAGATAACTAGATACCTTTTACTCCAAAGTCCAAACGCTTACTAGTTTTACCGACTACTCACTTCAGCTTTTGGACAACTATTGAAAACAATTCTAAACTTCTGTTTCAGTCATCAAATACAAATGCCCGTTTTGACATTTCAAGCCACCCTCATAGTTCAGACTTTTGTGGCAATCGAATGTTCATAAAATTATTGAAACAGATTTCATACCAGGGTAAAACTTGCTGGGTCACCCACGTGTCAATCAAAAATTATCCCACTGGACCATAAAATCGGGATAAAAACTATCCTATGTGTTAACCCTAAGGTTATAACGTATCTTTGTACCAATTATTCAAATCCGTTCATTAGTTTTAATGTGTAAGAGTTACAAACATTCATCTATCCATTCGACCTCACAGAGTTTCGCTTAAAATATTACTTAGACCTGATAAAAAATAATTTAAGTCATGATTGTTACCTTTAGATAACAGATAAATTGATAACTGGGCTTAGTTTATGGTTCACGATCGACGAGTGGGTGTTACTTTTTAAGCGTTCTTTTGTTTCTCATTATAATAGAGGGGCATAAAACAACAATCAAATGCTAAACAAAAGAGAAGGTAATTGGTTTTCTGTACAAACCTATGTAGTGCACATTCACTGTTCCCGCACAGAAACGACGTGGCGAGCTCATAAAACCTTATCTGTACCCTTCGAGGAGCGTTCACATTGATTTCGCTACTTGCCCGTTTCAGAACCGTTCGGGCGAGTGATTTTTTTCTTTTTGATTAAATTGAGATATTTTTGTTTAGAAATGAATCCAAATGTTAAAAATGTACGAATTCACTTTACAATGATTAACATACCAAAAATAAAAAAAATACCAATCATAAAATTATAAAAATTAAATTATTAATAATTATTATTAATTATAATATTAAATAAATTATATAATTTATATGTTATTTCCGTATTTTATTATTTATATTTTAAATAAACTTTAAAGTTTATTATTATGTCGGTATCGGTGGTTAAGTAGGCAATTCAATAGTTTTTTAAATCTGACACCTAAGGATAGGGTGCAGAATCCAGTTGATGTTATTAAAATAACTTTACAGTTTCTCAAAAGGTTTAGTCTCATACTAAAACAGCCATTTAGCAATATCCCGTATGATGCACCTTTTCGAATGAATAGTCAATTGCGTTGCGGGAAATTCTTGAACTTTTATCTTCCGCAACGCCATTTACGAAGGTGAATCATTTAGGATACTGCTAAGTGGCCAATATAGACCATAGTCACATGTTAAAATCAAAAGTATATTTAACAAACTATCTGGAACAGTAGAAATTATTTCATAAAAGTTATTTAATTTACGGGATGGATTTTACCTAGTTTTCACAAAAGTGTGTTTTTGCAGGGATATATTGTTGGATGTATGTTTCTAACTTAGTTCCATTAGCACTACTAAAAAAATTGGGACGAAATTCATTAATTTTGTACAAAAATAACTTTGATTCTAGTAGTTCGATCCCATAAGACAGTTTTACCAAACTACACCACATGGGTGCGACCGTGGAGCCAGTAAGTAAATTTTGTATCTGATAGAAAAAGGGTGTCACGCAATTTATCAGCGGCAGTGCAAGTCATTTTGTTATTTTAAATTATTGGAAAACGGTCTTAAATGACAAAGAGTCTCGCTTTACATCATTACGGACATTTATACAACTCCTTGTGCGAAGCTCATAAACATTGAATAAAAGCATCATCGACCTGACGCAGTTTTAGAAAGGGAAATATTAATCCAGATAAAGAAATCAGCTAAACGTAAACATATTTGTCAGTAGTTGTAATAGTAATACCTCCGTTAGTAAAATAAAATCTTTCAATGAATGCCCTTAAAATGAATCATTTTAATTAGTGTATTGCAACTATTACAAACACAATAGCTCTAATTTAGACCATTCATTGTCATCATCATCATCATCAGCCGGAAGACGTAGAATGCTAAACATAGGCTATATACGTAGCATTAATTGTACTGAAGCAACATAACTAATATCTATCATACTTAGAAGTTACGAGTAATTAAGTTTAACAAAAATCGTATATCAACCAAGATTCTAGCAGGAGCTATTACTGATTCACCATTAACCGCTTTTGTAACACTACTACTAGCTTGCCCGAAAAATCTCCGGACGAGGCAAGTGAACTCGCCCGTTCAAACGCGCCAACGCGGCGGGGATTGAAGTACCAGCAACAATGACGGTCTTTGGCTTTTGTAATACTTTATTATGTGCCGGCAAAGATCCCCTGACAAAACTTTATTGGAACATCGAGTATGAACACTCGGCCTGATATGAGACACTAGTTATAATGGAGTAATACTATGCTATAGATTTTCATGACAGAAACCTTATAGAGTTATGATCTACGTATAGGTTGGTAAACCGTGAAGAAAATGGATACATCATGTGTTTATAAATATTGATTATACTAGTGTTTTTTCTAAGTGCTTATAATAAAAATTTACTGTCTTTTTAACACTGTGTAGATTCTGTACATAATGGCGAAAATCGCGTATCAAATTAGTCACTGTCATAATTTTGTATTTATATGGAAACGGACGATATTTCGACGTCGCAGTCGAGTTGAGCGCACTTCCTACTATTTGACCTGTTATTTTGGGTTCAATACATCGAAACGATTTACACAACGCGATTTTGTTTTGGCGTTGCTCCTAATTCCGTGTCATTTTTCTCTTCTTCAACTTTTAGCAGCCCAATGCTGAGTCCCTAATCATATCTGAATCTTTCCATTTCAATCCTATCGTATACTAATCATTTTAGGAGGTTTCTTCTTTTACAGTATAAAGTAAACGCCCTCTGAATTTCAGATTTACGCTTTTTACGTGCATGTAAAGCGATGATGCGGCCCAATAACTGATTACTGATTACAGAACTGCAGCATTATGGAGACCCAGATTATAATGATTGGATAGCAAAAACTTGCTAGTGAGAACCTCCACGTTTTAGTTCACGCATAATAAAACTTGTATAGTGCTGTAATGTAAGCCTAGTCTTGGTTTATAGGCTGTACTTAATTCAACAATATTATTCAATTCCTTATTTTCAAAGCGAGGACCGGAAAATAACACACACGTCATAAAATTCATAACCATCCCGTGTGAACCGACTCATTGTCGACATGTTACAACCACCATCGACTGGTCATTCCTCCTTCTGTCGCCATGTAGTCTAGTCAAAGACGATATAATATCACACTCCAATGCTATCTTAGAAGTAATCTCGACACTGAAAACTTAACTCACTTATAGAACCTGGAATACACACTAAGTACTAAGTAAACTGCAGTTTACGATGCAAAAATACTTGGAGAAATAGACCAGATTTTTTCTCGTAGTTTTTTTCCTATTTTGCGTGTTTTTCCTGAGAAACGGCTGATTTCTTACGATTGTGGTATCCGTGGCTTTGATTGCAATTCGTAAAGTAATAGCTTGTTGCCTGATAGCTTTTTGGTTTTCCATACGGTCTATGGATCAAAGATGAAGTTTAGTGTGTGCAAGGTAGAAAAAAAATGTATTTTGTGACAAATGGTTGTTTGTGCCCTAAGGATTAACATTTCCATTTTCCATTTCTAGTCTAATCAGATGCAGTTGAATATTTGACATTTAAGCGACTGCCTGGGTGATATGGTGAAATTAGTAGTAACAATTTTCGGCCACTGATTGCCTGTAAGCACTGCCAAAAATCTACTAAAATAACCGGAAGGAACAACTTAATGTGCACTCTAAGACAATTATAGGAGTCATTAATGATCATCCACCCGTAGAACAACCTCGACAACCTGAAGAAAATCTACTATGCAGGTAGAAACCAGACAAAAAAGACATAAAAAATGTTAGATACACTTATTTTACTCCATTTCATCTGAAATGGGTAATTAATTACTTAGAAATGTTAGTTAATGTCCCCAAGACAACGTTTACTGAAAGATGTACAGTTGTACCTCGGCCATTTATCACACGAATGGTCTCCCCAGATAAAGTGTTTGGACTGGAGTGAATCAATGACGTCCGAGAGTGTTTTAAACATGCGTCAGTCGGTTGTGTGACCTTTCTTTTGAAGATAAAATACTTACATAATACATACTGTATTTTTATTATAATAGGTACTGATTAAATCAGATATCAAATATTATTTAACATATTTTCTTTTTTTCATGATTTGCATGACTGTAAAATTACACTTATTTTGAGTATCGTTAAAAACACAAATAAACAAGTAGGTAATGTAAAAGAGAATATAATACGAGTGTGAGTATTTACTTTACGTTTACGTAATGGACTCGTATTACCTTTCCACGAGTAAATCATTAAGTATTTTGTAAAATTAAAGATTTAAGGATATTGAAATATGATGCGTAAAAACTTCCCTGGTATTTAAAGAATCATGTGAGAAAAGTGGTTTTGTAAGTCATCTGAATATTTTTCACTGGCTTTTGGATTGGTTTAATTATTCTTTATTATAAAATCTAGAATCTAGTCTTAGTATTTGGTGTGAAGAAACTTTAGTAATTAAAGTTTCGCCAAAATAACGAATTTAAAATACCTTTGCAATTAATGAAAACTAACGTAGACTAAAGTTAGCTAAACTTATGCTAGGGCCATACTAACAGGAAATACCGTTAATAATCGCAATAATCGACGAAGAAATATTACGGAATATCTAGTTAGTGAGGCCGTGTTACAGGAGGCGCCACAAACGTACGAAAAAAGCCGTCTAAATTATATTAAAAAATGCGAGTAAATGGAGTGATGTGTGCTGAGTTTTACGGCGGTAATAACTCATAAGTCATGGACGTAATGCGCGTGAAATAGATTCCGCGCGCCCCCTGGAAGGATCTAGAAGAAATGTTTAAATTCTGCCTGACGCGGCCCGCTGGCTTGGAACGCTAAATTAGCCTGCCACACCGCAGAACGCGTTGTTTGAAATATTATGTGAAATGATATGAGTATTAGCTTTTACGTGCTTTATGTTGACGTATTTTATTCGCATATTTGGAGTATCTTTGAGGGGTTTTCAGTGTTTTACCTTACCTTTGTATTAGCTGAGATAAGGTTGGATCTTAATAAAGTAACTAAACTTACCTTATTAAGTTATAGTTGCATCATTATCTTTATTTGTTAATTTATATTCATATTATTGCGACAATTTAAACATTATTGAAAAGAAATAAACCAATATAATTAACCCATACTATCCTCTTCAACGATGTTAGTTGGTAACCCTAGCTGCCTCTAACAGAAGATTTTTTTTTTTAAATGCCAAAAAAAAATCGCTAAAAGAAGTTCTTAACGTTTTAAATGGTCATTATGTTTGCAAATTCAGCTAAATGTACATTGCCTACATTAATTTATTACCACCTCGGGAAATATAGAAATTATCTAAATACGATTTTGATAAATATTTAGTGCCCTCGTGGGGTGTAAAGTAATATCAGGTTTGATCTAGGTATATTTTGTAATTACTGGCCAAACATCACACTTTTTGTTGTTATTCTAACAGCACAGTTATTAGATTGTTATTTTGTATAGATTTTAAACCCACAAAGTACCTATCATTAGTCCAAAACCCTATATTTATTAAATGCACTATCAGACTAGGGTATAACAACCCATTCCAATATAATATAAAAAGATTACTTAAATAGATTTTCACCAAATTAGAAGCTCCATTTTCGATTAAAAAAATAGATTGAGAAGCTATCGTCGCGTCTGTACATTGCTCTGCACTCGGTATCCCTCCTTTGTCGTGAATGCAGAAGTATAGGAGTAGAGTACATAAACACCAGACCTGAAAAACTACCTGCAAGCGATACAAATATTTGATTCTGTGTAGGAATTGAACTAGCAACGATGGGCACAGGATAGCTCAGCCACAGCGCAAACCGCTGCCTTTCACTGAATGGAAATCCTAGCAAATACACTTTCACCCTAGTTTTTAATCCTCTTTCAACACTCCAATTACTCAATTAGATGACAGCTGTATTAAAGAGCAAAAAGCTCATGATTTGTCATCAATATTTCAAAAATTAACAGCGACCAAGAACACAACAAAATATTGTTGTTTTTTGCATAATTTACGTTTCCATTTAAAACCACATTTATATTCATCAACATAATATTGAAAACATTTCGCCCTAATTCGCTAAAAAGGTATTGTGTAAATTGGCAACGACAGCGAATTTTGCGTCGAAATCAATTCGTGAATGTTGAAAAACCACAACAAATTGAAATACACCGAGACCGACAAAGCTCGCAATATTATTAATTGATTGAAGTAGACAGAACTGGTATATTTCATCTGTTTCATTGTGGATAGGTGCGAAAATAATAATGTTTATTGTATGGGACATCAATACAAGGTTATTGTTTACACTACTCGATTTTCAAATTAATGATGTTTTGAATTTTTGTCATGATCAAAATTGCAGAAGATAATGGGTGGATAACTATAAAGATCATTTGAACGGGTTATTACCACGTTTATTATTTATTTCTATCCTTAATTAGGGTGTTGGCATTTCTGCCAAAATTTCGAAAACTCAAAACAAAAATAGACGTGGTAAAATAAAGCCCTCTTTAAGTTCTAATAATAGTTATTTCAGAAGTGTTTTTTTTTTTTTGAAATAATTAAACGTTAAAACAAAAACGAGCACTATACCTTAATAAATAAACATTCAATACTGCCCATTAGACCAGAAACCCAGCCAAAGAAGAAGTTGCTATATATCAGTAAAAGTTAAAACGGGCTAAAAAGGCCGGGAGCGATCATAAAAAAATCCGCACGGAATAACGGCGCGACGGAGCGGTTGGCTCTGAAGCGGCAATGAATAATCCTTGCGTCAGCACCACGCGAGCTCACTGCCCAATTAAAAACGTACTCTTTCCACGATTTTTAGCTTAGAATATTGTATAATAAGCCAATAAAATATCCCACTTAACGCCCTCGGAGCCTTGCCGCTATGAAATATGCACTTTTCAACCTCATTATGGCAAGCTGAAATTAAATGCAAGAACTACGACTGGAACGTCGCTTACAACTTAACTAATTGAAATTTAACGTTTTCATTAAAATATTTTTGAATGGATTGTTTGTACTGAGATTAAAATTTAAGTTTATTTGGCACTAAAGTTATGTTAACGTCCAGTTATGGCACGTCCTATTTTTGGGTTGAAAATCATCATTTGAGTCCTCTCACAATGGTTGGAGCGGAAGGGACTTTCAGACAACCACCGTGAGTTATTCGGCCACTGTAATTTCTAAAGACATACCCGCGACATCGGCAGTTAATTGCCTGGCCTTAAGGAGCATCTTTAGTTTGCTACTAACTCGCTAAAGTTCGGGTTCGGTATAACGGACCGCTCGTGCCATCGACTCGGGCCTGTTATTGTGCCTGATAGATCATTCACCTGCCCATTACAGTTGACTTAGCTTTGCCTAATTCCTACCCTAGCTTGCCTTGTCTTGAGTTAAACTTAACTGTAGAAAAGAAAAGTCTCTTCCTAACACTTTCAAAAAGGGCATGACAAAGTTGCAGAGGTGGCAAACCGCAAATGATACCTACGGTGTTGTAGACGCCAATAATGACCGTTTTCGAACAAGGGCGGGTTGTTCTCAACTTTAAGAAATAAAGAAAAACCTTCTAATGATTACCAGGAGTTTTTGATCTATCAATACTATTGATACGACCGAATTTAATGTAACAAAATAATGAATCATACCAAATTACTAACATGCTGATTAATAGTTAACTGCAAATTCAGTAGGTGCAATTACGAATATATGTACTAAATTAAATGCCATCGATGACAGAGTAATGTGTATACCAGAGGTTCGATTAGACACATCGCTACATAATCAAATTTCACACTCTGGGGGATTAGCTAATCTGTGCTGGGAACATATCCCTGGCTTTGACGTGGCATTCTGGGTGATTCGAGTATAAACGATACGGTACATACATCGTGTAAACTTGCCCTGATTACATTGACGAATTCGAAGGTTACTTCTTTGGGTACTAAATCATACTAATATTATAAAGAAGTGGAATTTGTAAGGTGATTCCGAAAATACAGTATTAATGGGAACTTTAATTTCCCTCGCTGTATTTTAAGAAAAGATAGTAGCAAAAACAAAATAAAATTATGAAAACTCAGAAAAAAAACTTAAACTAAAGATAGTCAGATTGTGTTCTGACTGAGCTACATGATAATATGCCCAATACAAGAAAAGATCGGGCAGCGAGTACTTACTCGTTGATTTTAAGTAGGTCTAGGACCTGGGATCTCAGTTTCGTACATCATGTGTGCTAAAATATCTTCCAAAGTAACATGTTCGTAGATCGCATGGCGAACTCAATCATGGACTTTCCTTTGTGTCAGAAAAAGCAAGATCCACTGTTTCTACATTTTTCTTTTTTTTTCAATCTGAAACAAGGAAATACGGACAGTAAAAATGAGGTGACTTATAACATTCTCAGTGGGAGATCACACGCCCAAAACCGAAAATACAAGGATAATAAATCTTCAAAATATGCAGAAATGTTGCCAAACCGTTATGTAAAGGAACAGGTACTTATTTCGCTCCAAAAATCACGAAAGGAACGTCGGAAGCGTCTCCTTTAATTCATCTTGAAAAATGGCCACTTAGATACCTACCCGCCTGTAATTATGATTCAATTTTCTTTGACGACTGTCGAGGTGTCTTCTTCGCTTTATTAAATTATAGCATAATACATGCCTGTGCTTTCCTAAGTAATAAGTTTTGTTGCCTATATTACTTTATGATTTAATTTACACCTTATTATAATAAACCAGGCCGATCTTCTTTATGGGCTGTAATCTACAACGTGGTCCAGTGCGGGTTGGTAGTTATCACATTTGATTTGCCAGTTTCTATTCACCATTTTGAGAAAAGTGACGATGACATAATTTAAACTAAGATACACGCCTGTCCGGTTTTGAACTCGATTATGACCCCGAAGTAGCTCGTAAACCGGAGCCACTATCACCATGACCACTGTTTAAGTACATATTTCATTACAGTTCTTATGTAATTTTATTGTAGGAGTAGGAGTTAGGAGTCTCGTCATTATGTCAAATGGTATATTTTTTTACTAGCCTACTCTGTCCCACTCCTGAGCAAAGGCCTCCACCCCATTCTTACACTTTCTCTCCTTTCTTCCCCCAATTCTTTCACGATTTATTAGAATGCTTCTGTTCAATTCTCTCACAGTTTTTTACAAAACTAACTCTTAGGCGCCTGTAACTTTCAAGCTATTATAAATTTTGAAAAAAGGAGAACCTATAAACCTAGTTTTTTAATGTGTCAGGAGCATTCCAAAAAATCATTGAGATAAGATAACATTTAGGGGCAGGAAAACGTTTTCTCTTTTAGTAAGGACGAGCGGTCGGTAGACTATTGTCTTAAAACCAGGCTTATTCCGAAAGCGACAGAGCTATACAAGTCGTCTAGCGCCATCTCGTTCACTCACTGGAACAAGCCTGGTTTTAAGACGTTGTTATAATCCCCAGGATCGATGTGATTATTGTAAGTGGTTCCATAATTTTTTGCTTGATAGTGTAGTTTAAGTTAAAAATATTCCACAGAAGGAATCGCTATGAAAAAAAAGTTATGGATCCATAATGTCTTTAACACCCCTTCCAATAAATACGTTGTTAACCTAAATATTAAAACTAACGGATCAGATGCGTTGTTTGTTTTCCTTCAAACATCCCGGTGCGGCAACAAGTGGCTTAAGTAAACAAATGCCGGTTATGGCTTATGGCTAAAGTATATTTGTGTTATGGTTCTCACATCGCGGCGTACGCGCTGCTTTTTATGGTGTTTTTTATTGTACACCACACTTTTGCGTTTTTTAGGCAAATTATTTTAAGTGGGTGTTATAAATAGTTTTTAATCAAGAGATCGAAATTAGCAAATTAACCTAGTGTTTTGTCTAAACAAACAAAACAGTGAATGTGACTATTTTATTATTATGAAAAAATAACTGCATATAGTAAATATTTTGGTTTCCGGCAATCATTAGGATAGGTTAAATATTAAAATTACGCTAAATAAATAGCTATTTTATTTTTATAATAATTACATAATTTTCAAACCAGAGTCCATAGTATTAATATGAACTGTAACGCTACTACATAGGTACATAAATACTAAAACAACAGCCAGAAATCATCCGTGTGATGTCGCCCTAACTCATTGCTAGTTGTAAACAAAATGGAGTAACACATTGCTCTCATGAAGTGATGACAGGTGGTGAGAAAGAACGAATCTGCCCTTGTACTGAATTTTAAATACACCATCACAAAATTCTGGCGTGTGAATTATGAATTATTTGTTAGATTTTAAGTAAGAAAATAAAAAAGATTTTTACATTCCTTGTTGGTGGATGCAGGTCGAGCACAGTACAGTACTACTTTTTTTTTCCAAAGGTGTCATAAACATCGTCATAAAATCTGATGTGCTGGCGTCTGTACTTTTGCATACCTATTTTTTTTTGCATATTTTAATTTATTTATATACTTATTTATAATTAAATAAAATGATTTATATCACGCTATTTTTATTTAATATTAAATTTAACATCAAAACTTATCCGCTACAGCATAATTACTGCAACTTTCATCAATTATTTACACAATACAATAAACACAAAGACGCCATTTAAAATTTCGTGGCCATTACCAAATAGGATGAAGTCTAAGCGCCAGTCTTTAGCGAATCCATAGAGACAATTTCTTTAAAAGCCCTTAATATCCTTTTAAGAGTTCTTATCGCGAAAGGGGTACTAAACAAGGCGAGTCGCGAACATTATTTAGAAGAAAAAAAAAGGAAACCGCAAGGAGTTTACTTGTTTCGAAAAGGCGGGTTGTGGCATGAGATAACAGAGATTTGCGGCCGCACCATTAACAAATTACCTCTTTATACCTTACTTTTATAGAAATGTTTAACTTTCTTTATTTCTGTATTAACAGTATAATTCACTTGTTGAATTTAAGTTAAGTTTTTTTTAGGTTGAACACGTGATTTAGAAAAGTGACGTTTGTCACTATGATCATTTAATTTTAACAGGAAGATTTGGGCATAATAACTTGTGTGTTGCGCACACAATCAAACAGAAAAAAAATTAAAAAAAAACTAACAATTGTTAAAATATACTCAGCTCGGCATCAATATTAATGGCGAGTACATCACCCACCTTCGATTTGCCGACGATATTGTTGTCATGGCAAAATCGATGGAAGATCTCAGCACGATGCTCGGCGACCTCAATAGAGTTTCCCAACAGGTGGGTCTTAAAATGAATATGGACAAGACAAAAGTAATGTGTAATGGCCATGTTGTGCCCACCCCATTGTCAGTTGGGAACTCTATTCTAGAAGTTGTTGACTCGTATGTCTACCTGGGACAAGCCATCGCGCTAGGTAGGTCCAATTTCAAGAAAGAGGTCAACCGCCGAATCCAACTCGGCTGGGCAGCGTTCGGGAAATTGCGTAACGTTTTCTCGTCCAAAATACCTCAGTGCCTCAAGTCGAAAGTTTTCGATCAATGTGTGTTACCAGTGATGACCTATGGCGCCGAAACGTGGTCCTTTACTATGGGCCTCATTAGTAAGCTCAGTATAGTCCAACGAGCTATGGAGAGGGCTATGCTCGGAGTCTCTCTGCGCGATCGACTCAGAAATGAGGAGATTCGTAGACGAACCAAAGTAACCGACATAGCCCAACGAATCAGTAAGTTGAAATGGCAGTGGGCAGGCCATATAGCTCGCAGAACTGATGGCCGATGGGGCCGTAAGGTTCTCGAATGGAGACCACGCACCGGCAAGCGCAGCGTAGGACGTCCACCCACTAGGTGGGCAGACGATCTTATGAAGGCCACAGGATCACGCTGGATGCAGGCCGCTTACAACCGGTCCTACTGGAAGTCCAAAGGGGAGGCCTATGTTCAGCAGTGGACGTCTTACGGCTGATATGATGATGATGATGATGATGACTCAGCTGCGGGATACATTTGTTCAAACTGTAGAAATATAATTAAAGCAAAGACGTTTTTTTTTTGCAATTGCTATAATAATAATAATAATATTTTTCATGGAAAAAAGTATACTTTGATGACATTTACACGGATCGAAGGATTTGGAGACTATTACGTACGACCATTTGCGCAAATTAGTAAAAACAAAAATCGATTTATGCCGCACGGCTAAGTTTGACCGAAACAGAGAAACTTACTTACACATTATATTCTCATCAAACCAGTTCAAAATATAATTATTTACTGGAAACATTGAAAAAATATTAATTTACCATCATCATGGCACTAAATCATTTTAAAACAGCCAGGGAAGTAAATTGTTTATTAAATTAACATTGCAAGTCAATTTTGCCATGTAAAAGCCATCGCTTAAGCTATCAAAAACTGACAGCTCATTTGGAAATACACACCATTTGTGGTTGGTAAACAATTAATTGAGTAAAATGAATGTAGTATACGCATATACAACGTGTAACATTAAATGCGCAAAACCTCTCGACTAACTACTAACGGTAATGGTAACTCAGCCCATGTTACTGCACAATGCTTGTTATAAGAAAAAATTTTTTCATACTGATGGGTCCGATCAATTTCTCATTTTGTATGAAAAATCATTTTATTTTTTATAACCATATTAGAAGTAATGTAGTATAATCAATTAATCATATTATCTATTATGCGTATATAATTATAGGATGATTATGAAAGCATAACCAGCCTATAAATTTCCATCTACTGGGACACAAGCCTCTGTGAGAGGGAGTGGACTGTATTCCACCACACGTGGCTAGTGCGGGACAATCTCAGCAGGATATATACCTAGGGACCAAAAGAACACGGTGGATTATTAGTCAGTAAGAGTTAGAGTCTCTTCCGCTCCACTCAAGGTGGGAGAAAGAAATAATATAAATTTATTTGGCAAGCCTTATGCACACAATTACAATATATAACGAAAATACAATGAATGTAAGTACCATGTGCCTCACGGCTGTGCTAAATAGGCTAAGTCCAGCAAAAAGCCAGGCCGCAGGTAACCTGACGCTGGTTTTCAACCTAAAACTGGGAGGACTCATTTTGTGATTTTATAAACCCAAACTTTCGTCTAATTTTTATCATAGACACAAAAGCATTCATATTATCCTTATTAGCAGCACTTAGTTTTGTCTTCACATACGCTCGCGTGATTACAAGCGATAATACAAAAATGTTTACAGACATTCTGTATAGAATCTGGTATATAAATAAGGCACATACATCCTCCTCGTGTAGTACTCCTTTTGTCTAGGATATTATCATAAATATCGTGCGCTTCTTTCTTTTCTAGACTTACATAGATAGTCATGGTCAACACGAGCTTGCTTTATTTTTCTTTCTAGTCACGGCACGTGCAAGAATGTTGTATAATAAAAGTTTCAGGTTCAAAGAATTACTACATAAAGTTAAACATAATTATGTTGAACACTTGTCTAAAAAAAGTGTACAGTCAAAGTTAAATCATCGGTGAGGCCATGAAAGAGGCGCTTTTAATTAATGTCGGATATTAAAATTAAAAGAAATGGAATAGGATAGTACTCGTATTTATTCTACACAAGTGACTGCAAAACGATCTTTACTTTTTACGATTTTGAAGTTCGCACTTTTTTTAGACAAATTTTTAACGGATGTTTAACTTTTTTGTAGTAATATGTTTTGTTGATTTAGTTATCTAATCTGTAAATTTTTTTTTTGTTTATTGTTTAGGTAATCATAGTACTAATGGATGCCTTAGATATAACTTGGATACCACCAAGGAGTTAAATTAAAAGTTTGGCAGCATTTAATATTTATTTAGATATTAGATTATGTACGTCAAATAATTTATTAACTGAAATGGTTACTTTTGAAATATTATGTATCTTTTCGGTGTTGGAAATCATCTAATAACACTTCCCTTCCTGGGTGAAACAGAAAGAAACCCAACAGTTCCCCTTTGCGTAACAGGATCTTAATGATATATTATCTTCAGACATTTACATTGCATTCTCATTTAAAACTTTGTCCCTATTTAATTTCCGAAGTTTCTTAAATTCAAGTAATTCTAAAGCTATTTAGTTAAATCTTAAAGCTCTTGCATTATAGCGCTCTGACCATCTTGTATGCAACAACGATCTGAATTTTAATGACCCCTAATATGTTACAGGTGTCGACTAATTTCAAGGCACGCTGCAATTACGGCAGCATTACCGTTCAATGAGAACTCTAAAGGTGGACGCAGACCTAACCGCACCGCAGTCTCCGCAGTCATCGATTTCTTACCGCTTCTGCGGCTACAGCGATGCGGGTGAGTGTGCGAGGTTTCATAGAACTTCATACAAAGAATTCATAATGCGGGGACGGCGGAGACTGCGGTGTGGCTAAGTCTGCGATTACCTTAAGAGGACAGCTCTCTAGTCACTTCTCAATCAATTTCTCAACTTCTGCTTGACGCAGGTCATCGCCGCCGGGGTTGTTTCTAGTTCTTGTGTCAGATTCAGTGAGGGCGCGAGGGTCGTCACTGTGTGGACCACCCGGAGGACACGGTAGAGCTTACGGTGGAGGGTCGCGAGGGGCCCGGGTCTGGCGCAGTACCACGGTGTCCTCAAAGAGGCAATAGGCGGCACCGTCCTCTCGCAACCGACACTGGTTCAGGCCATGTTACGGAGCAAGAGGTTAAGGAAAACAGTCATCTTCTTCAGTGGAATATAAAATTAAATACCTAAGTTATAATGCATTGGAAGTGATAACCAATAAACTGGTATTTTTCTGCATGGTTTTTTATGTCCTTTATAAATTATTTTTATTAAACATAAAATAAAATAGGTATTATAATTATTATATTATAGTACATTTTCCATAAAACAACTATGTCCTTAAAAGCTCAATTTCATTGTTTGCAACCCTAACTTGACCCATTTCACCCAGTTGACATTTACAACTACACCAAATAAACAGCTGACACCTACTGCCGTAAAATCAAACCATTAAAACTGTAAACTACCCACTTTTTACACACAAAAAAATATCTGCCTGCCCTACATAACTATATTTTTGTGTGCCAGTAGCAGAAAATCTCCACAATCCCAAGTATGAATAAAAATAATATTTCTTAAAACGTTCGTTGAGATATTTTCACTTCGGGATAGAAATATTTTACAATAAATCAGTCTGTTTAAACGAAAAAAAACGGCTCGCTATAACTTACAGTCTCGTGTCATGGCTCACTTAATTTCTTTAAAATAAAATCTTATTTTATACATTCTTTTCATTTTAGTAAAAAAAGATGTTCGTATGCTAATAAAAAAGTAAGTTTCGTGTAATATATCTTTTTCCGAGCATTAAGGCGCTCCCTCACCGCGAGCATTCACCTGTAATGTAACATAAAACTGCGCAATTTGATGCTCTATTTGTCTTCGAATGTTCGAATCTGTAACATTACATTACAGGTGAATGCTCGCGGTGACGGAGCGCCTTAATATAATCTTTATTAGACATGTAACGGGCATAATATTAGCATGCATACTTTATAAGTTTTAATAGTTAATTAAATAAAAAATAGTAAGCAAATCTCAGCATTTACTTTCAGGTAACAAAAGTAGGTTCATCCAACTAAGTAACTCAACGCATACATTTCAGTGAAATTAAAAGAGCATTGCTGGATAGAACTTAATATAATAATTTTAAAAGCAAGGTCTGTGCAATATTAATATTTTTAAGAACGCGTCCGCTTAGATTAGAGTGGTAGGGTCGAGAATGGCCGCCGCAGTCCGTTGCGGCCGGAAAGGAAGATTTACCCAAATTTCGGGCTACGTTAAACACTCAGTTTCATTTTTAAATATTTAAATGTACTCCCTATGTGTGTTGGTTTCATGTGAGGAGATACTTTGAGTATCGAGGATGCCTTTTTCTTTTTTTAGCTGAGAATAATTTCAAGAGGATTTTTTTCTTTCATGTGTGAAACTCTTAATGTAATATTGCATCCAAGAAACATCCTGTTTTTTTTTAATTTCTGTCATTTGCAGGTTTTTTTGTTTGGGACAAACCCACCACACCATTCCCAACCACTGCAACTCCTGTAGCCAGAATCAACAGTGGCAACCACCAGAAAAGCACCGAGACAATGAAGCGTGTCCCGGAGAATGAATTTACCTGTCTTGGATCCTGCAACGAAATTAATTAGAAAAGAATAGTGGAGGAGTAGAAAAAAATATTTTCTGGTATAATAATTTTCGTGGATGTATCACAACGGTTGTTCTTATTTTAAATGAGGCGTAGCACTATGCGGAAGTGACATGCCGTGACGTCACATCCGGGCGGTGTTACGCACAGCGCAGGCGCAGCATTGCCACCGGAAGCAGGAAGTTGTGGTGTTGCGGCGCACAATCTGGAGTTGGACGGCGGGAAACAGTGAATCAAGTGCAGCCTGAGCATTCTGTTTTATATATGAGAATGTAAAAGATATATGGTAGTGTTTTCATTTGATACCATCCGTGGGTCTATTTTCTCGTTGGTGGATCTAATTGTTCTTGCATGCTTGTGTCCTCTAGTGGTGTGGTATTCATGCGTATGTAGGGCGTGCGGCTGAGTCGGTTCGCCCAAGTTACGGACATACCGTGTGTAGTAATGCGAGAGGGATTAGTTTAGTGACGCGGCGTTTAAATCGATACTGACTATTAACATCGATTGTGTTACTGTCGATTGTTTCGAGAAAATTTCAACAAATTAGGGCATTCAGGCTTCGAGATTATTTTGTTATGCATTCAATATTTTGGTGCTTGACAATTCAACAAAATATTTGCGGATGATCAAGATTTTTTGTTTATAGAAATACTAGATTTTTTAAATTGAACAGCAAATGTAAATCCTTATTCATGTGGATTAACTTTTGCTACAGGCTCATTTTTTGTTCATTATTTCTCCTATTGCAAGCGAAGATGTAGTTGACGGTGAAACAAATTAGCTCTAGTTTGATTTTATTAATTTTGATTACTTACTTTAATAATTATAATTATTGACTTAGTGTTTTTTTTTAAACTTCCTTTTGACTATTGAAAATTACTTACTTGAAAAAATACAATATTATTGTAGGTATTATTTTTTCACGTAATTTTCAAGTACTTTTTTTTTATTGGGACAAACCCACCTCACTATTCCCAAGCCACTGCAACTCTTGAACGCCAGAATCAACAGTGGCAACTACCAGAAAAGCGCCGAGGCAATGAAGCTCGACGTGTCCCGGAGAATGAATTTACCTGTCTTGGATCCTGCAACGAAATTTATCAGAAAAGAATAGTGGAGGAGTAGGAAAAATATGTTACCACTTCCCTCCATGCAAGCAGGAGACAGAACAAAACAAGCCAATTTTCAAGTACTACTGTATATTTCCATGAATAAGACCCACTTCTGATGTCCAGATTTTTCCCACCCTTACTATGAAATTACATACATATATTCACACAAAATAGAGACCACTGAGTTTGACTTGTATAATGATAACACAGTACTAAATGTAGGTACCTAAAGCAAGAGAAATAGATTTTACAAAGTTCCAAGAATGTAATATTCATGGTTGTACAACAAATGGATTACTTAATTAACACTTAGCATTAAACAAGTACGAAAGTAGTTCCCCTAAAATCTTCATAACACAATTCGTTTCGAGACATGTAGAGACGCGGATTCCCGGATCCGTAGATCGCAAGACTTCCAAGACATGTGTCGGAACTTCTACTCGAAAACTTCAGCGGAACAAAGAGTAAAGCCCTGTACCTGTAACGTGCACCAAGAACGGTTTTATATCTTCATAATTTAATAAAATGAGTAATTTGAGAGCTTTTATCATAATTAAGGTTCTTATTTCTCAAGTGTTCTATTTGACGGAGTATTCCGTGTTCTTGTTACTTGGGAATGTTTTGTTTTGCGGTTTCAAGGTGGATGGTAATCGTGTTTCGGTAAGCTTATCAAGTAATGTTGCTTCAAGAGCGTGGGAGCCTTAAATAATCTCCATTTGATTTTAAGGAAATATTTTTGTTAGGCGTCTGTCTCAATTTTCTTAAAAATCTTCAACCTTGCTTTTCAGAGAATATCTTCCGTCAGGGGAAAACGGCGGTACTTATTCTGACTATGTATTGTTCCAAGGCCAGGTCGCTTATATGGACTATACATAATATGTATAATTTTATTATGATACCGGTAACTACCATTCGAGGACTCGTGAGCACGAATTTTCACTCTTTTACTTTACAGCGTCCTTCCAGTATTTACAGCGTGTCTGTATGAAAAAATGGAACACCGCCTCTGGTGTGCGAAGAAGGAACTAATTTTTTCATTGAAAATTGTCTATTTGAAATTGTCAAAGTTCTAGTTTACTTTACGTCTAAAATACTGAAAACTCGTGCTTAGAGTACAAGACTGGTATTCCGGTATGTTAGATTAACATACCGGAATACCAGTCTTGTACTCTGTCTGTCCAGTCATACCATGATACTATCAAGTGCAAACTTCAACTCCGACAAACCAAAATCAACAGTACATACTGTCTACATTCTGTCTCTCTCTTATGAAGAAACTCCTATTGGACTAGACAAGTCGACCAGTCAACCGTTTGTTGCCAGTAGGCCTTTCCGTTGTAGATGTCCAGCTGGCTGTCTAAGGATTAAAGACTCTATGAACTGAAGCAAATCAAAAATCATTTATTCAAAATAGGCTTCTAATCAACACTATTTAACATTCATTTAAAAATGACACTTCTTGAATACGCCAACCGTTCTATCATATGCCTTTAAATCTAGATTCAATAAAACTACTTTATTATTTTTCTTATTTTAAAATAATCAGTATTTTAAAATAAATTAGTATTCCACCCGTTGCTGCAAGGATTGAGGTTAATGACTTCCCTGCACACGTATTTGATACTGAAGTCGTTAATCTATCACCACCTTTACAAATATGGTCGATACTTTAACATCTGAGTTAACCCAGTGCCCAAAAAGGTAAATAAACAAACTACCTACTACTATTATTAACTTTACCATAGAAATAGAAAGAATTTATTCATAAACCGATAATAATAATATAATTATGATTCTTCTGACTTTAGTCGGCAAAGACAAAATAATAAATGATGAACAGAAAAATGTCACATATTTTTATTTATTGATACTCGTATTCTAAAATCCATTACACTAAATCCTGATTTCGATAGACATAAATCCCTAAAAGCCATCAGACTTATCGTTTTAAATTATCTTCGATATTGATAAAATCACCACAAGATTCCTTGCCGACCGAACACCTCGTCGAGGCATCCGCCTGCATTTTATTCGTTATAAAAGAGAACATAAAAGTTTAATCAAAAGCAGACTTTGGCACGTCAATTTCGGTTAAAACAGATGTTGGGGTAAGAACGTTATTTAATGAGAAAGAAAGTATCTATTTACTGCCGTTGAACACATTTAGGTTTTGTAATTTTTCTTGTTTTCGCTACATTTTGGTTCATCACCATCGTCATTGGCAGCCAGTATAGGCCTCGTCTTTTACATTTTTGGTTCTCTACGAGAAATGTGATGTCTTTAATCATGGAGGAACATTGTCTTTCAAGCGACAGGTCTATAGTTGTCACTTACTTTGGGATACTGAAGACCTATTTGTGGGACAAAATTTTTACTTAATTGAAATACATTACATCATCATAGGTATTTATTTCTTGACTAAACTCCACGGCAATCCTTCAATAGCCCATAGAGTCACGGTTACCTGGAGCCTTACCACGAGCTATACAAGTCTTCTAGCGCCATCTCTTTCCCACAGCCTAAACTGGATCGCGTTAAGAGTTCATGGTAGGCAACCTGATGAGACAGTTCCGCGACCCCGACAGGCTTTGCAGGCCCTCTAAGGGGGCCCCGTCAGATTGTTGATAGATACGGGCATAATCCATGATCGGACGGCGAGTCACCCATTTACTCTTTATGAAACGATTTAAGGCCACATAATACACTTACAATTTGTATCTACCTAGGCCTTGACCCAAGTATGTTAACGACAGGAGTTAATATTCCACAAATGGTACTGGTAATGATGTAATGTATTTTCCGAGGCACAAGGACTCGTTATGTATTGTATGGCCATCTAATGAAGGACTTTGGCAAGGGTTGCTGAACTGTAAAGGCCCGCGTGGTTGTTATTGTTTAGCCAAGAGCAGCTCGCTCCGTCGAGATTCATTGTCTCGGCGCTTTTTTGGTGGTTGCCACTGTTGGTTCTGGCTTTTAGGAGTTGCAGTAGTTTGGGATTAATGCGGTGGGTATATAGCCAAGAGCAATTCAGTCAAAGCTTCCATGTAAGCATCTGTTAACGACACTTTGAACAACCAATTAATCCATCTTTAACAATAAATAATTGTTGTAAATAAAAATCTTTTCACTTTTTATTTTCCGAGAGAAAAATCTTTTGTTTTTGTTAATTATTAAATCAGATAAATTAATATCTTTTTTTTAAATATGTTACTTAAATCAGATAAATTAATTTCAGTCAACTGCTAATTAAGAAATATTACCTAAACAGAAATTAGGAATAGAATTTAGATGGCTATCACTAAAATTGCTAGTTTACAGAAGAATGTTGAACTGTGATGCGTTGTGAATTCGTAAAAATAGGTATATAATATATTACACATATATACAGACGAAATGCAGCCTGAAAAACTAGATAAAAATAAAGAAGTGTGTGAAGTAAACAAAGGGAATTTGCTAAAAGAATGACATCTTTCTAATTTAGTTTACCCGAATAACTATCTTCAAAGATTCTCCAATTTTCTTTATATCAATAAGAATATTAATAAAATGCATGAAGCGGTATGTTTTAACAATTTAGAAACTGATTTCCAATAACACTTTCCTGTATAATCTAGAATAATTTTAGAGTAAAACCAAATTTATTGCGCAATTATTAGTTGCAGCCTGTGCAATTTGGCTCGGTGCAAAACAAAAATTTATCAACTTTGCTTTGCGCATTCTGACACACAAAAGTTAGTGCTCCAATCACAACAGTTGTGCTGAACAAACTACTGTTTCGTGGTTAAAAATTGTATCAGTTAAGCAACTGTTTGTTTGTACTAATCTTTATTTTTTATTTAACATACGGTCGCCTTTGACCACCATCTTGCCTGATGATAAGCAATGATGTGGTCAATGATACCATTGTAGATAGTGCAGCACGTTTACTTGGTACTTGCTTTTTGGTACTTCCTTTTTTAACGAAGTTCCTTATCGCGCGTTGCGAAAGAGTGCTAGAGCTCAAAGAGTGGAGTGGAGTGGAGTGGAGTGGAGCGGAGTGGAGTGGAGTGGAGTCGCGACGATTATTCTTGTTGAGTGTATACAGTAACTTCGTTCCATCCGTGAGTCCCTTGACACCTCTCAAGTTTTTTTTATAAAATCATCAAATGAGTCCTCCCACCCCGGGCACGACGAACACGAACACGAGTGAATGGGTCTAGCACGTTTGCTAGACCCATTCACTCTTGACTTAAGATCACAATGTTGTTCTTTATAACACAAACTAATCACGGCTGTAATTATTTAAGGGTAAGGCAGCGATGTAGCTTTAATACACCCAACATTAATTCCCTAATAATGTTCAAGACCATGTTAGCGACGAGCCTATTGCCACCAACCAGATACAAAACCAGATTTTGGGTACAAAACCCAGTTAAACTTTGCCCGAATTGGGCATCGAAATCGAGATGTTATGCTCAGCAGTTGTTTTTCCGACCACAAGACATAGATACCACTTAAACTATAGCATGATGAGTAATATTCATTTAGTATAGATTAATTATACATAAAGGTTTCTTTTTTGTATTTTTTTGACATGTCGTTGCTTTGCATAGTCATTAAATATTTATTAGAATTTTAAAATGTTAAATACTTATTTTGGTTTTATGTTTAACTTTTTTAAAGAACAAAAAATGCAAATATTATGTTTATAATAATTCATTATTTTATTTCTGCTACGCGACTATCACGAACATTAGAAAAAAGTTCTAAATATTATAATTGCATTATTCCGCCAAAAATAGGTCAAGCAGTTGTTGTGTTCTGAACTGCAAGACAGTAGTCTTGCACCAATCGGTACCAATTAAAATTTACTATTTCTGCTAGTAAGCAGAAATAGTAAATTTAATTGATACCGATTCCCAAGTGCTTTTTAGAAAGAAGAACAATGCAGGAAATGGACAGCTGCCGTGAAGAGAAAAAAGGAAATAACATCATTATCCTCATTTAAATCCTGTATTCGATATCATGTTTCTTTACTTTTATTCTTCAGAATACAAAAATTTTTTTTTTGGTTCAGTGCTTATAGATCACCACGGTATCCAAAACCAAGTGTTTTTTATAAAAATATTAGAACGTTCAAAGTGACTAAAGCTACGAACGCTAGGTGGCGCTAAATTCGTGCATGGTGCCAATACCACAACTGGCGAAATTGAGGGGTACAATTTGGTAGAACTCTGCTTAACCCTTCGGGATTTATAGACGTGTTGAACTTATACTTATTAATCTTTAATATTTATTTGAAAATCGCTGACCGACACCGCAGGCGCCGGTCATGAAAAAGGTGACGAGGCTCCCTGGTCACGTGCTACGAGGGGTGGTTCGAAAGAGCACAGGATAAGAGCTCATGAGATGTATTGGGAAGAAGTCTTTGTCCAGCAGTGGCTAAAGAAAAAATAAACCAAAATCATGCTATTTCCTTGCTATGTAGCACAGAATCGCCCATAATTTTTTCCAGCCCAATATTCATGGTGAACACGTCGAACGTTCTTTCGGCGTTTGAATCCAGCTTATTCCCTAATGAGCTTTTGTCCTGGCACAATGGCAGCCGTTAGAGCGTCTTGAGCTACACACATAGCTCAAGATAGCTCCCCGGCCAGATGACGGCCCTTTCTAACGTCCCAATTAATAACTTGGAAATTAGCGGAAAGTGGCTAATTATTCTATCTCGGTTTCATTAAGTGGCTTCGTAAGTTGAACTGGTGTAACTCAAATTGGATTTCGATTCCTCATTAATATGCATTTAAAGTGGGGTTTTAAATTAGTGGAATAATTCTTTTTTTAGAATCGATTTTGTAACAAGAATTATAATATAATTTCAGTAATTGTGTTTTTTTGTTATTTGATCTTGAAACTAAGCTTTTTCAAAAACAATGTTCGTAAAATATGGTACGCATAATTTCAAAGTTAGCTTATGTTTCAAGGTGTGGCATTATGTTCTTTATTTTATGAATTTAAATATAAGGCACATTAAAACAGATAATTAAGCCATTGTCAAAAATAAAACTATATTTTATACTTAGGAATACAATTAAAAAGATAAAAAAATAAATTAAATGCATTGTAATACATTTTGTTTTGTATTAAAATAAGGCCTTATCACAAGTCTTTCGCATTTTGCTTGCAGCGGATTTCAAGTATTTATGACGTTTATTGTATGGAAAAACAAAAAGCGCCTCTAATGTGCAAACAAGAGACTACTTTTACATCTAATTAACGTCAAATTTCCCGTTCATGTCACAAAAACGTGTAAAGTCATGCCTTTGATCTTTTTCCCGCACAAATATTAATTACTGCGCAACTTCGAATAATCAAGAAAAGACCACAAACATTGATAAATTAATTAAAGCGAAAGATTCAAAGAATTTATAAACAAACTCCGAAGAGTAAACACTGGTGTTGATTCAAAATATTAACCAAAACCGTAACGGCGACGAATTTATAGAGAGGAAAGATTGGTTCGAATTTTTCGAGGGATCCTATAGGCTTCATATCTGCCACGATCATACGGACATCTGCGTAAGAATAACGACGGAGTGGAGGTCTGAATGAACAATCGGTTCAGTGTGTGTCGTGGCCCTGCGTCGAGCGCACGACTGCTCTCCCTAGAGGACGGCAAACTTCACACGCGGTCGGCAAACTTTGCCAAAACAACGCGAGTAACGCACCATAATATGCGGGAATAGGGAAGAGTTTCTGGATCATTGTAAAGACTTTAGATTGGCTTTTGACTGTTGATTGACTTGTTGAGGTAAGGGTTTCTACTGTTTTTTTTTATTGTTATTTTATTTTTGTTTGGTGTTGTGTACGAAGTTTTTGTTTCGAATAGTTGTGTAAAGTATTTTAGTACAATTATAATTTTTGTTGTCAACTTATTTTTATTTATTGCATGATTTTTTTCTTTATCATTTCAAACCTATAACCTAATTAATCAAAATAATTATCTATAAATAAAATTAATCAACCTAGCAAAAACTTCAATTAATAACTTCGCAAATTAGGAACGGCTAAATAATTAGGTAAAAGATTGTATTACCGAGATAATTAATCGAATTATTCGGTTTCCTTTGACAACACTCCAGAATTTACTTAATCGGTACCCATTTATTAATACCTTACTAAATCTAGAGGACCTTACTAAATAAACTTTCTTAACTCGAAAATTTCCTAGAATTTTCCTCACTACATTCAGCCTCCCTCAGGCTTACTTCATAAATAATGAAGCTCTGAAATTGACGAAACAATTTGAACCCAGTTACTAAACCAATAATATAGAATTGGCTCATCAAATACTTATTCAAAATTCTAGGTTTCTATACTGTACCTCGAATATTGAATAAGTTATTGGTAAGTAAATTGAGTGAAATTAGTGATAAATTTAAAAAAATATATACAACACAGTTCTTGCTATCAAAACGAATGTACACGCGGCTTCAGATAACCAGTATAACTTGACCTTGCTTTATATAATCTATCCACACAATGAACGGTCAGTTTATACTTGCTAAGATTAGCTTGTAACCGTGTGGGTAGGATTTCTTAATATTAAATTCCATAATAATTTCAATAAAGTTTAGAAAATATAATTATTATGAATTGAGATGAGATATTCTAACAACACTGATTTGGTATTATTTACTTAGCGCATGTAATCTTCAATCCCCTTTTATAACGTTGACTAAAGTTACAACTAGGATAATCCTCGGATTAACCATACATTTTTTGAGGATTAACCTTGGCATAACTTTAGTCCACGTTTATTAATAAGGGGGTATAGGTATAGATAGAGGCGTTTTTCTTAATTATCGTATCGATCATTATATATTTCAGTTCACCTTAAGTACATAACAGTACACACACGTTTCGTTTAGCCTTCTCCCAACTTTGGAGTCAGCTTCCAGTCCAACGGATGCAACTAAATACTTATTCATCATCACCTTTTTATCGTGGTAAAATCATCGAATGAGTCGTCCCTAACATAACATAACTGTCAGACTTGTACTGACTAAAATCTACAGAGATCCTTTGATAGCCATAAACTGTAGGTTCCGTGGTACGCGGGTACCTTATGAGGCAATTCCAGCAGGGTTTGGTTCTCTGAGAGGGCCCCCGTCTGATTGCTGACTGTTCTTTGAGGCGCGTGTGGAACACGACATGCTGTCGCCCCGGGCACGGTTCATGATTGGGAAGGCAAATCACCTAATTCTCGCCGTCCGTATGCCTTATTCATCATCATAGGCGGGAAAACGTTCACTGCTTGGAAAAGCCAGATTGTTATTCGATGTGGCACATAGCCATTGAATGATAATCTGCCATCTTGTATCCATCGGTTGTCCGCGACTTTGACAATGTCGTCGGTCCATCTAGTCAGTTCGTGGTCGCCACTCTAGAAGTTTTCGTACTCATCGGTTATCAGTTCTACATGCTCGCCCATTGCCACTTCCACTTGCAAATGTTGAGAGCTATGTCCATTGTCATTGACGCTTGTTCTTCTACACAATATGCTCGTTAAAACTGTGTTTACGGCTCTTTCCATTGCTTCTTGGATGGCGCTTAAGCTTCATTTAGACCATGCAAGAAATTGCATGCGGACCCGCATGCAAAGTCGACTACATTGCGGTATTTGTTTGATCAACTGAGTTCATTGTCCATTAACAAGTCCGTAATAAAATTGAAAGGGGAATGACGAGAACTGGCCCGAATTATGTTGTGTCCAACAGAATTTCTATATTAATGATAAATAATTCATAAAATAAATCAATAAAACAATATAATAATATCTTATAATTATATCTTTAAACGAGCAGTTCTTGTATATTTCAGTTCTTGTTTATCAGGATCTCGGAAACGGCTCAAAGGATTTTTATAAAAGTTACAGATCAGGGGTTTTTCGGCTCAAGGAATCGATTTATCAAGGTCCCAGGCTCGAGAAAAGCTCGGTTTCCAAGATTTAGACATTTTAAAAACCGAGCGAAGCTCGGTCAACCAGATATCTTTACATATAATAAAATCGTAGAGCTGTCATTCCTGTACATTGAATATTTTTTTCTTTTTGTATTTTTTTCGAGATAAGGGATCGATTCTGATGCCAAATCAACTTTTTTTTTCTTTCGAAATTTTTTATGTTTTTTTGATTTGATCTATCTCTTAAACTACTGTAAAGTTGTCGATCAAATTTTCCTCAAATATTCCTAATAATATGCTTCTGTTGATAGGCTATGTATCATTACGCTATTTTTCCTGGGAGATAAGCAATTTTAAATTTTGTTGTTTTTATCTGTTTGTTTTTAGTTGGAAGCTAAACCACTGGATATTATTTAGTCAATTTTTCCCCAAATATTCCTTAAACTGCTCTTCTATTAATAGGATATGTATAATTACGCTATTCCCTTTGGGGGATTAGCAATTTTATAATATGTTGATTTTCAGTTATTGTTGACATTTGTATAAGAACCGCTATTTGAAAACACTGTCAGCTGTCAGCGTACTAGCCAGTCTGGTTGGTATCCTGCTTGACTTTCGTGCAAGGGGTCTCTGGATCAAATCTCGCTGTTTCTTTTTTTCACTTTTTGAGTTTTCTTATATTTGTCCTGAGAGTTTCAAATAATTTAAAAAAATGTGTATACTTTTATTTCAATATTATTCGCGATTTTAAATTATTACTATTATTTTTTTTTTCAATAGTTTTCTAGGATATAAATATACACTGATTTAAGTTGTAGGTAGTAAGTTGGATATTTTTTTAAATTGTAATTGTTTCGAGGTGTGGAATTTTAAAGATTAGAAAATAATGTGTTTATTTATGTTTTGAATTGGTGTTCAAACCAGTGCATAGATTCTGTTTTATTCAACGACGACAAGTTGTACTCATCGAGTCAGATAATTAGTTATTTTTTAGGTATCACGCGGAATGCAAGGGAGAAGAGCAATGCTATCGTACGTTCAATTTGCAGCGATACTGTAAATCAACCCAAAAATGATAGTCTAATGTTTAAAATAAACACGGTTCTTTGAAATTAATGTCGCTCAAATAAGGACGTTTCCTATGCAAACTATGTACCTAGATATAACATTATTGATCTAAACGAATAATAAAAATGCAAGTATGTTTGTTTTTTACCTTTTCACGCATTACTACCTACTGAATCGATCGTCCCAAAATTTAGCATATACGTTGTCAGGAGTATAGACACGGATATAGGGTATCTTACATCCCGAATAACAGAAGAGAGCTGTTGCCGAGAAAACAATTACGTTCATATTCCAGATGGCGCCACACGATCCGTATTGTTTCTCAAATTCTAAAATAACGCAAGCGAAGCCGCGGGCAAACACTAGTTGAGAATAATATGCAAAAAATCACAAGTTTATTTTATGTTAACTTAAAGTTAGAAGTGAGAGTGAAGACCGATAAAAAAAGATTGTATAGAGTTGACCACTCAATGAGTGGTCAACTCTATACAATCTTTTTTCATCGGTGTACTTCTTATGGAAAACTAATAATGCTATTAAATTCTATAATTGTTTTCCCTTTTACTGATATACATAATTATATTTCATCTTTGTTGCTTCTGGGCCGGGTCTTTGTTGAAGACTTGGCAATACCCTTTGCATGCAACTCGCATGCAATTTCTTGCAGCGTCTTCAAGTCTCTCTTACCAGTTATAAAAAAATATTTGTAATTTCATCTGTGAATACTTTTAAGAACTGCTTCAATAACAAAAGCAAACCAAAGAGTTTCTTTTCAAGTACATAGTTCTTTACTCTCTAAATATCTATTTCCGGAGTAGTAGTAAGGTCGTGTTCAACAGATTTTTTAACACTTTTGGTGTTAATTAAAAGGTTTCTCATCAGGACTTTCTGTAAAGCTATTGGTACATAATTAGTTCCTATTAGCACGTACCTTCTTACTGTGCTTGTAGCAATGCGGTCAATCGGTCATGTTTGGCAGCTTAAAAGGGCTGTTTTAGCAGATTTGAGTGGATCTGTTCAATCAGTGCGTACATTTAGGCAACGCCGTAGAATTAATGAATTTATTACGGGGAATTCTGCCAAAGAGCAAAAAATGTTTATCTTGATTTTACTCTTTTTTTTTAAATCTATGGAAACAAAACAAACTGTTATTTTTCAACAATTTAAGAATAGAGAGTCTCCTAAGACCATTTTCCTCAAACTACAATGGTCTGCCCTTACTGCCCCGTTTGAAGATTCCACGCAATTTACCAAATAAGTGTCTAAAAGCTTTTGTTTGAGGAAATGCCATGACACCAAAACTTTTTACAAACAAGATTACAATCGAGGAGCGTTGGCCGTGACTCTCTTCAACTGCATGCTGAAAAATAATCATTGATTTAAAAAAAAAAACGTGTCCAATGATTTAATACGGAGGGACTAAATAGATTTTCAATTTATTTATGCACTAAACTGCTCTATTGATAAATAGAATGAGTTTATGTTACAATTAAAAGGAGAACATTCAGGCTCCATACATTTTTGATGGTAGTAGGCTAGTACTACCCATAGGTACCAATTTTTTTCGTTGGCGTTCACTTTCAGAAAAGGCTTACAAAAAATGATGTCCTTTACAATAATGTTTAATCTTCTAGGTATCTATCTATATAGGTATACTTACAATTAATCTGTAGAGAGGTCAATTCTGTACATTAAATATATTTCCGAAATAACTATCAGGGGGTGATTAGGAATCGATACTGATGCCAAAAATGCAATCAGTAAAATTATTGTCTGTCTGTCGGTCTGTCTGTCTGTCTGTATAACCGTTATAGAAACAAAAACTACTTGACGGATTTTGACCAAACTTGGTACAAATATTTTTCATACTCCTGGGCTGGTTATAGTATACTTTTCATTACGCTACAATCAAAAGGAGCAGAGCAGTGAAGAAAAATGTTAGGAAAATGGGAGAAAACTACAAATGTTACTTGATATGCGCTTTGCTTTAGGTTGACATTCATAGTAACTGTCTCATCTCAAGTCAAGCTGTTGTGGGAAATAATTTAATACAATACAATACATGGTTATTTTGAACTGGTTGATATGTTACTAAATCAGACTGAGCTTGGCAAAGACGTAATTTATATTTTAAGTTTGCACTTACCACTTTTGCTCGTGTATCCTCAGATCAAAGAAATAGGCAGATAGAGCGCTCAGAACACGCGAGTGGTTCCACCAAAGTTAATACAAAATCAAATCGAATTACATTCCATAATGTTTTCTTTGTTTTTGAGAACAACTTTTACCATGGTTAAAGACACGTGACGGCATATTTTGGCAAACAACAACAACGACGCGCAGCTTGGTACGACGCGTAGCTTGGTACGGGCGCGACTTTGTACTCGATTTTGATTTTGTATTAACTTTGGTGGAACCACTCGCGTGTTCTGAGCGCTCTATCTGCCTATTTCTTTGATCTGAGCGTGTATCACCCAAAGTTTGACTGGTAGACATTCATGGAGTAAACCTCCCTTTGAGTATCACCCTTGAAAGCATCTACGTTCGTTGCTGGAGAACCCATGGTGAAGCCTGAACGATGACGTGTACCGACTTTTCAGCCTTTTTTATTGCAGTCAGCAACTAGTGACCACAAAGCGCTAAACCAGTCATCATTCATCATCATTTCAGCCTATAGCAGTCCACTGCTGGACATAGGCCTCTCCCAGGGAGCGCCACAGCGCACGATCTCCCGCTTTTTTCATCCAGCCACTGCCAGCCACCTTCTTCAAGTCATCGGTCCATCTTGCCGGGGCTAACCCAGTCAGCTAAATATAAAATTAAAACCGATTATGCGTTCAATGCAAGTGTATCTGCTTCACATGAAAAGCCACGGGCTTTACCAATAGCTTGCTTTGAACTCGGCCGACTCATCATCATCATCATCATCCACAGCCCGTCTTCACCCACTGCTGGGTATAGGCCTCTCTGTTTATGCCAAGCTCCACGATCTTGCGCCAGCCCCATCCATCCATCCAGCTGACTGTAATAATCTAATTGATTTTTTGCAATCAAATAGTCGGTTATAGTCGACCCATACCTAATAACAATAACTCATGACGTCAGTACATGCGTTATTCTTAGAATTTCGTTTATAGATCTCGGTGGTAGTCTACCCCTTTTAAAATTCAGAATGTTATCAAAGTTCCATTACATGATTTAGCTCTCTCCGTCTATCATAGCTCTGCCTTCAGGGGTAATTTTGAAATTGTAGAGTTACGAATTTGTGAGAAGTGGGTGGTTACTGTGGATAAAATTTGTTCTTATACTCACAGTTGGAAAATTTGTAATTAATTTGATTATTGTCAGTTGATAGGCTTTGGAGATTAAACAATACTAGTGATAGTGTTAGTCACTTAAATGTCGTTACTTTGACCTTGATTATTTTGTATGTTTATTTTTAATTTGATCTATCTCCATGTCAACTTATTTTTTTGTGAAATCTCATACTTCACTGTGCGCACACTATGCTTAGAAAGTGAGACAAAATTTCTTATCCCTTGTCTTTTTATACCATAGGTACCTAAAAATATGAACCGTCTCATTAAAAGGGCATAACTTATTTTTTCTGGTGGACAATTGTCAAAATCTTGGGTCAGGACAATAATTAGGACTCGTAATTTACTGGCTAAAAACCTTTCTACTACTTCAGCTTGTCTTTTATGAGACAGTTTCCCAACAAATAGGACATAAGTACTTACTTTCAAAATAATTCAACGTATAAGAGTTCAATGTTAGGAGCTTAGCAATTTACATTGAACATTCTATCAAAATCAAATTCAACTATCCTATGTAATAATCCAACCACTTTACAGATCCATACGTTAAACTTCAGAATACCTGAACATTAGCCAAGCAACACTTCAAGTTACGCGTTCGCAGTAAATCTACTTAGTATAAATGTTTAGGGTATGGAGTTGAGTTTGCCGGCCGGTCGGAGTATGAAATTTCCGACAGAGCGTTTGCAAACTTTGTTACTCTGACTAGCAAGTTGGTAGTCTGGGACAGGTCGGCCAAGACAATGCACATCAAAGCAAGGCCTAGAAATTATTGCGATTATAACAGCTGTTTGCTACTTTAGTCAAAGAAACTGATTGGCTTTTGATATCTGAGGGACTTGTGTTAATTGGGAGTTTGTCTTCCGCAGTTTGATGGACAATTGGGGATTTTTTGGGTGTATTAACTTAGCAACTTGCTACTAAATAAACAATATTAATTTAGTTTCAGTATTTTTGTACAACGGTTCCTCAAAACGGTGAAGGAAAACATCGTGCGGAAACCTGCCGCGGCATGTCCTAGAATCAAAAATTCGAAGACATGTGACATCCACCAATCCACACTGGGTCCGCCTGCTGGATTATGGCCCCCTCCCTCTCACAGAGAGGAGGCCTGTGTCCCAGCAGTGGGAACATTATAGGCTGATGGATGGATGGATGGATTTTTGTACAATTGAATATGCATTATTATTGCTGCTAGCCTTCGGTCAGAGTCCTTATTCTCTGTGGAAACGAGTTCGTCTTACGTAGAATTGAAGAAAAAAGTCCTAAATGTTACATGGAAATATGGTAACAAAATGATATAAAAAATATTGTCTGTGACCATGCTTCAATACTACTCTCAAAAATAATATTACAGTCACTAATTGTCAGTTCTCTAGTATTAAACTTAGCTTCATAAGAAAATAAACCTTATTGGCATGGAGTAAAATGTTCTCATACGCTTGATTACAATCACTATATAAGGAGTCTTAAAAATTTCGATTGAGGCTAATTAGAGCTAAGCTTGACCTAAGACTAAAAAAGGTCTTAGGGAGGTTCTTCCAAAAAGAATATGTTATGTGATATGATGGTGGTTGATACTTTACTTTGCATTTGTATTTTTTTATAGTTGTTTAAAAATAAAACACAATGCTATCAAGCACTATGCTCAATATATTTCCCTCGTGACACTTTTAGTATTATGGGATCCGCTACCTGTCCATCCAACAGTGTTTGTTTTTGTGAATACTTAACTAGATCCGCCTCTAGAGAGTCAATAACTGCATTAATTATATTTTTCAGAATGACTTATTGTTATGTATTTTCATTCTTTGTTTTTGAAACCAATGTTTTTAATAGTTTTTGGACTCAATAACTTCTGAGTTAAACTACGCGTTCCCTTACTTACGCGTGCCCTGCACCCTTAGCATGAATTTCCTGTATTTGAGACGTAAAGTAAACTGGAATTTTGACAATTTCCAACTGTCAATTTTCAACGAAAAAATTAGTTCCATCTTCGCACACCAGAAGCGCTGTTCTATTTTTTCATAGAAGAAACGCTGTAAATGCTGTAAAGTAAAAGAGTGAAAATTCGAGCTTAGGGTAATGATTGGTTAGTGATCAGTTCCCCTATAAAAAAATATAGGTACGTTTTAACCCATGGTAGAAACTATAGTAATGATAAAATCATTCAGATTCATTTTCTAGTTAATGTGTAAAAGAGCAATAAACATCCTTCCATACTCAAAAATTTTCGCAAATTTTAATTGCCACTGCCACGTTGAATGGCAATGCTAATTTTAATTAATTAACACATAAAATGTCACGCCTGATACTGTGTGTATTAGTCGTGTTCAAACAAAGCGTTATGAACGAGTAGAACATGTTGCGACGTTGCCATGTTGCCAATATCAATTGAGACCGGGATTATTCTTCGACAGGGACGTTCCAGTGACCCGGCTGTCACACTTCCCAACATTTACCTACCTTATTTATTTAGATATTTCGTGTTTCATTACGTTTTCTGATTAAAATCGATGCCGATTCTAATACAAGGCCGTGTTTGGCGCTTTGTTAAATTAATTGTTTGTGACTTTCTATTATATTTCTTTGAATAAAGGGAAGTGAAAAGGGTTAGTGCGTGTATTTATGTAAATTTAAATTGAAAACCTTGTTTAATGAGTATTGTTTTCGTAAATATTATTGGTATCAATGGCTTAGCCTAGTGAACATGACTACTGGTCAGGTCTAGCGTTTGATTCCCAGTTTGTGCAAAATGTTTTACATTTTTCCATTAGGAATCTTGTTATAGCCATGGCAGTCTGGATTCACACCTAAATGATGGCATTATTTATAAGCTTCAATATAGAAGTTAAGGTGTACTACTAAGACTCGGGAGGAACGTAAAAGGGCTATTGAAGGACACCATGGATTTAAGCCAGTTCGAGTCTGGCAGTCCCTCCTGTCCCGCCAAGTGTGGGAGGACTCATTTGATGATTTTAATAAAAACGGTGTACTGCTAAACGAGGTACTTTAGCTACACTTCCGGTAGACCATTTATCACACGCGTTGTGTTGTTGGAAATAATCATCTTCCAATAATTTGTCGGCTTATTCTTTTATTCCCTTTGTTTCATTATTTTAGTGAATGGCAGTCAATGAGAACGTCTATCAGGTCGTAGTAAGCTAAGTAAATTGGATTAATTTCAAGTGAAATGCAAGTGAATGCAGTGCTTGTGCGTACATAAATGATTAATACATTTTGTAACAAAATCAAAACCAAGCTGTCTTGAATTGAATAAAAAACTTCAACATACATTTAAATCACATCATCAACTTCAAAATACCGTTGAGATACCAGAGTCAGAACCAAATGCTCTGTTATGAGAACCTATAGATTTCCAAACAACATCTCAAAACACTCGACCGAAAAAAAGCCATACATTTTTATCTAAACGCACACTGAAATAACACCGTTCATATCAATACGAGGGTGTTGGCGAACTGTATTTTTTTTCTCAAACATTATATCTTCGCGGAAAAGTAGTTACCGGTGCTCGATCGCATCCGTGCTCATTTCACACGCTCTCCCGTTGTTATGATGCTCAAACATGCTCATACATGCTCAGAATGACTCAGATAAACAGGAATAGTCGTAACAACGAATCATTATTGAATCGTAGGGTCGAAACTTGAAGGTTGAACTTTGAAAGCTTCTCTCTTGATGTCACACGCATCATAATTGCCGCGAATAGAGTGACAATGCCCCATCAAAATGTTTATATTACCTCCCCGTTTTATGTTGATGTGATGTACCATAAACATCACAGCGGTTATGGAGCAGAGACTTTTTAGCTGTATCCCTGCAAATGGTATCGTTAAGATATTAATAGAAGCCATAAAAAGATTGGCTCTGATGTTTATATTATAAATCAATGGGGATATTCTGTTGGTGTATGTTTAATGCCATAGGCGAGAATTGGGGTCTATTTATGGATTGTTTTATTGGTTATGAATGTAGTTATGATAACATTGCGAGCATCAGAAAGTTGTAAACATCAAACTGGACAGTTTTGTCCATGGGACATCATAATTAATTGTAAAAAACTTTTTGTTTTTTATTAAAGGGTTAGACACAGTTTTTTTATTTCCATTGACTTTAGCCACCGACTTCCGAAAAAAACTAATTTATAAAAAAGGAACAGACTTCGTTTTTATTTTCGTTGACTGTGGACTGGATTTTTGTCTTTTTTTTAATTCGGTTCCTTTTTTTAAGAAATATTTTTTGTTTAAATATACTCTCTATGTAAAAGACGACACGGGATATTCATTATTGCTGTATACTAAAACCTACCCCAAAATATAACAAATGGTTTTCTGAAAACCGCATCAAAATCGGTTCAGACAAACCCGAGATAAATTAGGCCGATTTAACAAAACACACAAAACCAGAAGATTCAGTTCGTGTTCAGTTAGTGATCGTACGAAAAACATAGATCGTAAGCAGCAATTGCAGTGGATTTGCTGATATTTGTAAAAAGGTTTTGTTTTTTTCTCCCTGGAACTTTAAAGCGCCATTTAGACGGGGAGAGTTTCTCGAACGTTTCCGTACGAGAATGTCTAAGCAATTATCGCAAGCAATAATCGCTATAACATAATCGTATCAAACTGTTTACACACAGGCAAGAACTGAAATCTCGTCTACGATTATATCATACGAGATTCGCATATGACATTATCGTAGGCGATAATGTCTATGTTTGTTTACACGGCGATATTATTGTAAGAAGATTATCGCATACGAGAAACTCGACTTGTCTAAACACGATCTCGTATGACATTTTTTCTTGTTCATACGAGTATCGTACAAATCAGCTTGAACCGTTTTGTTTTGTTATGTCACTCATGTTAGCAACTGTCATAAAAAATCGAAATGCGATTATTGCTTTGACGTTCTGTTTAGACGGACACTTTCCCTTACGAGAAATCTTCCTATTCGAGGCGATTTTATCGTCCAAGTCAACGGGCGATGTTTAGACGAAGACAATATTTTATATTCCTTCGATTATCGTATGTTCGAGTCGTCAAACTCTCCCCGTCTAAATGGCCCTTAAATTACCCATTTCAACATAAAACATTAAATGTTTTTGGTTGCAGTATCCCATGGCTAATAAAGGCTTTGCTTGAGAGCAGAGTCAGTTGACGTGGTCTGAAATATGCAGCAACCTTGGTGGTCCATATACTTACTAGCCATTTTCATGCTAGGACTGGACTCAAAACTTGTTGGTAAGTGGTGAACGGAAAAACGTTTGTAAAATCTTTAGGTTTCAGCAATAGGGTAACTGACCACCACCGATCAATAATTCAATAGGAAATCTTGAAAAAAAAAAGAACTTGAGAGGTGTCAAGGGACACCCGCATGGAACGAAGTTACTGTAATACACTCAACAAAAATAATCGTCGCGACTACACTCCGACTAAGAATGTCAATTGATTTATGCTGTTAACTGCCCTATTGTTCTCCTCAGTAAATAAAATACAGGCTTTGAAAAGGTCGTGTTTTATTATTGTTATACGTTTAAAATTCCTTCTTACAAGAACAATATTTTCGTGTTGAAAAAACAAGCTTTTGAAAATTGAGAAGTAGGTCTGGGTCCCGCAAAAGATGCACGTTTACGACGACACTGTTTGCCATTGGTTATAACTATCAAGTAACAATGAGAACCATTTCAGGTCAAGCGTTCCAGCCAGAATTCGCTGAGCCGTTAATGAATTTAACTGTGCCAATAGGACGAGATGCAACGTTTAGATGTCTAGTGCAAAACTTGGGCGGATACAGAGTACGTATGCACATAGAATAAAATACAAAGAAATCTTAATTTTTCTTTTAATTAAAAACTCAATTACAATTTGCAGGTTGGATGGGTAAAAGCAGATACTAAAGCAATCCAAGCAATCCATGTCCACGTAATAACAAACAATCACCGAGTAGGAGTGTCGCATAACGGTCAGACCGTTTGGAATTTACACATTAGGAACGTCCAAGAAGAGGACCGGGGTCAATACATGTGCCAGATCAATACGGACCCTATGAAAAGCCAGGTACGGTAAGCAATAACTAAATAAATCTATGAAAATACTAATTTGACGACATAGCAGTCCAAGACAACTTTTCATCCAGCGACTCCACGCCAGCGACATTCCTTACCTCTACTGAATGCGATCTCTGCTTCTTATTTTTGTTATAGCCACGTATTCGAACTTGTCGGTACAAAAACTCCCTCGTCATTATTTCAGGCACAAACATTTTCCTACTTCTAAACAATATCTTGTCTTTTGGCCCCCAATTTTTTTTAGCTCGTATCAGCGAACGAAGCTCACCGCGCCGATAGAACTTTATCACTTGTGCTAATAAACCGATCACAATGATAAATAAATATATACTTAATAAAATGTACAGTACTACCAAATCGCAATTCATTGAAATTGATTCAATATAATATGAATCTTGGAACTCATATGATTCCATAAGTTCCCACCGAGCATATAAAATAATACCAATCAAAAACGGATTCAAAAGCCAAACTAACTTCCAAAAATAATTAGTTTTAATTCCTATCATGAATATTATATCCACATTGTGGTTTTGGATACCATAAAACCAATATAAACCAACAGAAAGAAACAAACTATTAATTGATTGAATAATTTCTGTTGCATCCGATAAGATACCAGTCAGGTCTGAACATAGAAATGGAAGAGTACAGAGGATTATAAACATTAATAAAAACGAACAGGACAGTTTTGTGTACTCTTTTGCTAAATCCATATGAAGCAACAATTCCTTTAGGAACAAATACAAAATCCAAAAGTTATTAAATAAACTGAAAAATATTATGGAAAACCAAAAAAATCCCCAAAATGGTATTGTATCAAAGTAACTGATGATTTCAGACATTGAAGCAAACATTGGAAAAAACAAACTGCTGCCGATTTCTATAACGTATTCTTCCTCACCGTGGTAATAAGACATTGTCTTTATTCCAGTAAATGCAATAAATGCGAACATAAATGATACGAATAGTGAAAATAATGGTGTACTTATAGCAGTCATGGTAGCAGGACTCCGAAAAGATACATCACGAGTTAAAAAAATTAGTACACCGTAGCCTGTACCCAATGACAGAAACCCTCTAGCCATGGTACTAGAATAATTGAGAAATGTATAGTTAGCCCAATCTATAGTAATCTCGGTAGAATCCCAACTACCACTGGTCGAAAGTGCGACAAAAATCAGACTCAGAATGACACCGCACATATAAATTGACGCTAGTTTGACTGATATTTGAATCATTTTTTCATGCTTAATTGACAAAATGTAAACCAATACACATATTGTGAGGACTGCTATAATTGTCTTCCATGGAATAAAACATTTAAATCCGATTTCCGCCGTACAGTTTCCGCCTATTTCACGTTCAAAAAAGTAATTGCTTGCGGTCTTCATGCCACAATCGTCCGCGAATGAAATTTGAGCATCTATGCAATGTTGGAATATTGATACATTCACCTTTTTCACCATACACTTGTTGTCATTGTAGTCGTCACAGCTGAGCCAGGGCGGTACAGTTAAGGCCGCATAAAATGTGTACACCAAATACCAAGAACTTAACACCAACAAGTATAAAGACTTCAAGAAAATCAAAAATAATGTGCCATATCCAACATTCCGAAACAGTGGGAAGAAATTCCACATGGTGAATATATTGCAATTCGTGTACTGAGCCAAACATATCTCAGAATACGCTAGTGGCATCCCGACGAAGATTACTGCCACTGTTTGTAGAGCTGCATGCGCATAAAATCCATTATGGGATATTTCGGTAGGAGAGAACATGACTGTGATTTCGTTCATCATCCACGCCCATACGACAAGTCTATAGTTATTGTAAGTATTCCAGCGAGTGTGCAATTCAGGGCAATAAGAGCCATCAATTTCGATTTTTTCTTCGCTTCCCATTTTACGTTAAATACAATATTAATTTAGAAATGCCAACTCAACTGACTTCATGACCAAATAGATTGAACTGTTTTAGTTGATATCTTATCGTGTCATTTATATAAAAGTGAAATGGTACCCTGTAAGGAATAAACTGGCGCAGTATATCAGAGAAAATTAAATTGCAGTTAAAATAAACATTGAGGAGATAAAGTGAATTAAGCCACGCAGACGGGAGCGAGGCGAGGGACGCAGCGGGTAATGATTCGTGCATGGTGCACCTAAATTATTGCGCTGCGCTGTAATTTATACCCGGAGCTGATAACGACATAAATCGCCAGCGGCGACAGCGCTCGAGGTTTCGACTCCGACGTTGACGCGGCATGACGCCACTTGACTGTACCTACTTTCGATAATTGTTTCACATTGTTTTGTAGGCTCGTTGGTATTAATTAATTATACAATGGAGCTATTTCGTGTTTACCTATGATTAATTAAAGGTTTTGAGGATTTTTTATAAAATTTGTGTTTAATTGTCGATTTTATGACGAATCATAAGTCCTCTTATGATCAGATTTAAATTGAAAGTTTGAGTACGTTTGTTTTTTCTTCTATCAGATGGGTTACCTAGAAGTGGTGATACCACCAGACTTCATACCAGAAGAGACTTCGGGGGACATAATGGTGCCTGAAGGTGGAACCGCCAAAGTTGCTTGTCGCGCGAGAGGTATGCCAGAGCCTCGTGTCTTATGGAGGAGGGAAGATGGTGCTGATATTGTTATCAGGGATCCTAATGGCGGTAAAAATAAAGGTGAGTAAAAGCAATACTGTGTGAAATTGACTAAAATAGGGAAAGCAGATGTATGGTGATGATTTTTTGTGTCCCAAAAGTGGGAATATTAGAGGCTGATTGATTGCTCCTATATAATAAAGAAAAGAGAAATCTAAAGAAGAAGAATAAGTCCGTAGCTCGCAGTTATATATGTTAACTTTTAACTAGAATTCTGTTTCATTACTAAATTATACAAGAACAATCAGTGTTTCCACAAAGAAAACATGAATTTGTACGTTCGTACAAAAAATGTTATTACAACAAGCAAAAAATATCACCTCACAAAAATGTGTGACATTCTTCAAAATTGTGTATACTCTCTCTTGACATTTACATTTACGTGTAAAGAGCTTACATAACCGAGTAATATAATATGAATATTTCATTTATTCCATTCACCAAATCTTCCGGAGTTCGGTTATTTATTTACATTATATTTTCCATATAGTTGCGATGTACGAGAAGGAGGTGTTGACTCTTACAAAAATATCTCGGTCGGATATGGGCGCATATCTGTGCATCGCGAGTAATGGAGTGCCGCCCTCAGTGAGCAAGAGGATCACTATCAAAGTGCATTGTAAGTAGGATTTATAATACTAGGAGGAAACTTCATGATTCTATCAGGTTTTTTTTTTGTACACGCAGAGAAATTACTGGCTACCATACGAAAACTTCTGGTTGCAACCGTGACAGCAAGAGTCACTAGTTGACTGTGGTAATAAATACTAAGTAACTAGTAGAGATAACAAGGACTTATTTTATATTACTAGAAATGTTGTAAAGGCAACTAGTGAGTCTTGCTGTCACAGTTGCAACCAGAAGTTCTCGTATACATTTCTCTGTATGTTACTGCTTCTGTATTACTGCGTCATTATTATGATAAACGACTAGTATTTATCGGATTGTCAGAAGACTTTATTTTAAATGGCCTCAAAATATTCTTCAACCAGTCAAAATAGCCTCTAGGGGTCTCCAGTAAATCTATGTTTCCTCAACAAGAAAATAACAAGGCCAAAGTACCAATTAGATTCCCTAGAAGTACAATATTTTTTCCCAAAAATATGTTTTAGTACCAGCCTTATTCTTAGAACAAAATAGAGGTCCTTCCCAAATTCGTAGTAATTGTTGTTTATCTCGGTAACTTTCAGACATTTCTTGTTATTAATGGTGTTATTTAATGTCAACGAATAGTAGCTTTTAATTATTTTCTGGCTGTAAGGGACTGTTTGTATCTACGCGTCAACTCGGGCGGACATTTCGCTTTTATGCAAGATTTAACTTTAATAATTATTTGTCTACTTTTATTCAACATGGGTCTCTCAAATTTTTCATTTTGCAATGTGTTCAATTTTATTACTTATACTTTGACACATTTGAATCAAAGCTCTAAGTGGATCTTGCTATTGCCACTGGGGCACCTCAACCGGCGTAAATGCCTAAGTGGAAAATATATTATTAAGGTTAATATAATTATGAGGTTGAAACTCAGGGGCTGGGTTGACAAAATCGTTTCGAAGAAAAAATTTACAAAACGCCTAGTTGATGCTTCAAATGATCCAAGGGTTATCTTGTACAAAACCTTAGCATTCCGATGTGACTCCCGCTCCTCAACACATTTTTTGAGTTTTCTATTGTATGTTATAGTTTGGTATTTTTATGTTGTATTTAATTTTGATTTTACTGTTAGTCAGAAGCTCTAAAGTCTGACAACCAGTCTTACCACGGGGTATCGTATTACCCAGTTTCGACAAGCAGTCGCTCCATGTAAAATACTGAAATCTAGCTGAATCTGGTTTGACTGGAAGCCGACCCCAATATAGTTGGGAAAATGCTAGGTAGATGATGATTTAATTTTGATTGATATTAATGTAATTAAATTGTCTTATTTTATCTAGTTCACCCAGTGATTCAAGTACCCAATCAGCTGGTAGGAGCTCCATTGGGCACTGACGTCACAATAGAGTGCTACGTCGAGTCTTCGCCCAAGTCTATCAACTACTGGGTTCGAGATTCAAGTAAGTATTTCTTCAAATACCCTCTTAACTTTTAGATTTATCTTATCTTATCTCAGATCAAAGAAATAGGCAGATAGAGCGCTCAGAACACGCCAGTGGTACCACCAAAGTTAATACAAAATCAAAATCTAGTACAAAGTCGCGACAGTACCAAGCTACGCGTCGTACCAAGCTGCGCGTCGTTGTTGTTGTTGTTTGCCAAAATATGCCGTCACGTGTCTTTAACCATTGTAAAATTTGTTCTCAAAAACAAAGAAAACATTACTGAATGTAATTCAAAATGATTTTGTATTAACTTTGGTGGACCCACTCGCGTGTTCTGAGCATTCTATCTGCCTATGTCTTTGATTTGAGTATTTTATCAAGAAAGTTATTATAACTTTATAGTTCATTTAACCAATTTGCGTACCTACCTGTTAATATTTTTTGCTAACTTCGCAAGATTGAATCTTCAAAACCACAGCAATGAAAATTTACTTTTACTTTTACCGTTTAACCAGTTTTATTTAATTTTCGGAATGTTTTAACGTTATCTTACTGAAACTGTTACAGTATAATTCAAATAATAAGACAGAATTTTATTAACTTTGTTATGAATTGTTCCATTTGAGTTGCTAAAACGGTAGAATTATACGCCTTGTAATTTACGTAAAGAAATATTTTTTATTCTAGGACAAAATAATAGGTATAACTAAAAAAAATAATAACAAAAACAAATAAGCAATGATTATGAGAATATTTGAAATACATTTCTAAACGTCTCTAAAATAGTTGTGTTTATGTTTTTCCTTTTAGTAGGTACCTATCATAATAATTATGTTTATTTGTGACTACTGAAAACTAAACTGGAATTTTCTACAATGCATTTGCAACGTAATAAATACACAAATGCTGAGCTAAATTTTGCAAATGCACACGTGACTGTCAGTGTTGCTTTGTTTAGAGCTTGCGGACATGATTAATTTTGAGTCGTAACAACAATTTCACTACGGGCTACAAAATAGCTTTCTAATTTATGAATCTCGCTCACACGTTGTGAAATTATGACTAGAGAATTCTTCGTAGCGCGTAGCAGGCCTACGAGTGCTACGCTTTGGTTGACTGTGCTACGCTTTTTGGGTCGTGATTAAAAATTGCTACGTAATATGTAATTTTAACGGAAAGAAACAAATTAGCATCTTGCAAAAGCGTTTAAAGTTACAAAAAACGTCCACAAAAATAATGTTCATTCTTAGCAGAATATGCACTTAACCGTGATCGTCCGTATAATCTCAAAAATATGTAAACGTTTTACGCTGACCCCCATGGGAAAACGACGCCAAAGCGTAGAAAAAAAATCATATTTACAAAGTGTATCTAAAGCCGTTAAATAACACAGATTGTGCTCTGTTCCTTAGACAGTGGTGTCGTGTCCAGCTCAGTTTAGTGTTCCTTCGGGACCACGATCCTCGGTTACTATGGCAACGGCACGCAAGTGACCTCTAAAACGCTGAGTCTAATCGCAATTGCACTAGTAATTTAGCACGACATCACTTAGGAAATGTTGCTAATTACATCCAAGATTTATTTTGATAGTAACTTCGCTGAGTGGTTGTTTTTTACTTGTAAAAACCTACTCACTTAGTTACAGGTAATAAGGGTCATTTTATACAGTTAATTCGGTAGTTTAGCTATTTATATCACTTGTACTTTGCTCTGAATAAAAACTAAGAGTTGGTGTCTCTTTAAATGACATTGAAGGAAAAGAATGATCTTCGTACCCATCGCCTACTGTAACTTTTCCACTTAACAAGGTTTCCAACCAATTTCACACAAAAAATGACCAAGGAAAAACAATTAAAACGCACAAAATTAACAGCTCATTAAACAGAGAATCGTGAAACCAGAGAAAGAAAATGACCATCAACTGAAAAAATGCAATGAGATTGATACACTAAGAGACCGCCTAAAGAATTTAGAACTAAAAAATCCGAGGTGTAATAAAGAAAGTCTGGTTGTAATTGAAGTTTTTTGGCTCGAGCCAAACCCAGGGCGGGGTAACGCTTGCAAGTAATGAGATATTAAGTTTTAATTTACGAGTGCGTTGGGTTTAAGTCTTAAGAAAAGTGACCTATTGTGGTGAATATAAGACAATGCTCGTTAGTTCCGGACCACTGGACACGACCGTTTACGACTCTCGCCGAGAACGTCCAACAATGCCTTTATAATTTATCACTTAAGGATGTACGATATTGCCAAGGCTGCCATTAGCTTTTATGTAGTTCAGTGTTTTAAAAATAACTATTAGAAATACGTCGTAAAAGTGCGTGGAAGTTATGGCGGATTTACTTGAAAGGAAGGCTGTTCAATGTTGTGGAGTTTATAGGTTCTCTAGTTTGCTCAAAACGTAGCATATTATATGATATTTACTAGTTGATGTCGTGTAAATAGTTTTTCCTTATACACCTATTATCTTGACACTTTGTGAGAACTATAAATTCTAAAGTTCAGTTATTGAAGTATGTTTTAGTAATTTTTAATTAAGTAGCTGAAACAAGCGCTTACATCTGGCTGCTTGCCTTCTTAGAGCCGTTTCAGAAAAATAAACACACAACAAAATAACATAAAAAATACCATAGGCAGTTTCAGAGAAAAGCGTGTTCAAAGAAACAAACAAAAAAAAAATTAAAACCAGTCTAATTCTACCAGTTTAATACTACTTAAAGAAACAACCTGTAACTTTCCAAGATAAACCCTCAACATCAAGCATATTGAAGCAAAATCCTAAATATACATTTTCAGTACACACGGTGTATACCGATCTAGTTATCTTAGCATAAGTCTGAAGGCAACACACCAAGTTAACTGGCAGAGCAAACATTCCAGTAACTCCAGTCAAGCTTTTGATTCGGTAAGTTTCTGCTTAAGCGGCCAAGCCGACCAACGACTTTGGGTACAACTACAGTGCTTCGAATACAATTTGTTTGTGTGTATTTGAATATTGGAAATGAATTTTGAAATATAGGAGAGCAGAACCTCATAATAATTTTTACTAGGTTCTGCCCTCGGTTATTTATAATTTGACAATTAATTCGATCGCACGTGTGGCGCCATCTGCCATGAACGTTATTATTGTTCTTCTCGGGAGCAGTATTTTATTTTCGGGATGAAAGGTACACTGTATTTCTGTCTCTGTATACCTGACCACGTTAAATTATGCAAAATTTCATGAAAATCGGTTCAGTTTTTTAAGCGGGAAAAGATAACAAACGTAATTTCGCATTAAATAACTTTTAAATAATTTAATACGATTTTAGTTTAGAACTTGGTTCAAAGAAGATCATTCTTCTGTTGACCAATCTTACCGTACCTTACTAACGATACGACGATCCTGTCATTTATTAAGCCTTTGTCAAACTGACGGGCGAAACGCATGCGTGCCGAAGCGTTTTTGTTTGAATTCAGTCACATAGACTATCGGACCGCTTTCGTTTTTCAATGTGACTGTATTCAAACAATTCCATGCATTACAAATAAAAACGCTTCGGGACGCATTCGCCTCGCCTGTCTGTTTGACAATAGCTTTAGAGTTTCATCAACATTTTTCTTCATGTTTATATTATAGCCCACAAAACACACGTCAATACCTAAACAAACCCCTAATATCCAACGCTAACACAAGTACAACCTCATAAAAAGGCTATGAAGACATAAAAGACGGAGCAATCACCTTAAAAATCTCACCCAAATTGACAATGATTCAAAGATGGCTTCGAACGGGGGATATTTGACGGAACTGAAGTGATCATTACACACTCCATGCGAACAACGTTATTCGAGCACGAAATGTTCGTTTATTCAACTGATTAATCCATATTTTATTCATACTGCCACGTATGAGGTGTGGAAGGCCTCCGTCTCTGCAGGATTCTCCTGAATTTCATATAAAATTCTTAACAGACGCCGGGAGTTTTAGCATAAATCTTTTTATGTGCTACTGATATTAGGAGTTGTTATTCGAATGGTCTTTGTCAGTTAGTGGTGGTGTTACGGTGTTTTATTTACGAGATGGTCCAGAATATTCAACCCTTATAATTAAAAAAAAATGTTGAGGTTCTTAAAAAATGTAATAGAGGGAAACTAGGTAATATGCTAGTTGACAAAACGCCCCGTAATACTAGCAGTCAAACTTACTGCTCGGAACTACATGCAAGGGTGGCCGCTGTCTCACCGGACACGGAAGTTTCGGGAGGTACCTACCTGTGTCTGATGAGAAAGGAGGAATCGGCTGACTTACTGCTCGGAACTACATGCAAGGGTGGCCGCTGTCTCACCGGACACGGAAGTTTCGGGAGGTACCTGTGTCTGATGAGAAAGGAGGAATCGGCTGGGTGTAACCACTGCAAAGGTCGCCCGGAGGACACGGTAGAGCATACGGTGCAAGACTGCCCGACCTCTCACTTGCTGAAAGGCACTGTCCGACCATGGACCAAGCCCAGGTCGACAGCGCGTTGTGTTCCACGCGCGCCTCAAAGGGCGTCAGCATAATGACGGGGCCTCTGAAGGTTCAAAGCCTGCCGGGGTTGCGGGACTTATCTCATAACCGTGACCCCGGAACATAAAGGGCTATTGAAGGACACCGTGGATTTTAGTCAGTACGAGTTTGACAGTCCTTCCCGCCCTGCTCGAGGCTCATTTGATGATTTTACCACGCTAAAAAATAAGGGTGGCTGCTGTTGGCGTAGGTACAATATGGCCCCTAGCTTTGGCCATGTTACACGCCAACAGTGGCCACACTAATTTATCCTACTAACGTTTTTGGACTATATGCATACATTTAAAAAAAACATTTTATATTGCCAAAATCAGTAAATGATCTGTAGAAAGTACTATGGCAAAGACTTCTTCTCATTATTTAGTAATTGTCAAACTTTTAGCTTGTGTTTAGAAACGTCTTGCCTGTATTTGCTTGACTAACTATTTCCTTAGTCATGTAAGTAACCGAGTACATTAGCATCGCTAGAAAATCAGACTGGTATTTCCTTTTGTCTTTTAACTTAGCAAGAAAACGCTACTACAAATACTACTCCGTATGTTACAAGGTATAAGCTTCTTAGATGGTTTCCAATAACGTATTACCTGAATAGAATACGAAGCCATGAAGTACTGGCAACGAGTAATTGTTTCTATGAATCAAAGAGGTAGACGAGTTTCAACTTACGTAATGTAAACAACAGTATACCTGTAATAGTACAAACGTATACCACTACATCAGTATCAGTTGTTCGACCCAGCTAAAACCATCTGGCTCTGATCCTTGTTATGCAACCTACAAGTCGACACGACAATACATGGAACGCGCGGAATGATGACATAAGAAATGTGGAGATTACGTGACGTCATCTGGTAGACCCACAACCCCCCACAACAGACTTATCGCTTTATAAACGAGTCGATAGCATAATTTGAATCGCGTTTCACATACAAAGATCCTGTTCAATAATCGGCTCCGTCACGAAACCGAGAGCTCGTAACACAGTCGTATAAACCAAATGTGTTCCACATTGAAAAGTAGAAAACATTACCTCCGGTATCATAATAAAAGCCCACATGATATCCACTGTGAAAAATCCATTAACACTTATCCGGGCATAAAATAAACCAAAGTAACTTAGGTACGTAGTAAAACAATAAATTCTTCTCCGCAATTCCGTTTGATAATAAGGTATCTGGCGCTGTAGATGTAATGTGTGAGTCAAAAATCATATTATTACGTTATTCGAGAAGAATGATAGCACGTCAAGCAAATAAATGTTCTCCCGTATATTTATCTAGCTTGGAAACAGAGACCGGAATTGTTTTTATAATTTTGTTCACGGAATCAGTGGCTTGTGAACAGTAATCCTGGCTGCAAAAGATTGTGCAACATGTTATTGGCAGTTGTGCACACGGTGAAACAATGCCACAGGAAAATGCCCAAGCATCTTTATTTATTTACTATTATTTTTATAAGTAGGTGTGTTTTTTTTTTCACCGTAGGCGCGGGCATATGTACGGTGAGTAAAGAGCAACTCGCTGTCCGACCATGGGCCATGCCCGGGTCGACGGCACGTTGTTTTCCACGCGCGCCTCAAAGAGTTTCAGCATTGTGACGGGGCCCCCTCTATAGGGCCAAAGACTGCCGGGGTCAAGGGACTTATCTCATTACCATGACCCCGGTACATAAAGGGCTATTGAAGGACACCGTGGATTCTTTGATTTTACCATGTTTAAATAAGTGAGTTTTCCGTGTGACTTCCAGAAAACCTGAAAAAAAAAGATGAACACGTTGATGTAAGAGTAAATTAATGTGATGACGTTACAGTATAACTAAAAGCAAATATATTTGACACAATATAGCACAGAATTTCTCGAAAACACCAAAAAAAAAACATAGGTAGATTTTTTTTACACACCACAATACGTTACCTACTGTGAAGACGAAAATAAATAATTATAAGTATTACTAAAATGTATTAAAACTATTGTAAAGTTCTAACAACAACGACCGAACTGCTTCTAACCCTCTAAACGCGACGCCGCCGCCGCACACACTATATTTAAACTACACACAGGATGGCCACAAATATGACGTATCAAAATCAGTTTCCATTCACATAGTGGAGTAATGAGCTGGATGGAGCTCGTGGCTGTTACTTCGTTCCGTTCGTTCGTTCAGTCGTTCCCGCCCCCGCACAGAGCCGTCGGCGGTTTCGCAAAGTTCCCCATTCGGCACTTGTCGCGCGAAATTTACGGGTTAATTTTCAATGGGACTGGGTTTTGAGCTTCTGGAAATTTTAAGTTCCACATTATGCTTGGCTCTCATCCGTAGCGGGAATGTATGACGTAATAAAGGAAGAAGTTTATTTTTTATGGTCGCGGATTTTTCTGTTTATGAAATTTTGATGAATATTGGAATTCTTATTAGCGTGGGTGTCTATGAGAGCAATGGTGGCCCAGCAAACCCAGCCAGGCCCAACTGTGTGTAATTTATTACACCGGAACAGGAACCATGAACTCTTAAAGCGTGAGTCTTTAGGCTGTGGGAAAGAGATGGCGCTAGACGACTTGTATAGCTCTGTCTCTTTCCCACAGCCTAAACTGGATCGCTTTAAGAGCTCGTGGTAAGGCCTCTGCTCTCCAAACTGTGAAGGAAAACATTAAGCTAATTGTCTCTTTTTGAAGATCATCGTGCAACATTGTTTTACGATTTTTAATTTATTTAGAATATTGTGGAACTTCTAACACTTTCCCGCATACGGTAACGACAAGGTCGAAGAACATTAAAACATTACACAACAAGCACTTTCACTACCAACGCTGACTTGCATCTAATACACACCCGATAACTCGACAACTTTCAACCATCAGACTAAGGTTAGGTTCCAACAATTTTGATATTAAACCCGTTTTCACGAACCAAGTTCTGCAAAAACTAGTTTTCAGATTTACGTCAAACTGATTGAATCAGCAACGTTTGGATTGAGTCCTTTGGATGACAAACAATAAACTCAGCGTCGACCCAGCTTTATAAATTTTGTATTTTAATAAAATATTATTTTTAATATAAATAACTTAATTTTAATTTTTGTTATAAATAGAATAGAAATGAAAACATTTATTCGATAATGGACACACACACAAACATAATAAAAATATAATTCAACTACAGTAAGAATTTGCTGAGCATGTCCACCCCAAAAGTGTAACCAACTCAGCATATGCTGGACGAAAGACAGCCAGCTCTGGTTTTCAAATGAAACAAATACTTAAAAATCAATTTGACGATTTGATGACAATAACAGTGGTAAACTTGGTTTTTGCTCTAACTGGGTTTAGAACTGGACACTCTGGCTTTAGAACCCTAAAGGGTTTCACACACAGCGGCTATGATGTAAAGATGTACATTATAGCACGATACATCTCATTACATCTTTCCACAGAGATTCGAAGATGTAAAAATATAAATTATAATGTATGTTTTTACATCTTCGAATCTGGTTTCCGGACGATTTCTATGGAAAGATGTAATAAGATGTATCGTGCTATAATGTACTTACATCTTTACATTATAGTTGCTGTGTGTGAAGCCCTTAAAGCAATAACTTAAAAAAGCAAAATCTCGTTATTCGTTGACAAAATTGCGATCCTGTTCATTGGTGAAACCCACCCTAATTCTAAAGCTCCAAAATTAATATCAGTTGTTGTTTCGCAAGGGCAAATTCATTCCATCAAGTCATACTACTAGCATATGCAAAGAGTTACATAATACTTGTTTAGAAGTACATTAGTAGTAGCTGACTGTATTAATTAAGTTACACTAATATTGCCAGACCTTCTATTTCAGTCATAGACAAATGTGAACGTGATAAATCATCTGAGTGTAATGCTTTGTTGTTATGAATGCTCTGTTGTACGAAAATAGATAACACGACAAACAAGTTCTCTTGTTTTTATTGTTGATGTCATCAAGAAAGTAAAAATAGTCTGATACTTTTTTTTTTAATTCTGTCACATGTGTATTTTCTATCTGCACCGAAGGGTGCAGTTAGAAGTAAAAAAAAAGTAAACATTTTAATTTAAAGTGACTAACTGGATGATAATTTATTTTCATTTGATTTTTTATTGCATTGAAATTATGGATCTAAAGATCTGTCCTTCTTCATCAAGTGTTCTCCGTACACAATTGACTTTTACTGTGACCAAAATCGTCCAGAAGATTTTTAATGATGTTACCTAATAAAAAATAAAAAAACCGGCCAAGTGTGTGTCGGGCCACGCACAGTGTAGGGTTCCGTAGTTGCAGATCAAAATACTTATGCGAACTAACTAAACTGATTCGCTGAATTTAATTTAAAAAAGAAGAATTTTCAAAATCGGTCCAGGAGTCTTTGAGAAATCGGGGAAAAATACATAAGAAAGAAGATTACAACGAATTTAGAACCTCCTCCTTTTTTTGAATTTAGTTAAAAATAGTTGACGATAAAAACCTACCTATCCCCAAAAAACATACCTATAAAAGCTGTAAAAATAAAGTTGACAAACTTACATTTGCAGTTGTCTCCGATACATTTTGTTTAAGAAAATATGATATCAAGTACATTTTATAAGTTGGTCGACTATTACTCGTAAAGTTGTAAAGCCTACTTAGTCATGATAATTTTCTTTTAAACTTCGTTATATGTACTACTATTGTGAATTTTTTCACACCCCCAAACATAACCGTTTAGCTGGTAGAGGGGGGGGACACTCGAATCGAGCAAAATTTAGCACTTTAAAGCTTAATATTTCACAAACGAATTTTTTTATCAAAAAATTGTTAATGGAAACTATCATTATTTTTAAAGGCCTATTTAATGATACCCCACACTAAGGGGTACGCGAGAAAAAAAAAATCCTCACTTTACGTGTAAGTACTGGAGGTACCCTAAAAAAAAATATTTTACGAGATTTTATTTTACCACTTTTTCGGCACAACAAATCCGTATATTTACACCAAATTACAGCTCTCTAGTACTGTGCGTCTCTGAGCTAAACTGCGGACAGACGGACGGACGGACGGACGGACGGACGGACGGACGGACGGACGGACGGACGGACGGACGGACGGACATGGCGAAACTATAAGGGTTCCTTGTTGACTACGGAACCCTAAAAATTACTTGGAGAGCACAACATGAAATATGATGCAGTCATACTAATTCTGTCAGATTTCAAACTGTGCTTTATGCACTAAAACACGTCTTCTAATCTTCAAGCTACTATGATTTACAGAATTGGCTTTAACACAGAAGCTTAATTTAATTTGCCTATAGATCTTCGTTCACCCATTTACCCGCTAGCCGTATCTTAGTAATAAGTAGCCCCTGTGTAACACATAATTTCATTACCAGGCATGGTTTGTGGTCGCCTTTAGCACACGAGTGCTTTGTTCGCTTAGTCCATTACGAGGCTACGAACAGCTCTCTGGGAACCTCAAGGGAGACCAGTTACAGTCATAATAACTTCTGTCGAATGCTCGATACTGTTACTCTTGCCATTCACACAACTCAATATTATCTAGTTGAGAAGTTGGAAAACATACTTCATAACTAGTGCAAAACATACAGGGGAAATGCATTTGTTTTATAATGTTGTGAGGTAAGGTAGTAGGTAACAAGCTCGCGTTTTATGTACGAGAGCGCTGAGTGACTGACACAATAGTCCAGTCATTAAAGCCTAAACCCGAAAATAATTAGTAACACGCTGAAATTTTTAGGGGTTCTTAAGGAAGGTAAAATAACATACCGGGTGATTTTGCAGCGTTCTGGGGTGTACGGAAAGGGTTGAAAAGGGGTGAAAAGGGGTGAAAATGGTTTTTCGTTAATAACATTGCCAAGAAAATTAGTAACACGCTGCAAATTTGGAATTAGGTTGTTCTTACCGTTTTTTAACGTGTATTAAATTTGCAGCGTTTTGCGACATACGGAACATTGTTTTTTTTTTAAAAACAGTGATTGCACTGTTTTTATTGTAAAAACAGGGGTAAGAAAATTAGTAACACGCTGCAAATTTGGAATTAGCTTGTTCTTACCGGTTTGTAACGTGTATCAAGTTTGCAGCGTTTTGCAACATACGGAACATTGTCTATTATTAAAAAAACAATGAAATTATTTAATCACACAGGTGAAAGAAATTTGAAACATTTTTCAAAGGACATCATTTTTTTTGGGCCATTTCTGAAAGTGCCAACGAAAAAAATTGGTACCTTTTGTATTATTGGTTGGTATAGGTAGTACTAGTCATTTGGAGCAATAGTTACTATGGCACAAAAGTTGTAGGATTGCTCTCGGCCAAGTTATACAAGTTCGAAGATTCGTAATTTTCATACATTTTTCAATTTTTGAAAGTGCCGATATTCACCAAATAATGATAAGAATTGCTAGAACTAGCGACCTCAAGTAATTTAACATAACGCCTGTAATCCCTGAGGGGTTGGGCAGAGGAGTACCGAATAAAAATGAATAATAATCTGTTTCTTTTTGTGAAAAGTAACAAAAACATTTTAAAATATACAAATCTGCTGGTAGGACCAGCATCGGGAACAGTATCGGGGTTGCCTGTGGTTAGGGGTCTTGGGAGAGGAATCTCCTAACAATACGAAACGTGATCAGCACTGCTGCTTGAATCAGCCCTTTTTAGGGGGAAATAAAATCATCAAATGAGTTATCTCGCTCTGGGCTGATCTCTAGAGTCTGTCAGACTCCTAGACGCCCTTTGCGTTCCAGATACTAAGATAGTCGACGAGCTGGTACCTACATTTCATTCATACATTTGTTGTTTTCTCAAAGAGCCTCATAGCTTTGGAACACGATACTTGTATGTTAGCGGTGAGACGGGTTTGCCTCACCGCCCGCCCAATCAACGAGACTCGACTTAAACTCGTCCTTGGAATCCCGTGGAACTTTAAGGAGCATTTCCGACGTTTGG